>CM032449.1:125011421-125073921 GCA_019049505.1 Pachyrhynchus sulphureomaculatus | reverse complement strand
AAAAATTCTAGTTGTAACGTTTTGTCGGTCGATATTTCAATTAGTCGGTTGTGAAACTCAACAGGTAATATGGCATACAATAGTTTCATCAAATGGATTGAGAATCCATCTTTTTGAGAAATCATCGTTGCCATGGGGAAAATATTCCAGTAACTGAATTTTCAATTCGCGTAAATGCGTTTTCATGCTCTCCAACACGCTATCAATAACAGAATTTTCTAAGCTCATATTTTTGTCAATATAATCAAAAGTTGCAGTGAATGCGTCAAAATTGCGTTTTCATGGCGATTAATCCAAATGATAAAGGTATTGACTTTGTCTATCATTAGTAAAATGTTATTGTTACGGCCTTGTAAGCTCGTATTCAAGTAATTCAAATTTGAAAATATATCACTTAAGTAAGCCAACAGTAATAAAGATTCCTTATCTTGTTAAAAGTCTGTAAAAGAGTTATTTTTATCTGTACAAAACATTTTCAATTCATCTCGCAATTCAGAAAGCCTCGTTAGAGCTTATCCTCGCGACAACCATCTGACTTCAGTATGGAAAAGTAGTTCTTGGCACCCATTTCTTCGTACAGTGTGGAAAGCAATCTAGTCTGCAACGATCGGCTTTTAATAAAAATTAACAATTTTTACAGCTTCAGACAGAACATTTTAAAAATTATCTGACAACTTTTTTGTGGCAAGTGCATGTCTGTGAAGAAAGCAGTGCGTCCATTCCATCTGTGGCATAATGTCTTTTAATGTGTATATCACGCCACTGTTCTTACCCGTTATCGCTTTCGCACCATTAGTACATACCGCGATGCATTTATTCCAGTCCAAGTTTGCGTTTTGTGTTGCATCAATAGAAACATTAAAAAGTCCTTCGCCAGTGGCATGACCAGGTCTTGATTTGCAAAATTGACCCCTCGCATTCGTATCGGATGAAACGTAAAAATTGAGCCAAATTCGACATGTCTGTTGACTCGTCGAACTGAAAGGCAACAAATTCACTTAATTTTACCTTTTCAATTATTTGTTTGTGGACATCGATGACCATTTCAATAATACGTCTCGATATTGTGTCATTGGAAAGTGGTATAGTTTTCAATTTTTTTGGTTCTTCCAGGCCTATTATCACATTGACCATATCAATGGCAGCGGGAAAAAATGAGATTTTCCACAATTGTGTGAGGCTTAGACTCCCTAGCCACTCTTAATGCTACTAAATAGGATGCTTGAGGTGTTGCGGTCTCACTGCGGCTTGATTTATTAATAGAAATTTATTGATTTTTTCAAGACAAGTGATTTACGTCCGAAGAATTCTAATAGTTTGTAAAGACGGGTGTTTTGTCCAGATGCTGGATTAATTTCGAAGGCTTCATACTTTTCGTGGACAGAACTTAATAATGTGTCATCCAATGAAATAAATCCATATTTTAAATATGTATTGTTTTATACTTGGTCTCTTTCTTCGCTGTTTCACCAGATTTAGACGGTGCGTTTCTTTTTGTCACAAATTTATCCATTTTAATTTTCTTTTTTCATTATTGCCCAATTCGATGTTACGTCACATACACCACACTGTTATTGATTTATTTAACACTCTGTAACAGAAGAAATCGTTCTACTTGTTTCCATAAAAACGTAATTAACAATGAAACTCTTCTTCTCGTTCTTTTGTTTTTATAACCAGAGCGACGCACGAACCTGTCCTAGCGTATCAAAGTGCACGGGATGAAAGAACCGCTCCTGTAGCTCGAAGTAATATGAGACAAGAACAAGCATGTCTTGTGAACTTGGTTGTCGGTATTTGTGGCAAGTGTAAACATTCTTTACGATGATATAGATTATTTAACTTTTTGAAAAAAAAGTGCTAATATTGTAAAACAAATTTCATCAATTTCTGTAAAGAATTACTCACAGGTCATTAGACCTGATTTCATTTTACAACATTTTTAACTACACCCTTGATTTAATAGAGTTAATGACCATAAAGATGCTAATCAAGAAAACTCTAATAAGGAATTGTCAGATTTTGCACTCTCTTTCTCTCTCTCTCTCTCAAATTTAGGGATGTAGTGTAATGAATATTGAGGATATTGAAAAATCTTCTATTTTAAGTAGAAGTTTTTGCTGTTAACTAGGTAAATAAAAAACCTGTCAACTGCAAGTTGGACTTGCGAAGTTAGTGTTCCGTACCGTAAATGCTTTTAAAATAAAATAAAATCCTTACCTGGGCTAGGTTAAATAGGTTCCTAACATATTAAGTTCCAATATGTATTTTCACATTTTTTTCTTAGCCAATAATGTATAATAGGTACAGCGGCTTAGCTACCTAATAGCCAATAAATCAATCTAGCTCAATTTAGAATCTAGTAATAATAGTGTAAAACAAATCTTTACTACCTAAATATTTGTTTAATTATCTATAATATATATAAAATGCAACGTCTCTCTGTCTGTCTGTCTGTCCGTTAGTGCGCTGATCACTCGAGAACCACTTATCCGATTTATGTGCATTTTTTTAAAACATACATATGTTCTCTAGCCAGGTTATAGGCTATATTTTATTACGTTAGGCAACTTAAGGAATAAGCAGTGACGATAATAGTGAATCAAGTCCGAAAAAAATTTGCCTCTAACCCGTTCTCTTGCAATCCACTACCTAAATCATTAAATATGGAACAATATCATATAGCAAAGAATATAATATATGAGTATATAAAAAAATCTCTCTGTCTGTCTGTCCGTTAGTGCGCTTATGACTTGAAAACCACTTATCCTATCTACATGTTTTTTTTTTTTTAATTCGTACATTTGTTCTCTGGCCAGGTTATCTGTAATCTTCTATAATATATATAAAATCCAACTTCTCTTTGTCTGTCTGTCTGTTTGTCCGTTAGTGCGCTTATCACTCGAGAACCACTTATCCGATTTATGTGTTTTTTTTTTAAATTCATACATTTATTCTCTGTTCAGCTATAATCTTCTGTAATATATATATAAAATGCAACGTCTCTCTGTCTGTCTGTCCGTTAGTGCGCTTATTACTCGAGAACCACTTATCCGATTTACGTGCTTTTTTTCTTAAAAAAAAAACATGCATATGTTCCCTGGCCAGGTTATAGGATATATTTTATTACGTTAGGTAACATAGGATATATCTTATTGGGTTAGGTAACATAATAAGCAATGACGACAATGGTGAATCAAGTCGGGAAAAAGTTTGCCGCTAGCCCGTTCTCTTGCAAACCTTGCCTAAACCATTAAATATGGAACAATATCATGGAACAAAGAATATAATATATATAAAATGCAAAGTCTCTCTGTCTGTCTGTTCGTTAGTGCGCTTATTACTTGGAAACCCCTTATCCGATTTACGTGTTTTTTTTTTTTAAGTTCAAACATATATTCTCTTCCCAGGTTATAATAATAACAATATTCTATAATATATATAAGATGCAACGTCTCTCTGTCTGTCTGTCTGTTCGTTAGAGCGCATATCACTCGAGAACCACTTATCAGATTTACGTATTTTTTTTTTAGATTTATACATATGTTCTCTGGTCAGGTTATAGGATATATTTTTATACGTTAGGTAATATAAGCAGTGACGATAACAGTGCATCAAGTCGGAAAAAAGTTTGTCGCTAGGGCACTCTCTTGCAATACGCTGCCTAAACCGTTAAAAATGGAACAAAATCATGTAACAAAGAATACAATATATAAAATGCAACGTCTCTCTGTCTGTCCGTTTATGTGTTTTTTTTTTTTAAATCTTAACTTAATATTTATCAAAACAATATGTATAAAACGCAACGTCTCTCTGTCTGTTTGTCCGTTAGTGCGCTTAGCTCTCAAGAACCACTTATCCGATTTACGTGTTTTTTTTTATAAAATGAATATGTTCTATGTTACGTTAGGTAACATAAGGAATAAGCAGTGACGATAATAGTAAATCAAGTCCACGCGAGCGAAGCCGAGGGCATGGCTAGTAAACAAATAAAATAAAATTGTATCGATACAGGGGCGACGCGCGACATTAATGTACTGAAAAGTATATTAAAAGAAGCTCCACCATATTGCCACGTCGTTTTCATATATTTTTTTATATCAGATAAATTCTCAAAGGACCTAAAGAGATACACCAGAGTAGCCTTTATCACAGATCCAACTGGAATAGACAAACAGAAACACTATTATCAGGGTTTGCTTACAGAAAACAGATTAAACTTTAACAATGTTTACTAGCCTCTTCAAGAAGACCAATAGAGTATACAAAACAGAGCGGTGGATGAAATTTTGCAAGCCTTTAAGTTTATGAAAAACAATAAAGCTGCAGGCCCTGGAGGCTTACCTATAGAGTTGATTAAGCACCCCCCGTTTATAGGAATTGAGAAGGTACAAGATATATTCAATGAATTTTTGGAAGGAGCAGAGGTGCCAGACGAATGGAAACTAGCACATATTAGTTCCATACATAAAAAAGGTAGCAAAATGAATTGTGAAAATTACCGGAGAATTAGTGTTACATCCTCGATGGGTAGGCTGTATGGACGAATCTTAAAAATAAGGATTGAAGAACAAACTCAGGAAGCGGAAGAACAAAGTGGCTTTAGACCGGGTAAATCCTGTATAGATAATGTGTTCTGTTTGAAACAACTTGCAGAAAAACCATTGCCCATAATAGAGAACCAAATTTGATATTTATTGATTTAAAAAACGCCTATGACAGCGTGCCAGTAAGTAAAATTTGGGAGGCAATGAAAGATAAAGGTGTTACGACGACATATATAAATGCTACGAAACAATTGTACAACACAAAGAGCAAAGTCAAAATAGGCAATAGTTTATTAGAGGAGTTTATGGAGAACAAAGGCTTACGTCAAGGTTGTTGCATCTCTCCAACCTTATTTAAGATCTTTATTGACAAAGCCTTAAGCGAGTGGAAGAGTAAAATGTACCAAAATGAAAATTGATATCGATGATGGAACAGCATACAGTTTGCTTTTTGCTGATGATAAGGTAATTCTTGCTGAAGATGAAGACGATGTAAACCATATGTTTCGAAAATTGGTAGAGGAGTTCGATAGATGGGGTTTAGAAATAAACATGGACAAAACTCAATATATACTGATAGGAGCAGAAGGACGGGACTTGAAAACCAAAAAGGGGACAATTCAACATGTAAATGAGTACAAATATTTGAGAGTCATATTAACATCTGACGAGCGAAACATAAGAGACGTACAAGAAAAAATTACATGAGGAAAGAACGTTAATAAACAGCTATACCTTGTAATATGGAATGACAAACTAAAAATAGCTACCAAAAAGCGTATTTGTTGAAAGCACTTCAACGTATGGAGCAGAAGTGCAAAAGAGAAAAAGGGAAGTTGAGCGCCACAGAAATGATGTTTTGGAGAAGATCTTGCAAGAAAACTATTATGAACAGGATTCCAAACAAAACCATAAGAGAGAAGATGAAAGTCCGAGAGCCGCTTCTATGGTATGGACATATGAGGTGAATGAATGAAGAAAGACTACCACAAAGAATATGGAAATGGAAACTTCGGCAATGACAAAAAAGAGGAAGACCAAGAAAAAGATACAACACAGAGATAGCAAAAGCTATGCAAAAAACGAGACTTGGAGGAAGAAACCTTTAGAGATAGCAGGGCTTTGAAAGGGCGATAAACGGCCACATGTGATAATTTTCGCTCGTGATAATTTCGCTTTATGGAAAATATTTCAGAATTATTTTTAAATTTTTTGATCAATACTTTTCGAGATAGGGGGACAGTGATTTTTGGCCATTTTTTAGTGTTCCGTACGGGACACTTATAAGATCACTTCGGTGTCTGTCTGTCTGTCTGTCTGTCTGTCTGTCTGTCTGTCTGTCTGTCTGTCTGTCTGTCTGTCTGTCTGTCTGTCTGTCTGTCTGTCACACCCGATTTTCTCCGAAACTATTTGACATAGAAAGGTGAAATTTGGTAATAATATAGGAATTGATGGCCTCATCAGAGCCATGTAGTTTTGAGAATTAAATTTTGACTTAAGGGGTTAGTTTTGGGGGGTGAAGTCGGAAGCGAAAAAAAAATTTTTTTACTAGTTCATCGAGTGTGGTGTCAAATGAAAGCTTGTGAAAATACGAGTAAAAAATATATATATAATATTATACTTGCACGCACTTTTCTTTGTATTATTTTTTAAAAATTCGCGAAAAATCGCTGTCCCGGGCCTTATCTCGAAAAGTACTTATCAAAAAATTTCGAAAAAATTCTGGAATATTCTCCACGGGGTGTAGATTGAACGAAAATTATCACGAGTACATTACCTTTAATAGTTTATATGGTATATAAAAAAAACAAAAATTGGTCATCAGATTTCAATGAAGATTGGAAACAAACTTTGTTGAAAACTCATTTAGGGTGTGTTTTGTGAAGTCACTGATCATTTTATACCACCGTAACATAAATTTTGACTTAAGAGGTTCGTTTTGAGGGGTGAAATCGGAAGTGAAAAAAAATTTTTTTTACTAGGTCATCGAGTGTGGTGTCAAACGAAAGCTTGTGAAAACACGAGTAAAAATATATATATATATATATATATATATATATATATATATATATATATATATATATATATATATAATGATATATATATATATATATATATATATATATATATATATAATGTAATACTTGCGCACACTTTTCTTCGTATTACTTTTAAAAAATCGCTGTCCCCTACCTTATCTCGAAAAATACTGATCAAAAAATTTTGAAAAAATCCTGGAATATTCTCCACGGGGTATAGATTGAACGAAAATTATCACGAGTGCATTACCTTTAATAATTTATTTGGTATATATAAAAAAAAAAAAATTTCAAGGTCACCAGTTTTCAGTAAAGATTGGAAACAAACTTTGTTGAAAACTCATTTGGGGTGTGTTTTATGAAGTCACTGATCATTTTATACCCTAACAAAAATTTATTTTTAAAAACAATCAACTTACGGAACACTAATTGTGCAAGTTCAGCAACTTGCACTTGACCGGTTTTTTTTTAAAATAATACAAAGAAAATTATGCACAAGTATTATATCATATATATTTTTGAACTCGTGTTTCACAAGCTTTCATTTGACATCCTACTCGATAACCTGGTAATTTTTTTTCATTTCCGATTTCAAGAAAAACACCACCTACTATTCCCATATTGCAGTCAAGGATGCCCGATGTTGTCTTCAGACAGCGCATCATAAAGCGTATTTTAATGAAGCTAGACACCAAGAACGCTTCTGGCGCTGACGGAATACCTGCCATAGTTCTCAAAAACTGTGCAAGGGAACTAACACCAGTTTTCTGTAGACTTTTTAACCTATCCTACAGAAAGGGAATATTTCCGTCCTACTGGAAATGTGCAACGGTTCAGCCGATACCTAAAAAAGGTAAGAAGACCTTGCCAAATAACTACCGACCAGTTGCACTGCTTTCAATAATATCGAAAGTCATGGAAAAGGTTATCAATGAGCATCTTCTAAAATATCTTGAACGATTTAATATTATTAGCGATCACCAATATGGTTTTCGTAAACATAGATCAACAGGAGATCTTCTGACTTATGTAACACATGTTTGAAACAACGCAATTGAACACTTTGGAGAATCTCGAACGGTTACTCTTGACATATCCGAGGCATTCGACCGTGTTTGGCACGATGGACTGTTGGCTAAGTTACGCTCTTATGGTATGTCTGAAAGGTTCTGTTTGTGGCTCTCATGTTTCCTCAGAGAGCGTTCTTTACGAGTGGCGGTCGACGGATTTCTTTCTAACACCCTCACTTCAACGCCGGTGTGCCCCAGGGCTCCATACTGTCTCCTACTCTCTTTCTCATTTACATTAACGATCTGCTGGAAAAGACCGGGAATCCAATCTATAGCTTTGCAGATGACAGTACGCTTGTCTCTTCATTCACCTTGAACGCTCGGACATCGGCTGCTCAGGCGAATATCCGCAGACAGCAGGAGGTCGTTCAACTTAACAAAGACTTGGAAGAAATTCTATCTTGGGGTGACAGTAACCAAGTGGAATTTAACGCTACAAAAACCCAAGCGGCAGTTTTTTCTAAAAAAGTTAACGTTGCTGAACCCGACATAGTTATGTCGGGGCACTCCATTCCCCTAGCATCGTCGCTCAATTTGTTGGGCATTAGTTTGGGAGCAAATATGTCTTGCCATGAACATGTTGCAGGCATAGCAAGGAGAGCTTCTCAAAAGTTGGGAATATTATTTAGAACCAGAAAGCTTTACACCCCACAGCAACTGTTAATTCTTTACAAAGCCCAAATTCGACCAACTATGGAATACTGCTCCCACGTTTGGGGCTCCGCTCCCAAACATACACTGCATTTGTTGGATTCTGTTCAGAGAAGAGCGGTCCGTCTGATTGGGGACCCGGAACTGACCGGCGGCCTTGATTCGCTGGAACATCGAAGAACGGTTGGCGACTTGAGTCTGTTCTACAAGTATTTTCATGGAAAGTGTTCGAAGAATGTAGCCCGCTTAATTCCTCCCAAAGCGGTGCATGTTAGAAATACACGTCGCGCTGGTGCTTCGCATCCGTATGAGGTTCAGCTTATTACTCCGCGTACAACGCTTTTCAAGCAATCTTTTATATGGAGAACGTCATCCCTTTGGAATAATTTGCCCAGCGCTGTGTTTCCCACCGAGTACAATTTACAGCGATTCAAGAACAACGTGAATCGCTTTTTCCGCACTCGTGCCGCTCCTGGAGCGCTTTAGGGACTTCCCTGCAGCACGTGAGCTAGACCTATAAAAAAAAACCCGAAACTAACCGCTTAAGTCAAAATTTGACTTTCAAAACTACACGACTCTAATTGGGTCATCAGTTCTTATATGTATGCCAAATTTCAACTTTCTGTATCAAATAGTTTCGGAGAGAATCGGGTGTGACAGACAGACAGACTGACGGACGGCCACCGAAGTGATTCCATAAACAATGTTTTCAAAATCTACCTAAAGGGTTACTTTAGTGGTAAAATCATGTAAATGAATGTTATAAGTACATATATTAAAGGTTTCTTGTTTTGACTCTCATATATTTGTTCATTGAACTAAAATCTTAATCGATTATTTTTATTGCCAGATACATACTCACCACATACAGAAAGTTAATAGAATTCTAGTAGATTTTCTTCAAGGTTTTAGGGGAAAATCATCCGCCACTGTTGACAACATTGCTTAGATCGAACAAAGCCTTGTACCTTAATACTCTCGACTTTAGGCCAGCAAATCACCGAATAGTAAGTGATCTTCAGCCTAACCACCGTCGCTTAGAGCCAACGTATACTAACCCAGCAGCTTAGTCCCCAGCGCGCACTCACCACTGGGCAGCTAAAAAGTTGCTTTCCTACACCCTTTACCTTTTAAACCTGACTTTTTTAGTGTTCCGTACGATACACTAAAAAGGATCACTGCGGTGTCCCTCTGTCACACCAGATTTTCTCCGAAACTATTTGAAATAGAAATTTGGCCTAAATATAGGAATTCATGGCGCAATCAGAGCCGTGTAGTTTTGAAAGTTAAATTGTGACTTAAGGGGTTAGCTTGTTAGGGTGTGACAAAAAATATATATGATGTAATACTTGCGCACACTTTTCTTTGTATTATTTTAAAAAAGTCGCCAGAAATCGCCGCCTCCCCCCCGAAAAGTGCTGATCAAAAAATTTTGAAAAAATTCTGGAATATTCTCCATAAGATGTAAACTAAGCGAAAATTATCATAAGTGCATTACGTTTGATAACGTATCTGATATATATAAAATAACCGGTCAAGTGCAAGTTGAACTTGCGCAATTAATGTTCCGTACGTTGATTGCTTTTAAAATAAAAAATGTTCTAACGGAAGTATAAAATGATCAGTGACTTCACAAAACACACCCCAAATGAGTTTTCAGCAAAGTTTATTTCCAATCTTTACTGAAAATTGATGACCTTGAAATTTCTGTTTTTTTATGTATCAGATAAATTATTACAGGTAATGCACTCGTTATAATTTTCGTTCAATCTACACCCCCGTGGAGAATATTCCAGAATTTTTTCAAAATTTTTTGATAAGTACTTTTCGAGATAAGGCGGGTGGACAGCGATTTTTCGCGATTTTTTAAAAATAATACAAAGAAAAATGCGCGCAAGTATTACATTATATATATATTTTACTCGTGTTTTCACAAGCTTTCATTTGACACCACACTCGATTATCTAGTAAAAAAAAAAATTTTTTTCTCTTCCGATTTCATCCCACAAAACTAACCCCTTAAGTCAAAATTTAACTTTCAAAACTACATGGCTCTGATGAGGCCATCAATTCCTTTATTATTACCAAATTTCAACTTTCTATGACAAATAGTTTCGGAGAAAATCGGGCGTGACAGACGGACAGACGGACAGACACCGAAGTGATCTTATAAGTGTTCCGTACGGAACACTAAAAAACTATGTAGCTTGACAATATGGTGGAGGTTTTTTTAATACACTCTTTAGTACACACTGGTGACAAAATATTAGGTACCGAAATAGAATAATTTTATTTTATTTTTTTATAATTAAACAAATATTCAGGTAGTAAATGTTTTACACTTTTATTACGAGACTCTAGATTGAGGTAGATTGATTTATTAGCTATAAGTAGCTACGATTTTATAACTATTATACATTACTGACTAAGAAAAAACGTAAAAATAGATATCGGATCTTGTCAGGGACCTAATTAACTTAGCCTAGGTAAAGATTTTATTTTATTTTGAAAGCAGTCACCGTACGGAACACTAATTACGCAAGTCCGACTTGAACTTGGCCGGTTTCGGTTTTTTAAATTAAACCTTCCACTACTCTTCTTGTGAAATGGTAAAACTGAATATAAGATTATTTTGTTCTATATGACCTACAGCTATTAAAAAAAAGGCAAAGGTTAATATTTGGAAGCTGAATTTATTTAGCCTCTAGCCTAGCATATATCCATTCCCTATTCTCCTAAGTAGTAATAAAGGATATAAAAATTTATTATTATTTTAGATTATTGAGAGCATTTTGTTTCTCATTCTGGTCAACTAAAAATTGAGTTTTTCTTATTTTTCTGATTATATATTAGTATCTCTTAAAAGAGATGTCTGTAATTGTCTGTCAATATTTTTATATCTCAAACACCATATGCCTTAATGATGAGGATGTGTGCTGTTTGCAGTGTTCAATATTACAAAAAAATTAATATTTGTCTGACAATTTGTTTAAATTTTACGATTTTCTTCTGCCATTCTTACCTCTTTTGATTATAAATAATTATAACTAACACAAAATATAGTGTATTTTTAATGCAAGAATAATTGACTCAATATTTTCAGTGAATTGACAACTGGGAATATGTGCATAACATTTTCTATTTATATGTCATTAATTAATTAATGTAATAAGCAAAATAATCGTAGTGAATTAGAGACGGATGATAACCATATTATCACATTTTCACATTTACTCGTTCGTAATTATTTTTGTGGAAAAAAATGTTTAAAAGTTATAATTTCCTAGATAGTTAGTCACGGTCAATTATGTATGATAAACTCCGTCAATTTCACTAACAGCCCTTTAAAATATTTTAATGTGTAAAATCCATAATGAGCTACGATGAATATAGCAATTTATGGGATTACTTAGGTGTCCGTATGCCATACCCGATTTTCCCCGAAAACATTTGACATACAAAGTTGAAATCTGGCACAAATATAGGAATTGATAGCTTAGCGGAGCCGTGTAATTTTGAAAGTTCAATTTTGACTTAAGAGGTTATCTTTTTTTTTGGGCCTGGCACACATGCTGCAGGGAAATCCCTAAAGCGCTACAGGAATGACACGTGTGCGGAAAAAGCGATTCACGTTGGTCTTGAATCACTGTAAATTGTACTTGGTCGGGAACATAGTCCTGATGACGTTCTCCATATAAAAGACGGCTTGAAAAGGATTGTACGAGGAGTAACAAGCTGAACTTCATACGGAAGTGAAGTATTACCGCGACGTGTATTTCTAGCATGCACCGCTCTGAGAGGAATTCAGCGGGCTACATCCATGAAAATACTTGTAGAATAGATTCAAGTCGCCAACTGTTCTTCGATGTTCCAATGAGTCAACGTTGTTGGCCAGTTGCGGGTCTCCGATTAGGCGAACATCTCTCTTCTGAATAGAATCCAACAAATCGAGTGTATGTTTGGGAGCAGAGCCCCAAACATGGGAGTAGTATTTCATGGTCGGTCGAATTTGAGCTTTGTACAGAATTAACAGTTATTGTGGAGTGTAAAGCTTTTAAGAAGCTCTCTTTGTTATACTTGCAATATGTTCATGCCAAGAGATATTTATTCCCAAATCAATACCAAGCAAATTGAGTGAAGATGCTAGGGGAATGGAGTCGGGTTCAGCAAAGTTAATTTTTTTAGCAAAAACTGTCGCCTGGGTTTGTGTAGCATTAAATTCTACTTGGATACTGTCACCATAAGCTAGAATTTCTTTCAGGTCTTTGTTAAGTTGAACGATCTCTAGCTGTCTGCTGATATTTCCATGAGTAGTAGATATTAGAGCGTCCAAAGTGAATAAAGAGATAAGCATACTGTCATCTGCAAAGCTGTAGATTGGATTCCTGGTCCAGCAGATCGTTAATGTAAATGAGAAAAAGAGTAGGAGGCATATGGAGCCCTGGCGCACACCGGCGTTGATAGTGAATGTGAAAGAAATCTGTCTACTGCTACTCGTAAAGAACGCTCTTTGAGGAAACATGAGAGCCATAAACAGAACTTCTCAAACATACGAGAAGGGTGTAGCTTAGCCACCAATCCATCGTGCCAGCCACGGTCGAATGCCTTAAATATATCAAGGGCAACCGCTCGAGATTCTTCAAAGTATTCAATGGCATTTTTTTTTTATGGGTCTAGCTCCCGTGCTGCAGGAAAGTCCCTAAAGCGCTCCAGGAGCGGCACGAGTGCGGAAAAAGCGATTCACGTTGTTCTTGAATCGCTAATCGCATTGTTCCAAACATGTGTTACTTTAGTTAGAAGATCTCCTGTTGATCTATGTTTACAAAAGCTATATAGATGGTCGCTAATAATATTGAATCCTTCAAGATATTTTAGAAGATGTTAATTGATAGCCTTTTCCATGACTTTCGATATTATTGAAAGCAGTGCGACTGGTCGGTAGTTGTTTGGCAAGGTCTCCTTGCCTTTTTTGGTTATCGACTAAACTGTGGCGTATTTTCCAGGAGGAAGGAAATATTCCCTTTATGTAGGATAGGTTAAAAAGTCTACAGAAAACTGGTATTAGTTCTCTCGCACAGTTTTTGGGTACTATGTCAGGTATTTCATCAGCGCCAGAAGCTTCTTTGGTGTCTAGCTTCATTAAAATACGTTTTATGATACGCTATCTGAAGACAATATCGGGCATCCTTCACTGCACTGTGGGAATAGCAGGTGGATTTTTCCTTGGAAGTCAACTGTAGAATGTGAAGCAAAGAGTTCAGGAAACAAGTTCGCTTTCTCAACAGGCGTTGTTGCAATAGAATTATCTGGCCGTGCAAGTGGTTGTACAATGGATTTGGTGAAATTTTGACTAACTGCCATAGCAACTGACCAAAAGGACCTGGAATTGTTGGAACAAGCAAGAAGTTTGCTTATAATTGGTTGATTGTGTGCCTCCTTATATATACTACTACTATGACGTTAAGATTTTCATGCCATTGTCGGTAGGCAAGATTTAGAAACAATAGCTTCTTTGCATTTTCGGTTAAATCAAGGCTTGCCGTTGGAAGGGCATTTCTTCGAAAAAGGGATGTAAGTGTCCATACCAACCAGAATAACATCGGAAACTTCCTTAGCGCAGTCAGATGGGTCGTCGGATCGAAAACAAACGAGTTCCTCCCATTAGGCGCTCTTCTGTCACTGATTGGTAGGATACTCGATGTCGAAAATAGTTATGGTCGGCGGATTTACAGTGACAGTGTAAATCTTTGGATTTGTAGTTAAAAACAGATCATGAAGACTGGCGAACATCTTCTAAGTCAGAGTTTCGTGTGGACTCGTCAATAAGCTGAGTTAAGCCACAACTGACTGAGAATGATTTAGCTTCACGACCTGGTTCGACCGTAGTATTTTAATACTTAAGCCAGTTGATGTTGTGGACGTTAAAGTCGCCCAGGATGGCAATTTCGGCATTTGAATAGTTAATCTGTAAATGATTGATGGTGCCTGCAAGAGAAGCGAAAAATGTTTTAAAGTTAGTATCGCTTGGTGCTCGAGAGAGGCAGCAGATAAACTTGTTGAATTATTACTTTTAACCACAAACCATCGAAGTTTCGGTGCTCCAGAACCTCCTCTCGTTGGCAAGAGAGGTTTCAAAGGTTCTAAACAGAGAATTGTTGAGTGTGCTGGTCGATGAACTGACCTTTGTTTCACAGAGAGCGAATACATGAGGTTTGATTGAAGGTGTTGGTGCACTGAATTTATATTCGAGTTTAACCTCACATGTTGCAAAAATTTATTTTAAAGTTGCGGTCTCTCGACGCCCTTGAATCAGCTCTCACTCGGAGATCAGAACGGGGGGCTATTTTACCTCTGGAATTTTTTGTATCCAGGTGTCTCATCATGCTATTTGGTCTCATAATCCGGGAACATCGGCACATCCCGGGACATCAAGCAGCTTAAACCAATGCGATGGTATCACACCGAACATTACCTGGTGGGATATTTAGGTAGTAAATATTTATTTTACACTTTTATTACTATTACAGCTATTAGGTAGCTAAGGCTATAACTAACATACATTATTAACTAAGAAAGAAGAAACGTGAAAATACATATTGAATCTTAAGATATCTACATGTCAGGAACTTTTTGTCTTATTCTGGTTGGTCTAATTAGCCTGCTGAGTCAGTATCTGACTAGACATTTTTATAATTTGGGCTCTTAATTCTTTTATTGAAAACTCATTTGGGGTGTGTTTTTAGGAAGTCATTGATCATTTTGTACCTCCGTAACAAAAATTTGCATTTAAAAGGCAACCACAGTACGGAACACTAATTGTGTGTGCGAGATTCTTCTAATAGATAATTCTTGTAATTTCTTGATTCAGTTAAATTATAAATACCTCTTAGAAAACTGAGGGAAGTGGAAACTCAAATGAAAACTTGTGACAACACGAATTCAAAAATATATATGATGTAATACTTGCGCATACTTCTCTTTGTATTATTTTAAAAAATGGTCAAAAATCGTTATATCTTCACCCTATCTCGAAAAGCACCGATCAAATAGTTGTTAAAAAATTCTAGAATAGTCTTCATAAAGTATAGATTGAGCGAAAATTATCACGAGTGCATTACGTTTGCTGATTTATCGGGTATAAAAACAAAAAGTTATGAAAACTATGTTTCTTGATAAAGGGTCAAGGTTTTATTAACATTTATTTCAGTAGTCTCGCGCGTCGCTCCTGTACTGAGACAAAATAATTTTATTTTATTTGTTTATAATTGAACAAATATTTAGGTAGTAAATATTTGTTTTAAACTTTTACCACTAAATTCTAGATTGAGTTAGATTTATTTATTGGCTATTAGGTAGCTAAGATGATATTACACATTATTGACTAAAAAAACGTGAAAATATATCTAACTAGACATGTTTGTAATCTAGGCTTTTACTTTTTTTATTGAAAATTCATTTGGGGTGTGTTTTGTGAAGTCGCTGATCATTTTATACCTCTCTAACAAAAATTTTTATTTAAAGGCATTCAAAGTACGGAACATTAATTGCTCAAGTCCAACTTGACCGGTTATTTAAAACGACTTTTATTATTTAAGAGTTATATATATATATATATATATATATATATATATATATATATATATATATATATATATATATATATATATATATATAATATTATATGTACAATTGTGTCCGCGGATGGAGTGCACAAGGGACAAAAATCTTTATTATTCATTTTACTTCAAAAAATTGTTCTTTATAAAAAGTTCTGTTTGTGGAGAAAATGAATTTACAATATAAAAATTTTAGATCAGATGTACAGGGTGTTAATAAATTAGGAATACACGAAAATGCTTGACGAGAGAAGTATCATTATTTATTACTTTTAACAAAAATTTTATAAAAAAAAGTTGTTTATAAACTAACACAAAGTCTAAATTCAAATTTTGAAATGAAAATTCGAATATTTAAAAAGAGAGTAATAATTGCGGTTTCATGTAATTATTTGCATTTAACAAAAAAATCAAGATAGTCGATTTTGTAAACGTCCATGTCACGTCAACATCTTATTTACATCTGTCAGTATTCTGATTTCGTGAAGGTATTTTCAAAAATGTTCAGCAAAGAAGAGCGTATTTATTTAATACAATGTTACGGTATTGGAAATGTGTCTTATTAATACGCTATAGATCTTTTCCATGAAAAAATTCCTAATACGCCTGTGTCGAAAGGAGCATTGCGAAAATTCAATGAAACTGGGTCGGTGATGAATGTGAAGAAATCTAAGAAAACATACGACAAAAATGACGCAGCTATATTATTAGCAATATATATTTAGATATCTTTAAGGAAGCGTGCACAAATAGTGGATTTAAGCAAAAGGGAATTACAAACAATCTTTAAGGAAAACGAAATTAAACTTTTTAAGCCAAAGCTGCGGCATACACTTGAACCTGGAGATGAAGAGAGACGTTTGGAGTTTTGTTTATGGAGAGATGAAAACTACCTTCAAAACCAAAGATTTCACAGATTTATTTTTTTTACCGATGAATCTACAGTTTGCACAAACGGGCACGTATCTTTCCAAAATAGTCGTCATTGGGCTTTCGAGAATCCTAATTATGTATTCTGTATTTGCTGAACCTAGCCCAACTGGTGAGCCGTGATACGGCGAAACGCGTCTTGGGATGGTCTAGCAAATACAAAAAACACTTTGGGAACTCCTGAAGTCCAGCGACAGATTGCAGTATAAGCATTTATTTTGTCATGGTTTTTAGTTGCTTCACCAATGCCATATATACGAGGCTGGTTTGAAAAGTCCGTGCAAAAATAAAAACTACTTATGTGTTTGGGGTAAACCTTTTTTATTTTTCGACATAGTCTCCTTTTAGGCTTATACACTTCGTCCAACGATGTTCTAGTTTGTTGATCCCTTCCGAATAACAGGATTTGTCCAAGTCTGCAAAATATCCATTAGTGTCTGCAATCACCTCCTCGTTTGAATAAAATCTTTGTCCCGCCAGCCATTTCTTCAAATTGGGGAACAAATAGTAGTCCGAGGGAGCCAAGTCTGGAGAATAGGGGGGATGTGAAACGAGTTGGAATCCTATTTCCATTAATTTTGCGACCACAACTGCTGAGGTGTGTGCTGGTGCGTTGTCGTGATGGAAAAGGACTTTCTTGTGGGCCAATCGCGGGCGTTTTTCTTGCAGCTCGGTTTTCAAACGGTCCAATAACGATGAATAATATTCACCTGTAATAGTTTTACCCTTTTCCAGATAGTCGATGAGGATTATCCCTTGCGAAGGAACGGTCTTCGCCTTGTTTGGTGCAGATTCCCCCTTGGTAACCCATTGTTTAGATTGTTGTTTGGTCTCAGGAGTATGGTAATGTATCCATGTTTCATCCACAGTGACGAAACGACGCTTAAAGTCCTCCGGATTCTTCTGGAACAGCTGCAAACCATCCTTGCAACACTTCACACGATTCCGTTTTTGGTCAAGCGTGAGCAATCGCGGCACCCATCTTGCGGATAGCTTTCTCATGTCCAAATGTTTATGCAAAATATTATGTACCCGTTCAGTCGAGATACCCACAGTACTAGCAATCTCACGCACCTTAACTCTTCTGTCATCCATCACCATATCATGGATTTGATCAATGATTTCTGGAGTCGTAACCTCCACAGGCCGTCCAGAACGTTCAGCGTCACTTGTGCCCATATAGCCAGTCCGAAAATTTTGAAACCACTTATAAACTGTTCTAATCGAAGGTGCAGAGTCACCATAATGTTTATCAAGCTTCTCTTTAGTCTCCTGAGGCGTTTTGCCTTTCATAAAGTAATGTTTAATCACCACACTCGCCTTCCTTGATTCACACGAATGCCAAACACAAAGAAATAGACCAATATGGCTGAAACTTGGTGTGCGTTCATTCAAGAGATGCTACTAACTAAACTTGACCTCGATACGCGCCGGTGGTGCCATCTCTCGGACTTTGCATGGACTTTTCAAACCAGCCTCGTATATATATATATATATATATATATATATATATATATATATATATATATATATATATATATATATATGGTTTGCATGGATCTAATTCATATTAGGCCCACAATTTATGCTTATCTCGTTACACGATTCCTAGCAAATTATTGATATATCACTGATATTAAATAATTTACTATTTCGATTTACACAAAAACAATTTTTTAAGATATTACTTTCAAATGGATAATGTGTTAAAAAATAGTGATAAAGGTTGAAGACATAAACTTTGAAACATAAAAAATGGCCATTGTAATACGTTATGTAATGTATACCAAATATAGTAAAAAATTAGAAACTTACCTTGTTTAAATAATCAAAAAAAATATTTAATGAGAAAAAAGGTGTGTGTACATTAAAGAATAAAATTCAAATGTGGACGATAAATAAATTGTCAGGTATGCTGAAAAAACCTCTAGATGTGAAAATAAATGGTGGTAATATAGGGTTAGATTATTATGTAATATTTATATTATTTATCATGAAGTTGAAAATTAAAAAAATATGTTTTTCGTGATAATAACCCTCAGGCCTAAAGAAAAGAAAAATTTCGGAGAGTTATTTTTTCACACTACCCGTTAGTAACAGACATGAAACCAATAATTTACGTGCTGTGTCATAAGTAGGTTTCTTCCAACTTAATCATTTATATTTCGAAAAAGTTATTCTATATTCAACTGAACATTTTTTTTAGGTTACTCTGTAATCAGATCGCAATACCCTCTATACACTATTTCTATTCAAATTAGAAATAATGGAACAACCATAACACTAAAACAGAAGTATATTTCGGTATATACATACCCTTTTAGCCACCTACCACATCCTTTTTCACCCAATATATATTTTATTACAAAAAATATATTTATAATAATTAAATATCCCAATCAGGAATTGGGAAAGATTCTCATAACACTATTGAAACGATACAAGAGAGAGATTAGGAGAAACTCCAACAGGATAAATACGTTTTATTATAAATTATATACGTTTTATTATACGTTTTATTATAAATGATTGTGCTTAAAATTTATTCATTCTCCCATCTGAAGCACCCGATAAATTGTTTATAATTATCTTGAAATTTACAAAATTCCCCCATCTTTTTCACCCCCTTCCCTTATTAGGATTAGACGTAATGAAAAAAAGTTCAAGAACTCTGAAAAAGATATATAGCACGATATATGTGAAGCAATACCCTACCCCATCCCATTAGCCCCTTATATATTATACTATAAAGGATATGCTTAAAATTTGTCAATTACATCAGCCGTAAAACCCTAAAAATATATTCAAAATACCATTGAGACTATACAATGGTTAGCATTTAAAGTAACGAAAACAATAACGTAATTTTGAATAACCCCTTCGATCTGCTCCTCCATCTGTTTAACCCCTTTTCTGCATTACTATAAATATATAGGAATAATATTTTTTATTATCTCAACAAAAAGCCAGGAAAAATCATACAAAATTTATTCGCCCCACATCTTTCGCCCCTTTCACCCCCCTTGCCTTAAACGGTATCGCTCAAACACTATATGCTTCATACTTTTATTATGAATTATATACAGTCAGTCCAAAAAGTCTCCATACACCATCTTTTTGTATACTATTTTTCTGTTATGATTAACTAAATAATTGGAACTATCAGAAAACATGTTAATATTTGAAACTTAACCAACGAGGATTAGTATTAAAAACAACTACGGAACATTTTATTTAGAAGTTACATCATTGTTATAAAAATGTAAACAAAAAAGTCTCCATACACTTAACAATTTCCAATAATAGTTTGACGGAATTTAACGGAAAATAACAACTTCGTTTAAACTAATATTTAGTGCGACCGCCGTTGGCCTTGATAATCTCCTGTAACTTTTTTGGCATGCTTGCAACCAGGTTTCTAGTAACTTCTGCTGGCATGTTCTCTCATTCGTTCAATATTCTGTTTTTTAATTATTTTCTAATTAAAACATTATGTTTGCGAACGCGCCGTTTAAGTTCCTCCCATGGGATTAACATCGCGTGATTGCGGAGGTGTATGAAGCTGCTGTCGTACATTATGGATCATCTATTCTCGCACCAAGTTTGCGGTATGTTTCGGATCATTGTCTTGTTGGAAAATGTATCTTTTTTCGAGTGCTAATTTTTAGACACTTTCTCTTAAATTATCTTTCAAAATTTTCAGATAAACATGCTGATCCATGGTACTATTAATAAAATGTAAATTTCCAACTCCTCTAGCGGACATGCATCCTCAAAGCAGAACCCTGCCACCAACTTGTCTCACCGTGGAACATATGTTTTTAATATCGAATGCGGTATTCTTCTTTCTTCAAACTTTAGTTCTGCCATCAGACCCAAAAAGGTTAATTTTATTTGCATCCCTAAAGATTACGGATTCCAAAAATTCAGGAGGTTTAGTAACGTATTGTCTAGCAAAAGCTAACCGCTTTTTGCGATTAGCTTCCGAAATTAACGGCTTCTTCCTGGCTGCACACCTCTTATAGCCTGCCCCGTGTAAACAATTTCTCACTGTTTGTAAACAAACATTTTTCGAAAATAGTTCGTGCACTTCTTCTTTTAATTTTGGTGCACGTTTCTTGGGATCTATAACTATTCGTCTAACAATACTGGCCTCTTCACGTGGAGTCAGTTTCTTGGGACGACCGGAGCGTGGTAGAATTTTATAGGAACTTGTTGTTTATACTGGTTTACAATGCGACTTTCTAACAATTTTTCCTATATTTCTATACGATTTTCCATCTTTCCACAAATCGATTATGATCTTTCGAACGTGAAATGGAATTTCACAATTTCTCTCGCTCATTTTTAATACTATTTTGAAAACCCACTGCAAAATTACTAGCAACAAGTGACATATTACAAAGTATGGCCGAAAATTATTCATTTGTTTTCAATTTAGCAAGCAACAGACAGCTTGATAAAATGCGGCTAATTATAACGTGTTTTTTTCAGTGCAGTTCTTGAGTGTATGGAGACTTTTTTTGACATTAATTTTGTTTAGATTTTTATAACAATGATGTAACTTCTAAATAAAATGTCCCGTAATTGTTTTTAATACTAATCCTCGTTGGTTAAGTTTTAAATATTAATTTAAACATGTTTCCTCATCCAATTAATTAGTTAAACATAACAAGAAAATTAATATAGAAAGCAGGTGATGTATGGAGACTTTTTGGACTAACTATATATACTAAGTTTGAAACTGATATTTCGTTTTGTTCGGACATGAGTGACTATAATTTTCGTAATCTAGGAACCCTAAAACGTGTAGAAAAGCAAAAATCTCGGAATGTGATTTTTTACGAATACAATACTTTCCTTTAGAAAGGAAAGTGAAAAGCAGCTTAGGCGAAAAAATGGCTCAGAATCAACTTTAAGTGAAAACATTTTGAGGGAGAAATTTCAATCATCAGAAATTTGAAAGGTCAACCAACAAAAGTTGAAGACGAAGTGGGACTGAATTTTGGACGGATATTATTGCCAAACTCAACTGGAACTTGAGAATGTACTCGGAATGACTCCGAAAGCCACTTCTCATTGTCTATAAAATCCTGTAAGAATTCGCATAGTTCCGGTAGGTTATTTCGTCAAAACCACCTGAGTTTTAGCTAGGAGTCCTAACTTGACTAATTGTTACTTTCTACGCCACAAATATATTTAAAACAAAATATACTTTGTAATTGGTGCTTATTTTCCATTGTTATCAAATGATTGTTTAGTTTACTGCAAAAGTGACTGTTAAGTGTAAAAAAATTACCGGTAAGATTCAAGTTTTACTGTTAAGCAACCCAAAAATTAGTAAAACCGATAAGCTACCAGTAATTATACCTATTCTTCTTCACTAGGCTTTTTTTTGGAGAAATTTAAGAATAAATCAATGATTTATCGCAAGGCGTTACCACTATGATATGAGAGTGCCAGCATGCTTCCATTTAATAAATTGCATGGCTGTGCTCTTTTTACGACAATTTTTTCTTGTATTTTTGTCTTTGTCTTGACTCTTGTTTTACTTTAAATAAGTGAGTAAGGTTCAGTTTTTGTGATTGTCTATAACTCAATCTGCTCTGTTTAATGAGGCCATCTAAGAATCCATTGAAGGAATAACAGATAATGGAAATACACTGAACAACATACTGTATGCTGATGATACTGTTCTATTAACAAATAATATCAAAGATCTCCAGCAACTGATCAATCGAGTCGTAACAGCCAACGAAATATTTGGATTAACTATGAATATAAAAAAACCAAATTGATGGTAATAACAAAGAAAAATTTACCACCAGAATCCCTCGAAATCAGGGAAAACATCGTAGAACAGGTCTGCGCATTCAAATATTTGGGAACTAATATAAAAGACAAGTGGGATCCAAGAGAGGAAATATATTCCCGAATTGAACAGGTTCCAGTAATATAACACGTAGGCTGAAAAATTTTTGGTATAGCTACTTTTTTTGCAAAATTATCAACATGTTCTCCTTCAAGAGCGATACATTCAGTCCAACGCTTTTCTAACATTTCTATACCTTTCTTGTAGAAGGGTTTGTCTTTGCCTTCAAAATAGGCCTCAGTTTCGGCGATAACTTCTTCATTGGAGCCAAATCTCTTTCCCGCTAGCATTTTTTTGAGGTCTGCGAATAAATAATAAAAGAATAAACAAAATGAAGGAATTACTAACAACCGTAAAAATAAGAAAAACATAATACTTCAGACTTATAATGAGAGGCCCAAAGTACGAATTGCCACGTCTAATTATTGAAGGTAAAATTAAGGGAAAACGATCGATCGGAAGACGACAGAATTCTTAGCTAAAGGACATTAGAAGGTGGTTTGGAAGTGCTTCGAATGATATTTTTCCAGCAGCAGTTTCTACAGTTCCTTTAGCTATATGGATCGCCAACTTTCGTGAGGAGACGGCGTCGTAAGAAGAAGAATAGTCCAAAATGTGTTTAGATTTTTAGTGTTCACTATTCATACAAGGCTAATCCCTCGCAATCGTTCTCAAATCACAAGTCAATACCTT
Organism: Pachyrhynchus sulphureomaculatus; assembly: GCA_019049505.1. Lineage (NCBI taxonomy): Eukaryota > Metazoa > Arthropoda > Insecta > Coleoptera > Curculionidae > Pachyrhynchus > Pachyrhynchus sulphureomaculatus. Next base: position 125,050,503 of record CM032449.1, on the reverse strand, counting down.
TAATTTTTAATAAGTGATAAAAACAGTTTCGTTTGGAAATAAATTTTATTTTTTTCAAATTACCATTCTCTCACACTTACGTGCCTCTTTCTTGCGTCATCCATCTCCATTTCCTCTATTTTTTTTTTATCCTTCCTACCTCGACAGGGCCTTTACTGTTTTTACTATATTTTTATAGAGACATATTGATAGGAATGTCTTGACATCCATCAATGCAGCCCAGGTGCGGAAACATACATTTGCATTTCACTGCACTTCAAAAGTTGACTAAAATGAATCCCCTTTCCTGACTTGTGTTACAGATAGCTAGTAATAAATAACAAATTTTTACAGTAATAATATATAAACTGATAATAAATGAGTAATAATACTATACTAATAATAATGAAGATAAGTTAATATAATTAATTTTATTATTACATAACCAAATTGTCAAATACCTCGATTTTTTTACTTTGAGGAGTAATTTTACTCGTAATTTTGACTTCAATTTACTCGTAATTTAGCTATATTTGTCGCTAAATTTACTGCCTTAAAAATCCTAGGAAAGTAGTGCTTCTTCAATTTTATTTATCTATTTATTCATTCCTATTAGTTGTGATGTTGTGGTCAGTTCTTATTTCTGTTTCACTTACTGTTAATAACGTTTAGTTATTTAGTTATATTATACAGGATGTTATAGAATTCACTGTATATATTGGAACTGGTGCCTCCTTGTAACTATACCGATTGCAAAAAATTCACCTTAAATAAGGGAATATCGATCCTGAAGAAATGATGACATGAATATTTCCGCCATTGGTAAACCATACACCTGCTTTACGTTTTTCTAAAGTCGGCGGCGGCAACAAAGGATTTGTTAAGGAACGTTACCTTAAGTGGGCGGACTTTGTCGAAAGCTTTGGGAGATAGTTAGGTTTATAGGAAATGACGTGTATTATTGTTGCGATTGGCGTCTTTCTTTTCTTTTAATTCTTTGTTTCATTGTTTTTATTGATTTCTTTAAATTCTTTGATTAAATTTTTTGGCATTTGATATGATTGCTGACCAATTTGCTTTTTTCATTTTGGTAATAACAGAAGCGTCTTGTAAGATCGATGTGCTTTCATTACTTGAGTTTGTTTGAGGGAGAGCATTTATATTCTCAGCTGCTTTAAACAAATGTTTGGAAAAGATGTTTTTGTTCACGAGCCAAACTCTCGTTCACAATGGTGTCAATCATAACAACTCTTTGATAAATTTTTGCAAATAAAGTCCCAACTTGACATTACGTTACTTGACGACCTGGATTTGTCCTCAACCATTTTCCTGGTGCTGGAATAACTGCTCGTAGGTTTAAAAAAAGAGGCATCTAGTGATTGAAGCCGACGAGTAGTAATGGCTGGAAATTGTAACATTAATATCTCATTAGCCTTTGCTATGTTCAATGCTTCCAGGTTTTTCGAATGCGTTGTATTTCCATTAAGGAGAAGTAACACTTTCTTTTCAGAAGTTGGCTTTACTACGCTTATAAAATACTTCGTCCATTCTACAAATAAGTTTGAAATAATGTGGCCAGTGTGTTAAAAGGTGTATAACTCTCAGAAGGTGTATCATTTTCATTCTTTCGAAAATAAGCATTGGTGGTATAAACTGTCCAGCCACACTGGCATAACACAAGGCTGTCGTATTACACCGCTTTCTTCACTTGTAATTGTGCCGATTTGGTGGTTGTCTACGATTTTTTAAGCTAAGGTTCGATTTGCCCTACTGTCCCCTGCTTGGCGCTCTCTACCAAAACGTTAAATTCATGTTTAGTTTGTTTATTTACAGCGAACGTTTACAAATTTTCCAATACGTCAGAGAACGTGTAGAATATAGCAGCAAGTGTGACAGTAGATGTCACACCGACCTTTTTATATGGAGATCGACTGCATATTTAAGGTACATAAAAATAATAAGTAAATGTGTTTTTAAACCTACTTTGTTTTTTCCCTTTAGCACGAAAAAAATCTTACATTTGTTACAAGAAAATTGTTTACCATTTTGGTATTAAACTTGGAAAAGTTAAGAAAAAAACCTATTTGATATTCTGGTTTTGTTTTGCTCAAACCCAAACAGCTGATAACATAAAAGTCAAAATCAGCCGTTAAGGGGCAATGATCCAGTTGTGCTTTATCAAGGAATTATTTGTTTTTAAATAATAGAAAAAATTCTAATTATGGTTAAATGTTATTTTTACTGGGTGTTTTCTATTATTATTTTTATTTGTTATTAGACTAATTTTACCTGAAATTTGAAAATTTGTAATCGTCGAAGAAAATCGTATATGTGGCAACACAGGCCTGTGATTGAGCTATTGCGTACAATGACGGCCTTTCAGGAGCAGATTGGGTGAGCTGATAAAATCCAGTTTTAATTTTTCAAGAATTTCGAACCCGTTTCAATATATGCAGTGAATTTCATGACACCCTGTATATATAAGGAGTTTATATTCTATAAACAGTATTTTCTAAAAATAAGAGAGCCTGTTCGTTTTTGCACTTTTACTAATTCTCTGGTATACCAATGTTCGGTCGGCCTTGTTTCCTATATTTTCTATTATTGTTTAGCAATTTCTATCAATTCAGGCCATACATTATTAACCTGGAAGTTAAAATTTAGCAGCACTAGCTAATCTTGTTTAATAATCATGTTAATAAATAAAAACTTGTTCTGGCATAAATGTCGAGATATATCGAAACAAGTACTTTCTTTATTTTTATTAGTTACAGAACAGTACTATGGTAGTAAAAATTATATGTGTGTGCTATGTCGTGTTTTAATGTATAAATGCTAAGCGCTTCTGAAGTTTTTACACCCTATTAAAATGAATTAAATGGGCCAAAAAGGTTTTTGCTGGGAACTGGCAGTATTTATATATCACAAAATATTTAAAACTCTTAGATAAAATCTAAATTTCATAATACATTGAGATAAAAAATATGTTTATGTTATCATTATGTAGTGATAAAATATAATACTTATCAAAAAATCACATCATACATTTCCTTAACTTATCCAACAAAAACTTCTTAACAGTAATCATAGATCCTCCATGAATGCTATATTTCCACTATAATCCAACTTATTTGCTCTCTTGAGATATTTAGCAAAAGCCGCTGGATTACACGCGCTACTCTGGCCTTTGACAAAAGCCGGCACACATCTTGACATGCTTCGCGCAATATTCTTTTATTTTATTACCGCAACTTAGGCTATTCCTCACAATATTTTTGAACGAATAGCATATGTCATTTCAACTCATTGGTTTGTTCGCGTTTAATAATCTCGAGTAAAAACAAAGAAAAGTTAGTTCTTATCCAAAATAAAGTAGTTTTGCTCCTTAGGTAAGAATATAAATGATTAACCGTTTACGTCTTGTTGAGTCATTTGCTTCAATATCGGGTTCTTTTAATACCAATGAATCAACCGTACTATCACGAAATCAGAAGACAAAATAAGGAATTCTAAATCTTTGACCTCACTATCAGCAAAAACTGTTTCCGATCCAGCAACTGAAAAAATAGAAGCTACATTAACCATATCAATTGAAGACCGTAATCAAAAGAGTGCCTTTAAGTGGTGCTATAATTCGTGAAAAAGCGTTTTTACGCACATTTTAAACTACCTGATGTGGACATTCGGATAGAGGATTTCAAGCTTCAGAAGGTTGGCTTAATAAGTTCAAAGTGTGACAATCACTCCATAACATCAAAATTGTTGGAGAAACTGCATCTGTAGATACTTCAGCAGCAGCAGCTTAGTGGGAAGAATTTTCAAAGCTGATGGCGGATACAAACCCGAACAGGTGTTTAATGTAGACCAAACGACATTATTTTGGAGAGGTATGCCAAATAAAACTTTCATATCCAAATGTGAAAAGTCGGCTTCTGGCTTCAAGGCTACAAAAGAGTTGCTCTGTTCTAATGCATCAGGAGATTGTTTAACTGATCTACTTATGCTTTACAGATTGCTAAAATCCTTGTACAACCTACCAGTGTTTTGGTGTGCAAATAAGAAAGCGTGGATTACAGCTGTCATTTTCTGTGACTGGTTTTGGAATTCTTCTATTGCTGAAGTTGAAACTTATTGATAGAAAAATAATTTAGATTTCAAGGCTGTTCTAGTTTTGGACAATGTTCCAAGTCATCTTCATGAGCTTGAATTTATGCATCCTAATATACAGATGATATTTTTACTTCCTAAGACTACGGCCTTACTCCAACCCATGAACTAAGGCATAATCGAAGCCTTTAAGCTGTACTATATTAGAAAAACATTTAAAAGAATCCTTGACACTAAGGAAAGTGATCCTGATATGAATATTATGCAGTGATGAAAAAGTTTTACCGTTGTAAAGTATATTGTTAAGATAAAAGAATCATCGCAAGAGTTGAAGAAATGTATATTAAATGCATGATGGAAAAAACTCCCGCCGAATCTAACTATGGGTAATAATGAAAACGCGATGCAAATTCAAACATTAACTGAGAACACTGCTAAAGTTGCGAATAATAGAACGAGATTGTTTTGAACGGTTAGAATCAAGTGACATTCAAGAGTTACTTGAATCATAAAATGAAGATTTTACTGAAATGGATTTAGAGGAAATGCTTGACCCTGATTCCACTAAAGTGGAAGTTACAACCAGCACTGAAAAGGTGACATTAACCTTAAAAAATCTGAGTGAAGGTTTATGAATGGATGATGACCTATGTGATTTTTTTTATAAAAATTGATCCGTCTATGGAACGAAGCCTTGCTACCGTCCATGCTACTGCTGAATATCAATCTGAGTTGAAAGAACTTTTAAAAGTGGCAAAACAAGAAAAATTACTAAAATTTTTAAACTACTGCATAAGCCTGATAATATTTAAGTTAATGTTGTAGAACAAACTTTCATTAAAACTATTCTTTTTCAAATTATTTTTTCATTTTGTAAACTTTGTGTACAATTTAGCATTCCGTATTCACGGTTTCTGTATTCATTGCATATTTACGGAACGTAACTTTCACGAATAAGGAGTTTTGACTCTACTACGAATGTTTAAACGAAACAACGTAAGTTTAACAGTACCAATAACCTCAGATTTACTGTTCATACAAACACAATGTTAAATTTCATCACAGAGAGTCGCGAATATAAAAGATTGCAATATTACAATACGGTGACCGGAAAATTTCGCAACATATGGGAAAGTTTTTCTGAAATAGAGTATCCAAATTTCTTTTTCGACTAATCAATGGTACATAAATACGTAAGCCACGTGACCGTTGGTATAGCGGAAAATTTGAATAAACTAATATGGAATGATGAAAAGCTGAGTTAATTGACAGAATATCCAAAAAATTCAATAAACCCAAAAGTGTTTACAATTTGATTTAAACCCTATTTACAAATTGTATACTCAGAAAAATTAAAATTGCCATTTTTCAAAAATATTTCATTATCTAGCTAAAAACTTTTTTTGGTCTTGCTGGTTTAGTGAAGGTATATTTTTTTTTGATTTTGGTCATAATTAGAAATATTCTCGTATTTGTTTACCTGTTGCAATAATTTGTTTAACGGTGTTTTACAACAAAAAATGTTCCCAAATGCTTTAAAATGTATCAGTTTACTACTCCTCACAAGTTTTTCAATTTGTAAATAACCCTAAAAAGTAATTTTCAGTTGATTGTCAATTCAATTTTTTATTTCAGTTTGATATTCATTAGCGTAGCTAGCCAACTGAACAATTTAAATTAAAATTCACATTCATTATTTATTTTTTATCTTTCCCTGCAAGGAAATTTACATTTTTTGAGTAATATTTATATCAACGCAATATAAAGAGCCAAGTTTTAAGATCGCAACCACGGCAAAAACTGCAGTTGACTTGGAAACAACAGAATTGAATTAAAAGAAAACGCTACTAAAAGAAATCTGCTGTTTCGTTCTGCACGTATTTCTATTTTTTATTGTATTATAATTGTATTTGCGAATTTAATTTGTGTGTTTTTTTAACTCTTTCTGTTATCTCTGACAGAAAAAAATTTAAGTTATTAAAATTTGTGGGGAAAACAACAAGAGTGCTCGAGAGACAACAGCAATATTCATTGAAACGTACCTTAAAAATCTTACTATTCTACTGTTAGGCGCTTACTGAAAAAAATTAAAGAAGTAGCGCAGAAAATCTGTTCAAAATTTCCCATCTAAAAAATAGTGACTAATGATGAAAATAGTCTGAATGTACTTCTGGCAGTTGCAGAAACGCCGCATGTGTCAATTGCTCATATTTCGGAGGTACAAAGAAAATAAGTTTTCTCTGAACAAACCGGAATTTGTGCAAGTATTAAAAGACCGGGATTATGATGATCGTTTTCACTTCTGTGTATTATTATAATTAACTTGTAAATTGCATTTCATAAATAAAACCAAGTTACCCTCAGAAAGCTTAATTCCTCTTTGATTTATTGACAAACAGAGAAAGGGCCCGGTAACATACAACTTACATCCATGGAAAAGTGGATTCAACATTATTAACAGTTAGTGGTGATACGAGTACAAATTGTATATGCAGAAAAATTAAAATCGCCATTTTTTAAAAATATTTCATTCTTCTAGCTAAAAACTTTTTTTGGTCTTGCTGGTTTAATGAAGGTAAATTTCTTTGATTTTGGTCATAATTAGAAATATTCTCGTATTTGTTTACCTGTTGCAATAATTTGTTTATCGGTGTTTTACAACAAAAAATGTTCCCAAATGCTTTAAAATGGAGTTTACTACTCCTTACAAGTTTTGCAATTTGTAAATAACACTAAAAAGTAATTTTCAAATGCTTGTCAATTCAATTTTTTATTTTAGTTTGATATTCATTAGCTTAGCTAGCCAACTGAACTATGTAAATTAAAATTCACATTCATTATTTATTTTTTATGTTTTCTTGGAAGGAAATTCATTTTTTGCGTAATATTTATATCAACGCAATATAAAGAACCAAGTTCTAAGATCGCAACCACGCCAAAAGCTGCAGTTGATTTGAAAACAACAGAATAATGAGGTAGGCTTTGAAATTGAAATAAAAGAAAACGCTACTAAAAGAAATTTGGTATTTCGTTCTGCACGTATTTCTATTTTTTATTGTATTATAATTGAAAAGTAAAATTTTCAGTAGGCGAAAAAAACTTTATTAAACTAAAACTATCCTTTATAAGAGGAAAAAATTTAATTTAATTCAAATTATTTAAGTAGTTACATAGTTTATCACATAATACATGTAGTTTATTTTCGTTGTTATTAAGAAAAAATTTTTTTTTTCTTGAGACTGAATATACACTAACGTGCATAGAAATCGGCCCACTGTAAACTTTTGACTTTAACTATATTTTTTTTTAAAATTATTCATCAGATCAAAAAAAGAAATATGCTGTTTGAAAGACAATTTAATGTGAGTATAAATTTATCAAGAAGGCTTATCGTTTATATGCGTAGCAACCGGTAAACAAATGAAACGTGTTTATGTGGTAATTGTAACGAAAATAACAAATTTGTCAAATATTAAAATTATTGCGTTTGCAACTGAAATTTGCATATTAATTCGTTTTTCATAATCTCAGTAGTGTTTAAGTGTGTTAGTTTAATGCATACTACACCACAAAAAGCCGCCCAAGTTTTTGCTTTAATCGAAAATGGACTTAGTCAGCGAGCTGTTGCTAGACAATTGAATATGTCACGCGCAGCGGTTCGAAGAGTGTGCAAACGTTATGAGGAGACTGGATCCTTTCATAGGCGACCTGGAACAGGCAGAAGGCGATTTACAACCGCTCGTAATGACCGCTTTATTGTGTCAACAACATTAAGAAATCGTCACCTTAATGCCGTTCAAGTGCAACGACAGCTCCGTGAGGTGCGAGGAGTGGCTATTAGTCAGTGGACAGTAAGATGAAGACTGCAGGAAAATAACCTGACCCCTAAAACACCTGCGATTGGTCCAAAACTTACTCCAGCTCATCGGCAAGCCCGCCTGCGTTTTGCACGGGATCATCTGAATTGGACGTTGGAACAATGGGGATCTGTTCTGTTCTCAGATGAGACCAGAATATGCCTCCATGGTAGCGACCGAAGAAGGAAAGTGTACCGAAGACCAAGAGAGCGATTTGCAGATTGCTGCTTTGAAGAGCAGAGTGCTTATGGAGGTGGTTCCTGTATGATCTGGGGTGCAATTTCTATAGGAGCACGAACCGACCCTGAGTTCATTCGTAGGGGCGACCGTGTTCACGGAAGAAGAGGTTTAACGGCTGCTAGATATATCGAGGAGATTTTAGCAATTTATGTGGTACCTTACGTCGACTACATTGGAGACGAATTTACCTTTATGCATGACAATGCAAGGCCGCACACCGCAAGAATCGTGCAAGATTACATTGCATAAGTCGGTTTTCGGGTTATGGAGTGGCCAGCATACAGTCCTGATCTAAATCCGATAGAACATTTATGGGATGAGTTAAAACGAAGAATTCGAGCTAGACTTCATACCCCAAACTCGATCGCAGAGCTTATTGTTGCAGTAGAAGAAGAGTGGTTTAACATCCCTCAAGAAACAATAGCAAACTTGATTAGATCTTTGCCTAATCGTATGAGAGATGTTATTAGGGCAAGACGAGGTCATACCCATTATTAAAAAATTAAGTTTTAAGTTTTAAATTGTCAATAACCCTATTTATGTTAATAATAAAAAAGCTTAATTTGCTTAATGCATTAATTTCACTATGTTAAACATAGGAATTCGAAATAAGTTTTCATAAATTTATACTCACATTAAAGCATATTAAATTGTCTTTCAAACAGCATATTTCTTTTTTTGATCTGATGCATAATTTTTTTAAAAAAATATAGTTAAAGTCAAAAGTTTACAATGGGCCGATTTCTATGCACGCAAGTTTAATTTTGAAGTTATCATTTTCCTTCTTTAAAAGAAAACAAGTCAACAAACTGTCAAAAGGGTTTATTAAAAATGCTTCAAAATACAAACAAACAATAATATTCCTGATTTTAATAATTAATTAAGGCACATAATCAAACTCGTGGTCATTTTCGACATAATATTCTTCCTGGTTCTGTCCTTCCGCGGTAGGCCAGTGGAAAATCCCGTCATAAAATGGAATATGCTGTTCAAGGATACTATTTCTAACTTGCTTAATATTTTCTATTTTTTTGGGGTTTATAGGAACATTGCCACTGGGATAAGCCTTTACGGTCGGTAGGGATATATCAATAGCTCTATTTCGAGCTAGATTAAATGTGTGGCAAGTTAAACCGTCAATATATTCTTCAGTAACTACAACTCCTTTTTTATTGTGGTCATAGTGGAATGCCATATAAGAACATGGTGAGAATGATATTTTGCGTTCCTTAGGTATATTTTTTCCAAAACTTTCATTGGATAAACAGGTTCTTTTATAATATATGGTCCACCATTTTGAGAACTCCATAATCTGACTTGTTGACAACATAAGGACGGTAAACTTTGGACTTGCTTCCGACATAATGGTATAATATTTCTGAGGAACATATATGCGGTCACACTTTTTAATTTTTTTCTTTATAACACCAAAGTCTTGGTCATTGGGTAAAAATGAGTGGCCTCTTACAGGGAAGTAATGTTTAATTTTTGAAAAACGCTTGGTATCTGTCAGAGCCAATAAAAATCTAATCACCGTATGGTTCTTATTTTGACCAGGACAATTATCTGAAAATAGATACAACTCAGAAATATTTTCGTCCAAAAAATTGTCCAGGTAATGTAGAATCATAGAGCAGACTTCGTTAGCACCTTTGCAAGCCAAGCCTTCATGATAAACATAAAAAACTGATTCGTTGGTTTTCAGGTTCTTGATTCCAAAGCAGTCTTCCATAGTTGTCTTAAATAAAATAGTTCCTGTATTGGTAGGTTTGGTAAAGGCAAATTCTGCATAAAGTCGATTATTAAAGCGGCCACGTCGTTACGAGATTTGCAAATTTCTTTTACGGCAGATATTTTATTGTAAAATTTTTTGGCCCTTCTTTTATGAACCATAAGTTCTGCCTCAGTTGCTTTTTTTGCATTCTGTCCTAAAGTAAGGCTTCGTATTTTTACCGACAACTCTTCACAAGTTACGCATGTAGCGACTTGCGGTCTTCCAAATCTTAAAGAGAATGTACTTTTAAAATAATTGGCGTAAAATGCATACTTTACATTTAACTCTGGGTGTTTCCTCCTAAACAAGTCATACATATTTTTCACATTTAAACGGGCATCTAAATACTCTATATCCCTGCCTGAGTAGTGGGTCCGCTTTCTAGGAAAAACAAGAATATGATCATGGATAACTTTTAAAACTTCTGGGGGAGTGGTGTTCGGCTTTTGATGCTGTCCTCGTTTATCATGGGGAACTTGGGATCGTTGAAGTAAAGTTGAAAGGCGTCTAACACGATTTTCCGTTACACCATTAGCAGAGCAAAAAGCTTTTTTACAAACGAGTACTTTTTTACTTTCTGTAATAATAGAATATTTACAAGAAAATTGCCTTGGTACTGCTCCTTCTTTACGTGGTCTGTGACATTTTACATTTTTTTTTCTATGAGCTGTTGCAAATAAATATCCTGCTCATTTTTATTATGAAATGTATTCATCTTATTGATACAGAAATCCAAATCATCTTGAGTTAATTGTTCGAAACAAGCCATTTTACATCTTAAAACAAACAATATCGCATTAATAATATTTGCCTACAGTATTTATGTAAAATTATTACCTGCAATTGGCTTCAGTAACACGTGCCGGCAAGACTTTTCCCTTCCAATTTTTGTGTTCCAGTCCCTTGACTTTTGCATTTTTGATAAAAAACCTTTTATATTTCTGTGGATGTCGTTGTCTCTTTTTTAAAGGTTGTAAGTCCTCTCCGTCACTAGATAAATTCGATTGATCACACATATTTTGTTTTTTAGACGGCAACTAACTTGTCACGCTCAAAATCGTACACACTTCTTACTGTAGCCGAAAGTAACTGTTAACGAAACAGTAAGAAACGGTTTTTAAACCGTTGCAAATCGTCCGAAACACGTGCTTTTTCCTAAATGTCCCCATATCAAAATGCGCATGAGTTGGATAGTTTGGGATCGGTTTGCCATCAATTTGACTGGTATCTGAACAGAGATAACACTTTTTATCTCCCACTCAACTCAAACCCTCGCTAGAAAATCCGTGCAAAAACAACATAAGTCTGTGACTAATGTGGTTTTTTTGCAACAAACGGTGGAAGTGGATAGGCGGCAATTCGTTAACGGTAAATACGACTTACGTGGCTTTTGCATATAATATGTAGGTACCCTTGAGGAGACGTTTCCTAGCAAAAACTCAATTTTGCTAAATTTTGACTTATGTGGTTTTTGAAATGAACGATTCAATTGTATTCGCGAATTTAATTTGTGTGTTTTATTAACTCTTTCTGAAAAAATTGAAATTATTAAAATTTGTCGGGACAATCACAAGGGTGCTCGAGAGGCAGCAGCAATATTCATTGAAACGTATCTTAAAAAACTTATTATTCTACTGTTACCCGCTTACTGAAAAAAATTATAGAAATTTCCCATGGAAAAAATAGTGACTAATGATGAAAATAGTCTGAATGTACTTCTGGCAGTTGCAAAAACGCCGCATGTGTCAATTGCTCATATTTCGGAAGTGATAAATATTGAAGAATAGTAAAAAGAAAATAAGTTTTCTCTGTACAAACCGGAAGTATTAAAAGAGCGGGATTATGATGATCGTTTTGACTTCTGTGTATTATTATAATTAACTTGCAAATTGAATTTCATAAATAAAACCAAGTTTGTCTATTGAGAGAAGTAAGTTCATATTTCCAGAAATCATGTAAAAGTTCATTGCAACATCTCGCTAAGTGTTTAAAAAATTTCAGCCGAACGATCATGGATTTACCGATAATAGTATTTACATTATTACTTTTCTGATTACCCTCAGAAAGTTTAGTTCCTCTTTGATTTATTGACAAGCAGAGAAAGGGTCCGGTAACGTACAACTTACATTCATGGAAAAGTGGATTCAACATTATTAACAGTTAGTGGTGATAGATGTTATTAACAGTTAGCAGTGATAGATGTATAATAATTTTTAAATATGAACCTATGGTCGAGATAGGTTCCATAAGTTTTTTAAATTAAAGAGAAGTTAGTGTTACAAGAAAAATGGAATTGTAAATTGTCTGAATAGTACTAACAATGGGTTAGAAAGCTAAACTATCTTCAAACCAATTCATGTAAATGCTTTTTTCTAGCTAGTACAAATAGACTTGTTTTCCATATCATTGTTGGGAATTAAAAAATTAATGTAGTTTTACGTATTAAATTCTTTGGCATATTCTTAAAATGGCAACCACATATTGAATATTTTTCTTACAAAATGACCCGTCTAATATATAAATTTTATTTCCTTAGAAAAATTCTAAATATGAAAATGTGCGGTATTTTGGGTTGAGATGCCTTTCATAGATTAAACATTGTATAAAAGTATATATTAAGAGATATGTACAAAAGAAATAGAGTATATTGTACAAAATTGTTACTTTCAGGTGATATTTCTAATGTTAGAACGCTAGGCGCTAAACGTCTGTTCGTCTGCGGATCTCCTCATTTCTCATCCTGTCTCTCAGGGTAATACCCAGCATTGACCTCTCCATTTTACGTTGTGTTTGTTGCAGTTTAAGTATTTGTTTTTTGGTGAGGATTAGGGTCTCTGCCCTGTATGTAAGAACCGGCAGTACACATTGATTAAATGCTCTTCTTTTCAAACTGATTGGCACTTCGCCCTTAAATACATCTCGGAGTATGCCAAACGCTGCCCATCCTAAGGTCGTTCTTCTAAGCAGTTCCCGCGTTTGGTTGTCTCTGCAAAGTTTCACTTCGTGGCCCAGGTATATGTAACTTTCGGTCATCTCAAAATCTTCTAGACTTATCGGTCGGCTAGGGACTAAGTTTGTCATCACCTTTGTCTTTTTATAGTTTATTTTCAAGTCAACTTTTTGCGTGGCATTTTGCAGCTCTTTTAGCATATCTTTAGCTTCTCCTAAATTGTCAGATATAATGACAATATCGTCTGCGAATCTTAAATGACTGAGCCGCTCTTCATCAATATTTACTCCCTTGTTTACCCATTCTAACGTGTTGAATGTGTGTTTCAGCACTATTATAAATAGCTTCTGTGACATTGTGTCTCCTTGTCAGACACCCCTTTTTATTTCTATTTTCCTCGAGGGAGAGTGTAAGTTCACTGTTGTTGTAACCTTGTTGTAGATGTTATGTATAATATTTGAGTATCAATAGTCAATTCGACACTCGTTTAATGCTTCTAATATGACAGGTAATTCAACAGTGTCAAAAGCTTTTTGGTAGTCAACAAAGATGAGAACTAGAGGTCTGTTATATTCAATCGACTTTTCTATTAGCGTTTTTAGACAGTGTAAGTGGTCATTTGTTCCAAAGCCTGAGCGGAATCCAGCTTGTTCTCTTGGCTGGTATAGTTCTAATTTACTTTCTAATCTAGTTGTTATGATTCTAGTATACAATTTGTAGAGATGACTGAGAAACTGATCGGCCTATAATTTTCAAGATCTGTTGTGTCCCCTTTCTTATGCATTCGGATGGTGATGGAGTTGTTCCATTTTTCCGGAATGTTTTGTCTATGTAAACATAGATTAAACAGCTCTTTTATTTTCTTTATCAATACAGGACCTCCAAGTTTGATAGCCTCTGACACAAGTCCATCCTTCCCTGGAGCCTTGTTGTTCTTCATTTTATTCAAGGCGTTACGTATTTCGTCTTGGGATATATCTGGGATAAAGTCGGAGCCCTGGTTTTGTATTTTCGGCAGAGATTTTTCCTTCGTTCTTGAATCTGCTTGGCTTGTGTATAATATTGTGTAAAATTCTTCAACTATATGCAGTAGCTCTCCTCTATCAGACGTAATATGGCCATTTTTGTCTCTAAGCTGAAAGATTTCCTTTCTGCAGTTTGTAATATTTCCTCTCATTTTCTCATACTCTTGTTGTTTTCGACAGTTAATATAATTTTGTCATTTTTGTATTTCCTAAGGTAATTTCTAATTTTTCTTGATATTTCTCTGTTTAGTGTTGTTATCGTTTGTGGGTCCACATTTGGGTCGCTTCTTAGTAGTCTTCTTTCCTCCATTTTACCTCTTGTGTCTTGGCTTATCTTTTGGTCTTTATTATTTCTGGGGCAGTATCTGTTTTGTGCGTGCCTAACCATTTCCGTTATTTTGTTGTTTAAATCATTTATGTTTGTTTCTGTTGTATTTTCCAATGTATCGCTGATGTACTGTTGAAATGCCTTCTCATCTTTTGAGTGTGTCCATGGTTTGAACTTTCTCTTTACCAGTTTGTTTCTTTCAAGTCTTGTGTCTATTTTGATCTTGGCCCTGACCATCCTATGATCGCTAGTTGCTGCAAATTTATTGAGGACTGTGACATTTTTGAAAATGTGTTTCTTGTTTGTAATGAAATAATCAATCTCGTTCTTGGTTTTGCCATCTGGGCTGTTCCATGTCCATTTTCTACGGATTTTCTTGTAGAAGAAGATGTTCATCTGGTATAGGTTGTTCTCGAGAAGGAAGGCCAGAAGCGTTTCGCTCCTTTCGTTCCTTCCCGGGCTACCGAAGTTGCCAAGAGATGTTTCGGATGAGTCCGACTTCATTCCCACCTTCGCGTGGAAGCCACCGCATATTATGGTGTAGTGTGAATGACTCTCCTTTATAGCTTCTAGGATGTTTTCATAAAAGGTATCCACTTCTTCGTCACCATGTGTTGATGTCGGTGCATATGCCTGAACGACTTTCAGAGTATATCGTATATTTAGCTTTAGGGTCACATATATTACTCTAGTGGACACTGTTTTTATGGATATTAGGTTGTCACTTCGTTTATTGTTTATGAGAAAGCCCACTCCTCCCACATGATTTTGTTCTTCGCCTATGTGGTAGAATATATGGCCCGATTTTAGAGTCTCGAGGGATTCTCCTCTCCTCCTGACCTCGCACACTTCGACTATGTCCCAGTTTGTGTTTTTCAGCTCCGTCTCCATTTCATACAACTTTTCGTCCGTTAGCAAGGTTCTGACATTGAATGTGGCAATGTTCAGTGTTGTTGATGTTTTCAATCTCAATTTCTCTACCAAAAATTTGTTCCCTTCAGAATCCTCGGAACAGACTGACGAATCAGTGTGAGATTCTGGACCGTCGATCCTACTCACCTGGGGTAATCTGGTTTTAATATTTAGCATTTTCATCGAGGGTATTGGCAAATTTAAAACGCCACGCCTGCCGGGCGGGTTGGCGAGTGGGTTTGGGAGATAGGTTAGGTTAGGTTGGGTGATAGGTAGGTAAATATATGGAATTGGAGAAACGAGATTTGGTTTGGACATACCTCTCCTAAAAAGGGGGCAGGAGAAAGGTATGAGCTCACGTAGGCCGGGCTGCTAAAACCTGTAGTAGAACTGTCCTTTGCCGGGATTGCAAAAAAGTTCCTACTCACTACCTATCTATATATGATTATTTATTTACAAAAGCAAAAGAACTGTACAGGACAGTTATCACCCTTGCGCACATAGGGGTATTTCACCGTTTTATGCGGCCAAAATTGTTTTTTTGTTTTTAGCTATTTCAAATCGAGTTTTATTTCTAAATAAAGCACTGAAGCTTTTTGGAGGGTATATCTTGAAGAAAAATACATTTTAATATATAAAAAAACAGTATATTGAGAAAAAAAACATGGTGACAAAAATTACAAAAATAATTATTCCGTGTCCGAGCTCCAATACTTGGCTTCCTCTACAGATCCCTACGCGGATTTCTCTTCTTTTTCGGAACTTTCGTCGTTCATATTGGGTTCAGCAGAAACAAGCATTTCTATTGCTTCTTTATTAAACGACATAGAAATTTTCTGGGTTTTGGCCTTATACTAGATATTAAGAGATCTGAGCTGAGTATTAATCTGTTCAGAACATCTAATCATGTATTTTCTTGAGAATTTTTGAGCAAAATTTTGTCGGTACGGGCGAAACTGCTTGTTTTGTAATCCAGTGAACAAAAGTACTTTTTCCATTACTGTTACATCGTGAATTAATATTTTGAGCATCGTAGGAGTCATCGGATGCCAGAGATACAACTTCACATAAATTTGACTTTTTGACCACTCGATATTACTTCCAAAATCACTTTCAAGCGATTTATGAGGTTGAACTTGACCTCAGCAGCCACCTCTGGATTGGCAAAAAATCTCCTACTTGTATTGTCGTCATTAATGTTACCAAAAACAGCTTTTGGCACCTCTGTGATTAAGCCCGTTTGCTCTCTGAATTTTGCCTCTATTTCTGCCTTTTTTTGCTTGACAATTTTTTTGTCACTGTCCGGCTTTGGCACAGGAAACTTGTATGACAAATGCAGAATACTTTCCAATAATCGGATCCTAGCGGGTAATACAGACAGGTCAAACTGTAATGCATCTGTGTCGACGTTTTTTTTTTTTACATTGAGGTCATTAAACTGCTTTGAACTAGCACCACAAATGTAGCATCTCATTGTTGAAGTAGTTGAAGTAGTAGCATTGCACACTTTTGTATCGACCATAGTTAGCGTCATTATATGTTTCATTGAAAAAGAGATGTCTCCTTGTATGAATTCGCTGTTTACTGCATTTTCTATGTAGGTAATTTCAGAATTTGTAATATCCACTGTTATTTTAACAAATCTAATCCTCACTGGTAGACAGTATCGTGGCGAAGAGGGAGTTGGATTCTGCCACATAACTTTCTTGTTTGCCCCACAAATCATTTGTAGTAGAATAAAGCAACTTCAAAAATATTGCTGGCAGTTGCATCTTCTTCTTGCATTTTTTGCTTAAATTGTGTTTATTGCTATTCGTCACATTCCCATGTCGAAATAAGTGACAGTGATTGACGCTCTTCTAGATTTAATTTTTTTAGTACATTCTCCAAAATATTTAGCCGTGTGATCCAATAAATGTAAGTTAATTTCAGCACATGTTTCAGTTTCTCTTTCGCCGGATAACAAATCCTTTTTGCTTGCTGTAACACGGTGTAACTCGGATAATACCTGTTGTTCCTATTCCTTATTATTTCATTCTGTCTCCTTGAAAGGTCAGCTTCTACAAACATTGAGGGTGCGGCTACTGGATTTAGTTATGACTGTTTTTCATGCTGCTCTGACCTTTTGTATGCTTTCTGGTATTCTTGGGCTGTCTGGAGAGTGTTAGTTATGTATTTTAGAATACTGGATACAATTCTCTCTCCAGAACTTGAAAGGGATATTTGAGCAGCACAGATTATTACTTCTTTATTTACAGCACTGCGTACTTTCTTTGTTTTTTTATGTTTGCTCCTCTCACTTGATTCATCAATTGACTTTGTTGGTCGACTAGAAGTACGGCCTTTTACCCTAGGTATTTCAAATGTTCCTTGAAATCATTCGTTATTCTTTTTTTTTTAAAAAAAACTTCTGCTTTTTTATGCGATTCTGTCCACTTTTTCTTGAATTGTGACTTCAAATAGGAGAACTTATGCTTCACGCCCTTCCTTTGCTCATCACGATATTCATTTTGCGATAAAATATGACTCTCAAGATATATCAATTTTTCTTTAAAATTTGTTCCTGCATTTTCTCAAAAAATAGTCTATACGTTACTACTCGAGCACCTGGAGTACCCTCGGTTCCTAGAACAAGATAAAAAAACTGTTTAAATTAAAAATAAATAAATAAATACAAAATACCATGTCGTTTTCACCGTCTGATTTAAAGACCATAAACACTTGGATTTCACGGAAAATCACGGCTAATATTGATATATTTGATTAGTGCAAATACTCTTTTTCCTGTTAAAATCAATAAAATTACTGGGACGCATCCTGAATTATAACAAATATCTTTTCAAATGCCGAAAAACAATAATTTCTAGTAAAATTTTCTACCTTTAAAATATTACTAATTATTTAAAAAAAAAAAAACAAAAATGATCAATATCTATGCGCTATATATATTTATATATATATATATATATATATATATATATATATATATATATATATATACTAGCTGTGCCCGCGGCTCCGCTCACGTGGACTTGAGTCACTACTATCGTCGCTGCTTATTTCTTATGTTACCTAACGTAACAAAATATCTGCCATTATTTCTCCTTATCATCTCCCATTATCTCTACATAATTTTCATTATCTAGGCTTATCTCTGCTCATCTCCCATTACTTCTCCGTATATCCCATTATTTCTCCTTATCTCTCATTATCTCACCTTATCTCCCATTATCTAGGCTTATCTCGACTTATCTCGCAATATTTCTCCTTATCTACCATTATTTCTCTTTATCTCCCATTATTTCTCCTTATCTCCCATTATTAATACTTATTTCCCATTATCTCACCTTATCTCCCATTATCTAGGCTTATATCGAATTATATAGAACATATGTATAAATTTATAAAAACACGTAAATCGGATAAGTGGTTATCAAGTTATAAGCGCACTAACGGACAGACAGACAAACAGACAGGCAGAGAGATGTTGCATTTTATATATATTATATTCTTTGCAATACAATATTGTTCCAAATTTAATGGTTTAGGCAGTGTATTGCAAGAGAACACGCTAACGGTAACCTTTTTTCCGACTTGATTCACTATTATCGTCACTGCTTATTCTTTATGTTATCTAACGCAATAAAATATTTTCTATAACAGCGCACTAAAGGACAGACAGAGTTTTATATATATTATAGATATAGATAATTATTATTATTATATAACCTGGCCAAAGAATATACACATGAATTTAAAAAAAGACACGTAAATCGGATAAGTGGTTCTCGAGGGATAAGGGCACTAACGGACAGACAGACAGACAGAGAGATGTTGCATTATATATATATATATATATATATATATATATATATATACATATATATATATATATATATATATATATATATATATATATATATATATATATATAGATTTATATTATAGATATAGATTATTATTATTATATAACCTAGCCAAAGAATACATGTATGAATTTAAAAACGTAAATCGGATAAGTGGTTCTCGCGTGATGAACGCACTAATGGATAGACTGACAGACAGCGAGACATTGTATTTTATATATATTATAGATTATAGATATTCTCTGCTACATAATATTGTTCCGTATTTAATAGTTTAGGCTTTGTATTGCAAGGGAACGCGCTAGCGGCAAACTTTTTTCCGCCTTCATTCACTATTATGGTCACTGCTCATTCCTTATGCTACCTATCGTAATAAAATATAGCCTATAACTTGGCCAGACAACATATGTGTGTTTAAAAAAAAAAGTACGTAAATCGGATAAGTGGTTCTCTAGTGATAAGCGCACTAACGGATAGACAGACAAACAGAGAGACGTTGCATTTTATATATATATATATATATATATATATATATATATATATATATATATATATATATATATATACATATATATATATATATATATATATATATATATATATATATACATATATATATATATATATATATATATATATATATATATATATATATATATATATATATATATACATATATATATATATATATATATATATATATATATATATATATATATATATATGTATATATATATATATATATATATATATATATATATATATATATATATATATATATATATATATATAAAAAATGAAATAATTGGCACTGGTAAATACAAATTTTTACTTAGATAAAAGTAAATAAGATTTATACCTGTGTATTATATTGTGCATATTTGTTATGTTAATATGAATGTAAAAAATAAGTAAATAAGTTGAACCTTACCACCTTCAAAAATCCATATCCAGATTTTATCTCTTTTAATAATAAAATTTCTTTCTAAAATCGATGACTGAATGTAAAAAAGGTTAAAAAAAAGATTTTTTTTCCAAATAAAATTTTACCACAATCTTAAAGTGATGATCGGAGATTTACAAAAAAAAAAACCCTCTTTTGTAACAAAAATTTTACTATTTTCTAAAATTGATTATGGTGAGGGGGGAGGCTTCTAAAAGAAGGTTTTTTTCTGTAATAATATTTGAGCATCGTCTCAAAGTAATGATTCTTAGGGAAATCGGATAGGCACCATACTCCTCTGGAAAGCCCATGCTTATTAGATTGTCCCACTTATCGGCCTGGCTCATAATATACCGAGGAACAAAAATTACCCTTACTATTTAAACTGAATCGATGGATTCTAACAGGTATAAACTATAATATTTAACTCTGCAAGTCCTTAGCTGTTATGGAGTGTCAAACAGGGAACCATAAGTATTCCAATTTATTCGATTTGGTCTATATAACGTATTTCAAAACACTGAAATATTCATAATTACGTAGATCTTAAAGATGTTGTCAGAGCAGCTTGTTCTAATAGAGAATCTCACCCAAATAAGTTTTTATTCGGATTACCCAGTATTCCGTGTACATAGAGTTACTGTGGATTTCGGGATGAAAATATGTCCATTTAACTCAACTTACCTTTGTCCAAAAGTTCGTAATTTTTGAGATACAGGACGTCAAAGTTATACTTTTATTTTAGTTTTTTTTTAATAGCTTTCTTAATAATTGTACTACTTATACAAGATCGGTGCTAAGAGGTTTTCTGAGAGGGGAAATCGAAATCAGCTCACAGTTTTGTTGTAAATTGTAGGGGGCGCAACTTATTGCACTGTGTATAGTTTAAATTGTCATAACTTTTTTATACCACTCTGTATATATATATATATATATATATATATATATATATATATATATATATATATATATACATACATATATAAATATATAAATATACATATATATATGTACATATATATATATATATATATATATATATATATATATATATATATATATATATATATATGTATATATATATATATATATATATGTATATATATATATATATATATATATATATATATATTTATATTATATATATATATATATATATATATATATATATATATATATATATATATATATATATATATATATATATATATATATATATATATATATATATTCACCTTAAATAACGAATCTCAATAATAAAGAAGACATAATGTCATTAATATTTTTTTCGCACCCCACTGATGAATGCTGAACTCGCACAGTACCGAAATACTTAAATCAGACAGAAGGTTGTTTTTAGTGTTCCGTACGGAACACTTATAAGATCATTTCGGTGTCTGTCCGTCTGTCTGTCCGCCTGTCTGTCCGTCTGTCTGTCCGTCCGTCTGTCCGTCTGCCACACCCGATTTTCTCCGAAACTATTTGTCATAGCAAGTTGAAATTTGGTAATATTATAGGAATTGATGGCCTCATCAGAGCCATGTAGTTTTGAAAGTTAAATTTTGACTTAAGGGGTTAGTTCTGGGGGGTGAAATCGGAAGTGAAAAAAAAATTTTTTTACTAGGTAATCGAGTGTGGTGTCAAATGAAAGCTTGTGAAAACACGAGTAAAAAAAATATATATAGTGTAATACTTGCCCCCACTTTTCTTTGTATTATTTTTAAAAAATCGCGAAAAATCGCTGTCCACCCGCCTTATCTGGAAAAGTACTTATCAAAAAATTCTGGAATATTCTCCACGGGGTGTAGATTGAACGAAAATTATCACGAGTGCATTATCTTTAATAATTTATCTGGTATATAAAAAAAAACAAATATTTCAATGTCATCAGATTTCAGTAAAGATTGGAAACAAACTTTGTTGAAAACTCATTTGGGGTGTGTTTTGTGAAGTCACTGATCATTTTATACTTCTGTAACAAATTTTTTTATTTGAAAAGCAATCAACGTACGAAACACTAATTGCGCAAGTTCAACTTGCACTTGACCGGTTATTTTTTGATCCCGTCAGCCGGCTTTTCTAAAATAAATTTGATAGAAATAAAATATTTTTTATATTCTAAAACGGCATTCCAAGATTATGCCGAGACTCCCCGTTTTCTTTTCAGTGAATGTTTACCATTTACGGGGGTAAGGTGTCGTAAAGTTCAACGTTTTTTTAAAAAGAGATGGATTGAGTGAGTAACAAATTTGCTGAAAGTGTACAACATAGTGCAGATAGATTGTGTCATTGGCACAATTGGTTAAGTTTTAAACAAAACAAACAAAAATTTCAAGGTCATCAGATTTCAGTAAAGATTGGAAACAAACTTTGTTGAAAACTCATTTGGGGTGTGTTTTGTGAAGTCACTGATCATTTTATACTTCTGTAACAAATTTTTTTATTTAAAAAGCAATCAATGTACGGAACACTAATTGCGCAAGTTCAACTTGCACTTGACCGGTTATTTTTGGATCCCGTCAGCCGGCTTTTCTAAAATAAATTTGTTAGAAATAAAATATTTTTATATTCTAAAACCGCATTCCAAGATTATGCCGAGACTCCCCGTTTTCTTTTCAGTGAATGTTTACCATTTACGGGGGTAAGGTGTCGTAAAGTTCAACGTTTTTTTAAAAAGAGATGGATTGAGTGAGTAACGAATTTGCAGAAAGTGTACAACATAGTGCAGATAGATTGTGTCATTGGTACAATTGGTTAAGTTTTACATTTGTCACGGATAGAATATTTTATATGGAGATCGGTTACATATTCAAGGTACATTTATTTATTTGGTATGGATGTACATTACACACAGCATAGTTAAGGTTAAATCAAATTACCTAAATGAATTATACTAAAATATAACCAATCAATAAGTACCGATTTAAGGTACATCAAAAAATCGTTTACCTTTTAGGTTTTGAAAAAGTTAAGTGAAAAATTTATTTCAAATTCTGTTTTTATTTTGCCTCCACACAGCTGTTAAATAAAAAATAGTGGATTTCAATAATAAAGGAAAAAATCGACCAGAAACCAACTTCATAAAAAAAATTATATAAAAATTATATTTTAAAATAATTACACTATACAATACAATATTATAATAAGAAAAAAGATTTTAACAGGTAATTCACCAAAATTTTATTTGCTTCCTTGTAAAAAATGTAATAAAATAAACGTTGCAATGGTTTGTTCCCCTTTAGTATAAACTAGAAAGATTTTTTTTTGTCAGATGTCGGTCGGAATGGTTACTTTAAAATCGCTGACTTCTGCTGTCGGGGGGGGGGGGGGGGGGGGGGGGGGGGGGTCGTGTATATTATACGATACGTCTTTTTATGATTTTTTTCAACATATTTTTGTAACGACTTGATGTGATTTCCACAGTTTTTTGTACAGTATTTTTTGTAGTATTGGACATAAATATTTTACAATTTTTTTAACGCTTCAGCATTAAATCCGGTTCCGTATTGTGATTTTTCAATATTGATAATAGAAGCGTCTTAAAAAATCGATATGCTTTCAATAGTTAACTTTGTTTGATTGAGAGAGCATTTATATTTTCAGCTGCTTTAAACAAAGGTTCAGAAAAAACGTTTTTGTCCATTAGCCAAGCTCCAGACGCTTGAAATCTGTTTTCTTTGGTAAGATTTTGCAAATAAACTTGCAACTTGATATTGCGTTACGTGACGAACTGGATTTGTCCTCAATCATTGTTCTGTTACTTGAATATAATAAGAGCTCATAGGTTTAAAAAGAATAAAACGTCGAGTGGCTGAAGCCGGTGAGTAGCAAGCCCTGGTAGTTGTAACATTAGCGTTTGCTATGTTCAATGCTTCCATGTTCTTCGAATACGTTGTATGTCCATCAAGCAGAAGTAATACTTTATTTTCAGGGGTTGTTTTTTACGACGTTTATAAAATGTTGCATCCATTTTACAAATAAGTTTGAATTAATATAGCCAGTGTATGGAATGCTGACAACACTCTCAGAAGGTGTGTCCTGTCCCAACTGAAGATTTTGTCTCATTCTTTTGAATATTTAACCCTAAAACTTTTCGAGTTTTTTTCTGAATAGTAGAAAATCCTCTTTCATCACCGTTAAATATAGTAGACGAAATTTTATTTTTATCTGCGATTTTTTTAAAGTGAGGGTCAATTTCGTCCTACTCTCCCTACTTGGAAACAACTGTTAATGGGAAATGATATATTGGCTCTTGCGCCTTACCAAGGCCAAGGTCGGTCTTTCATGGGCGGGGTGATTTTATAAATATTTGGTAAAAAGAATTTTTTTTTTTAATTTTTAGAACTTAAAAAAAAAGTATTGAATGTGCTTCTAAATGGCCCCACGAGTTACTCATTTCAATATATGCAGTGAATTTCATAACACCCTATATATATATATATATATATATATATATATATATATATATATATATATATATATATATATATATATATATATATATATATATATATATATATATATATATATATATATATATATATATATATATATATATATATATATATATATATATATATATATATATATATATATATATATATATATATATATATATATATATATGTATATATATATATATATATATATATATATATATATATATATATATATATATATATATGTATACATATATATATATATATATATATATATATATATATATATATATATATATATATATATATATATATATAAAAAATATTTCTGTTAGTCAGTAGTCTGTCAAAATGGAATGGAAAAATACAAAAGGTTATAAATGTTCATTTATCTACTTGTTGCTAATCCGTAAAGTTCATTAAATGTATAATTAAAAACGGCAAGTTTTTGTGGAAAAATGCTTATAAATTAGTAGATAAATGCAAATTATTTATGAGTACTGTACTTGTTATATAATTTTCATTTATCTACTTGTTTGTTGCTAATCAGTAAAGTTCATGTAAATGAATAATAAATATCAAAATGCTAAATTGTTATGGGAAAATACTAATAAATTATTAGATAAGTGCAAATTATGTATACCATAAGTACTGTTCATGGTGAGTCAACGATAGAGTAAAGTTCATTATCTCATTTGTTTCGGGAATGACGAAAAAATG
This sequence comes from Pachyrhynchus sulphureomaculatus, assembly GCA_019049505.1. NCBI lineage: Eukaryota > Metazoa > Arthropoda > Insecta > Coleoptera > Curculionidae > Pachyrhynchus > Pachyrhynchus sulphureomaculatus. Next base: position 125,025,363 of record CM032449.1, on the reverse strand, counting down.
TTAAATACAATAGTTTTAGCGAATGTTAAGATGCACAGTTTAAAATTATCTTTGAGTATACAGGGTACTTCAAAAAACTGTGGCCGATATAACATATGTTTTTTTTAAATGGAACATTTTATAACTTTTTTATTAATAATGTTATATATCTAAATCCAGTAGTTTTTCTAATATTTCAATTTTTTTAAAAAAATACTAGTTTTCAGTTTTGTAAAAAATTGCCAGTAGCGCCATAGTTTCTGAAGGTGGAATACTCATAATTGGTACGAACGTTCTATAGAGATGAAAAAAAAGATATATGTAAAGAAATTTGAGTTAGATGCTACAGGGTGTTCGAAATAAATTTATGCATTTCGCCTACTTTGGATTAAAAAAATCTCCAATTTTTTAAATGGCACATCCTGTATATTATTATTTCTGATAGATTTCACAAAACGTTCCAAGTTTTATTAACTACGTCATATACCTATTTCTAATAGTTTTCGATTTATTTTGAATTTTTCAATTTTTACCCTTGTTTTAATACACTTGAGCTATTGTGAAAACATAAACAAATAGTTAATAATAATTTTAATATAGTTAAACTTATCTAACGATTAATTATTATGACGTATTAAATTTTCAAAAATATGCCCGTCTACTTGAATACACATGTTTAGTCGTTTTACTATATTTTCCTCCACTTTCCTTTGCATAAAGGGCGCTATTGTCCTGCACGCATCCCGTATCCTTTTTTCGATATCTGCTGCTGTTGTAGAGGGATTCACATAAACACGATCTTTAATGTAGCCTCACAAAAAGAAGTCTAAAGGTGTTAAGTCACATGATCGAGGGGGCCACTGAATAAATCCATCCCTACCGATCCATTTTTGTGGGTAACGATCGTTTGAAAATTCCCAAACTTCCCGCTGCTAATGAGCAGGAGCTCCGTCTTGTTGAATCCACATTTGTTCCCTTTCAAAGTTAGCAACTTCTTCAAGAAGCTGGGGTAATTCGTTTTGCAAAAAATTTAGATATCTAGACGCGTTAAGCGGTTCACGGAAAAAATATGGAGCAATAATTCGAAAATTTAATATTCCACACCATACATTAAGCGACCAATGGTTTAGGTTTAGAACTTCCCGGACTCAAAATGGATTAAGTGTTGAATAATAATGCATGTTATGGCTGTTAACTGTTCCATTAATACGAAAGGAAGCTTCATCAGAAAACATAATTTTGGATAAAAAATTTGGATCGGCTTCTATTACTCCATTCATGGTCGTTCAAAATAACGGTCTTAAAATTCTTGGTGTAGCTCCATATGAAAGGGATGATACTTGTATTTTCTCGTGATGCGATTAGCCGTAGATTCGGATGTGTCAGATAAATCGGCTAGTTGACGGCTGCTTACCTGGGGATTATCTTTAACATGAAGTAAAATCTCCATTTCTTTTTCCTCATTAGTAGCATTCTGGTTTACTACTTTCGTATACTCAACGCTACCACTGCCATCAAACCGTTCCATTGGGCACTGAAAAGATTTTCTAGATGGTATACGTCTATTAGAGTACTTCGCTTCGCAAAGCCTTACTGCCAAAAGACATTTTTTTCCCGCCTCGCCCAGTATATAAACCATATCAATTAATTCATTTTTAGGAAAATCCATAACTATTACCTTTATACGTCACTTACTACAACAAATTAAACTATTTGTACTTGCTTAATAGACATGTCAAAATTTGACAATGCCAACATTTTTGTTTTGTCTTGGCAACTATGATGTTATAGCGTAAGCGTATTAAAAACAAGGGTAAAAATTGCAAAATTCAAAATAAATCGAAAATTATTAGAAATAGGTATATGACATACTTAATAAAAGTTGGAGAGTTTTGTAAAATCTATCAGAAAAAATAATAATATACAGGGTGTGCCGTTTAAAAAATTTGAGATTTTTCAATTTAAAATAGTCGAAATGCATTAAATTTATTTTGAACACTCTGTAGCATCTAACGTAAATTTCTTTACATAAGTTATAATCATCGGGCCGATTATAACGTTTTTAAAAAACAAGGTGTTTGCTTTTCAAAAACTTTTATTTTTTTCGGTTCTGGAAAACTTTTTAAGACACTTGATATATCAGACACACTCACTCTGCTTTTGTTTGTTACCTATATTTATAAACTTTTTATGCTGATATGCAGAATGGTGCGATTAGATAAAGGAAATCTAAATTAACATATTTTATGTGTTTTAAGCATTTTGTCGGAGTATAATTCATATATCTTTTTTTCATCTCTATAGAACGCTCGTACCAATTATGAGTATTCCACCTTCAGAAACAATGGCGCTACTGGCAATTTTTTACAAAACTGAAAACTAGTATTTTTTTTTAAAAATTGAAATATTAGAAAAACTACTAGGTTTAGGTATATAACGTTATTAATAAGAAAGTTTACGCAGAATTTAAAAATTAAATTAGAAAATGGGATGTTCTATTTAAAAAAACATATGTTATATCGGCCACACTTTTTTGAAGTACCCTGTATACTTTAAAATAATTTTAAACTATGCACCTTAACATTCCCTAAAACTATTGTATTTGACATTTTTTTGTTATTCCCGAAACAAATGAGATAATGAACTTTACTCTATCGTTGATTCACCGTGTACTTGTTAACATATGATCTCTGCAAGGGAATCTATTGGCTTTCGCTTTGGCTTTATAGTGAAACTTACGTATGATATATTTATTAAACGGGCTGCAGGTGCAATATTATGATATATATATATATATATATATATATATATATATATATATATATATATATATATATATATATAATAAAGCAACGAACTAACACTGTGGGACCAAGGAGCATGATGAGGCGCCTGGATGCAAGAAGTTCCGGAGGTAGAATGGCCCCCCGTTCGGATCTCCGGGTAGGGGCCGGTTCGGAGGCGTCGACTTGCAGACATCATAATTTTAAGATAGATTTTTGCAACATACGAGATATAAACTCGAACATAAATTCAGTGCATCAACACCTGCAATCAGATAAACCTCATGTACTCGCTCTATGTGAAACCAAGGTCAGTCCATCGACCAGCACGGTCAACTATCTTTATCCTGGGTACGACTTCTATTCCCGATTTAGGCGTAACTTTGGAATCTGTCTTTTTGTCAGAAGCGACCTCTCTTGTCAACGAGAAGAAGCTCTGGAGCCCCCAAACTTTGATGTTATGTGGTTAAAAATAACGACTCAACAAACCACAAGATTCATCTGTATCCTGTATCGACCACCAAGTGATACCAATTTTCGAACACTTTTCGCTTCTCTTGCAGACACCATCGATCATTTACAAAGTAACTATCCAAGTGCCGAAATTGCCATCCTGGGCGACTTTAATGTCCACAATATCAACTGGCTCAAATATTCAAATACTACCGACGAACAAGGTCGTGAAGCTGAATCATTCTCAATCAGTTATGGCTTAAACCCAGCTTATTGACGAACCAACACGGATCCCTGATCGAGACGGGGAGTTCGCCAGTCTTCTTGATCTGTTTTTAACCACCAATCCGGAGATTTACACGGTCACCGTAAATCCGCCGTTAGGTTCTTCCGACCATAAACTGCTTTCGACATCGAGTATCCTGCCAATCAGTGACAGAGAGGCGCCTAGGCCGCGCAAGATTTGGCACTACAAATCTGCTAAATGGGAAGATCTCATGGAATACTTTCGAACTTTCCCTTGGATGGACGTTTGTTTTTCGATCCGATAACCCATCTGACTGCGCCAGGGAGGTCTCCGATGTTATTTTGGCTGGTATGGAAGCTTACATCCCTTTTTCGAAGAAATGCTCCTCCAACGGCAAGCCTTGGTTGGACCGAAAATGCAAAGAAGCTGTTGCTTCTAAACATATTGCCTACCGACAATGGCGTGAAAATCCTAACACCTTAAATCGAAACATCTTTGTTCATGTCCGGAACAGATGCAAGGGAATTATCGACAAAACCAAGGAGGCACACAATCAACGAATTAGAAACAAACTTCTCGCTTGTCCCAACAATTCCAGGTCCTTTTGGGCAGTCGCTAAGGCAGTTAGTCACAAACTTTACCAAATCCACGATACCACCACTCACACGGCCAGATAATTCCATTGCAACCACACCTGTTGAGAGAGCGAACTTGTTGGCTGAACTCTTTGCTTCACATTCTACTGCCGATTTCCAAGGAAAAACACCACCTACTATTCCCATATTGCAGTCAAGGATGCCCGATGTTGTCTTCAGACAGCGCATCATAAAGCGTATTTTAATGAAGCTAGACACCAAGAAGGCTTCTGGCGCTGACGGAATACCTGCCATAGTTCTCAAAAACTGTGCAAGGGAACTAACACCAGTTTTCTGTAGACTTTTTAACCTATCCTACAGAAAGGGAATATTTCCGTCCTGCTGGAAATGTGCGACGGTTCAGCCGATACCTAAAAAAGGTAAGAAGACCTTGCCAAATAACTACCGACCAATTGCACTGCTTTCAATAATATCGAAAGTCATGGAAAAGGTTATCAATGAGCATCTTCTAAAATATCTTGAACGATTCAATATTATGTTATTAGCGATCACCAATATGGTTTTCGTAAACATAGATCAACAGGAGATCTTCTGACTTATGTAACACATGTTTGGAACAACGCAATTGAACACTTTGGAGAATCTCGAGCGGTTGCTCTTGACATATCCAAGGCATTCGACCGTGTTTGGCACGATGGACTGTTGGCTAAGTTGCGCTCTTATGGTATGTCTGAAAGGTTCTGTTTGTGGCTCTCATGTTTTCCTCAGAGAGCGTTCTTTACGAGTGGCGGTCGACGGATTTCTTTCTAACACCCTCACTATCAACGCCGGTGTGCCCCAGGGCTCCATACTGTCTCCTACTCTCTTTCTCATTTACATTAACGATCTGCTGGAAAAGACCGGGAATCCAATCTATAGCTTTGCAGATGACAGTACGCTTGTCTCTTCATTCACCTTGAACGCTCGGACATCGGCTGCTCAGGCGAATATCCGCAGACAGCAGGAGGTCGTTCAACTTAACAAAGACCTGGAAGAAATTTTATCTTGGGGTGACAGTAACCAAGTGGAATTTAACGCTACAAAAACCCAAGCGGCAGTTTTTTTCTAAAAAAGTTAACGTTGCTGAACCCGACATAGTTATGTCGGGGCACTCCATTCCCCTAGCATCGTCGCTCAATTTGTTGGGCGTTAGTTTGGGAGCAAATATGTCTTGGCATGAACATGTTGGAGGCATAGCAAGGAGAGCTTCTCAAAAATTGGGAATATTATTTAGAACCAGAAAGCTTTACACCCCACAGCAACTGTTAATTCTTTACAAAGCCCAAATTCGACCAACTATGGAATACTGCTCCCACGTTTGGGGCTCCGCTCCCAAACATACACGGCATTTGTTGGATTCTGTTCAGAGAAGAGCGGTCCGTCTGATTGGGGACCCGGAATTGACCGGCGGCCTTGATTCGCTGGAACATCGAAGAACGGTCGGCGACTTGAGTCTGTTCTACAAGTATTTTCATGGAAAGTGTTCGAAGGATGTAGCCCGCTTAATTCCTCCCAAAGCGGTGCATGTTAGAAATACACGTCGCGCTGGTGCTTCGCATCCGTACGAGGTTCAGCTTGTTACTCCGCGTACGACGCTTTTCAAGCAATCTTTTATATGGAGAACGTCATCCCTTTGGAATAATTTGCCCAGCGCTGTGTTCCCCACCGAGTACAATTTACAGCGATTCAAGAACAACGTGAATTGCTTTTTCCGCACTCGTGCCGCTCCTGGAGCGCTTTAGGGACTTCCCTGCAGCACGTGTGCTAGATCAATAAAAAAAAAAAAAAAAAAAAAAAAACAATTAAATTACCCTACAAAAAGTCAACATTTTAAGTTTCCTATAGCAAACTCATGTCATTTTTTTCAATACGAATTATCATACTAAAAATTACAGAAATTAAAAAAAAATCCATTATTTTTTTTAAGACATTGTGCCGTCTAAGTTCTTTTATTTAAGGATCTCGTTGACTAATCTATCAATCTGACTTTGGAGAGATATTGTTGATAAATTGTAGACATGTCGCGCAGAGCATTGCGTCGGAGTGTCGAAGGTCGAAAAACACATAAAATTGAACAGAAGGTTAAGAGGAAAAATTATTCAATCCCCACAACGACACGAGAACGTTTTGTTAGTTTTTATTGTTAAGAACATTTTATCTTGCATGCAACGATATCTCCGTCTCATAATATCTAGTTTGAAATAAACGATCTTTCAGTCCCTTAATTCATAGAGATTAAATATTCTGGATTTTTGGTTATTTTTTTTTGTATTTTAGTTTATGAATTGGTTATGATCAGCTACTAGGCATGGCAAATCATCAGTATCTTGTAGACCATCGGTTCCTTAGAAATATATTTATCTTTTCGTACATTACCAATACAATTAAAAAATATTACAGAGAAACATCAAACACCTAAACTTTTTACAAAAATTATTATTTTAAATTTAGTTCCTTTACTTGCCAGTTCGATTGTAATATCGAAGAATTCATAATCTCCGGGGTTGCTTAGAGAAATGAGTTCTACAACTACAGTTTATGATTACATTATCCTAAACTATCTCAAATACAAGAGGGCGTAAAGTTTATCAAAAATTTAAAGAAAACTAATAACTTTTTTTAAACAAAATTGTAATATAGCCAAGGCTCCGCATGTTGAAATCTAAACGCGATCTGACATTAAACAGTGGTCTCAAGAAAGGAACGACTAGAAAACGATGAGTTACGACTTGGTTGAATGCAAATGTTGTCAAATTTCTAAAATTTAAAATACTGGTTCACCGGTTTCCACAACTAACCTAAACTAATCTAATAAAGTAGATTACATTATATTTATAAGAAACAGCTGAGTATTTTTTAAATTTGTAGTTTAATAAGTAATATATGACCACATATAACCTGTTATTAGAATTAACAAATATAAGTGATAATAGTGGTATGCATTCCTAACCAGTTCTCCTACCAGACCAAGTATTTAGCGGGGCTGCATGGACGCGGGATACAGTAATTTTTTTACATATGACACCGTTGAAATCCTGTCCAGTGTTTTCTACTTGTCCTTACGGCACTCATTACAGTTTCTAATGGATCACTAATTTGACGCGAAACGATGTTATGAAAGACATACACTGTCTATTCTTTTTTGTGTCTGGGAATGTAACAAAATATGTAATGACAACTGGAGAGAAAATTCCAATAGAGACGCTGATATCTTCACAAACGGCACAAGTATGTATTTTGCTTTACTATCTTTGTAGTTCTATAGAAAAAAAAGGATACACATAACATGTTATTCTTTCTAAAAAAAATCATATCAAAATAATCGTTTTTTGATAAAAATCACGTGATAATTTATAAAATGGCGTTCGTAATCAGAGTTGTTCGGAAAATAGGTAGAATTTTACATTTTATAGGCTTATTGATTATAGATCGATCAATCCTCTAACTTGATTATTTAAAGAGTTAAACGTAAATGTTAAGTACAGAACTTATTGCGTTTTTAAAGAAATAAACTATTCCCCATCGCATTTTTAACATATGACAGGAACATTATGTTTTTCGAAAGTCAAATGGGAATCCCTATCTTAACTACATTTATGGAATTATATAACAATATCTTAACTGAAACAACGTTGAACCAAAAGATAATTATACAAGGAGGTCAGAACTAACAGAAACTGAGAAACGCCTGAAAAAAAAAGAAGTTCATTCACTTGATCGTAAATATGATAGTACTATTATTACAAATAAACTAATATTGATTTGACCAACTTGTTCTCAAATTTCGTTTATTGCTTTTCCTATAAATTTGTTTTTGTCTTTCTTTCGTTGCTAAAATAATTTCTTGGTCTTGATCATTTAATTGCATCTCCTACGAAATTTTCTCCTTTAAACCATCACTGTCAACTATCTTTCAACTTCTGATTAATCTTTTAAATAGCTTCAGTTAGATGTGGACTATCTTGTTGCCATCTTACAATCTTTCAATCCAATTTGAGTTATTATTTTCAAGTGTATTTGAATTTATTTTGAAAAAATATTGGTTTAATATACCGCATCAAACAAGAACATATTGACGACCAGAGCATTTTATTTCTCGCATTACTATAGGATTTGCGTTGCTGACAGAAGTAAACATTTCTTATATTAAAAACTTCGGCGGTTAAGAAAATTGACATATCCGTCCAAGCAACTTTACCGAATAGTTGCGCATTTTGTTCTCTTATAATCTCCCGAAAAAAACCTAAACGAAATTATTGGCTTTCCTGGCTTACAATCAACTGACGCAATTGAAAAACTATAAGGTTGATAACCATTTTTCCGTAAATGATTTTGAATTGACATATGCCCCCTCCCCCGCCCCTGTAACTATAGAAAGTAGAGCCCTCTTAGAAAAGGTCATTTTTTATTGGAGGAAGTTTTATTGTATAAAAGGGTTTTCTTGTGGAAAATCCCCACCTTCAGTCATTTTTAAATAGGGTTTAAGTTTTTAAAATTTTATTGTCTGACAGGGTGGTTTCTTGTGAAAAGATCTCTCTACCCGATCAGTAAATTAGGAGTTTTTAAAGATCCATTATGCGAAAGCTGAAACGCTGAACTTAATAAAACACATAGCTAACAAAGTCAGAATGGCGCTAAGATCTATGGAAAGCGCAATGTTGGGCCTGCATCCGCGAGAGAGGGTTTCAAATACAAGTCTGAAGGAAAAAAGCGGTATAACGGACGCCATCGAGAGAACTGCCAACCTCAAATGGAACTGAGTGGCCCATCTCGCCAAAATCAGAGAGGATAGGTGGACGAGAAAAATAAAGGAATGGCCACGTAGCGATGCATTTCGTAACTGAGGAAGACCGCCAACTCGATGGTCGGACGATCTATATCAATTGGATGAGCGCTGTACGCTATTACTACTATTTCAATTAATTCTTATTCGATTGTACATCCTCATAGCCTGGCTTGCTGAAATTTGAACAAAAAATTTTTCAGAATGTAGCAAATTTTTGGACGAATGTATAAACAATAGTATTTAAAATGTACATTTAGCCCAATAAGAGCAGCTTTGACACTAATATTCTAGTTTTCTTTTCGAGGAGACGATGATGCCTACCCATCAACTCTTTTACCTCTAATTCTATAACTCTATAAGTTACCAACCGAGAGATCTGAGTATAACATATATATATATATATATATATATATATATATATATATATATATATATATATATATATATATATGAGGCTATGAGCGCAACAGTGGCCTAACCCCACATTTTCCTTATTATTCTATTAAAATTAATGTTTAAGTAGTCCAAAATTACAACAATAGCAATTATTTATGACAGAAAAACAAAATTGTTGATTATCAGAACTTATTACTGAGAAAAATTTGCAAAAAATATTACAAAAAAAAAGAAGTTGCATTTATCTCCAATAGGATGCTTGGGAGTTAGGCCACTATTGCGCTCATAGCCTCATATATATATATATATATATATATATATATATATATATATATATATATATATACAGTCGACACTCTATATAGTGAAAGAGCAAAATGTTGACCGAAATTTCACTATAGAGAGTTTTTCACTATATAAAGAAAAAATCCGTATATATTGCTATGTATCTAAGATATTCTACGTCTTGAAAAAAATTGCACTATAAAGAGTTTTTCACTATATAGAGTTTCACTATAAACAGTGTCGACTGTATATATATATATATATATATATATATATATATATATATATATATATATATTTATATATATATTTATATTATATATATATATATATATATATATATATATATATATATATATATATATATATATATATATATATCTATGGGGTTTTATGGAATTCACTACATATATCGGAATTGGGTTTTTCACTATATAGAGTTTCACTATAAACAGTGTCGACTGTATATATATATATATATATATATATATATATATATATATATATATATATATATATATATATATATATATATATATATATATATATATATATATTTTATATATATATTTATATATATTTATATATATATATATATAATATATATATATTTATATATATATTTATATATATTTATATATATATATATATATATATATATATATATATATATATATATATATTTATATATATATATTATATATATTTTATATATATATATATATATATATATATATATATATATATATATATATATATATATATATATCTATGGGGTTTTATGGAATTCTTGTAGCAAGACCGATTGCAGAAAAATCACCTTAAATAGCGGATCTCAATACTAAAGAAGAAATGATGACATGCATATTTCTTTCACTCCGCCACTGGTGTGCTATATAACTCTACAATATCGCCGACCGTTAACCAAAATGTAAGTATTGGTCACATTTGAATAGATTTTTCCTAAAGAAATTTAATAAAAAAAAAATTATAAAAAATGTTACCTTTTAAAATAATTACTGCCCGACATCAAATGTTTGTATTTCAACATTTTATATAAAAGGACAAATTTTAACACGTGTAATCCGCTAAAATTTTTGTTTGCTTTATTCTAAAAACGACAGCATAATAAATAAATTATTGAGATAGGTTGTTAAGTCTTTCACTTTTCTTCTACAAGCTACAAATGATCTTTTGTCGAACGCCGAAAAGGAAAACTTCCTTTGTTATCGGCGGCCTATGCTAGCATCAAAGGAGTTATTTTCCGCGTCTGCTGACTGTCTATAGCTTTTAAGTTCAGGTTAGTAGAGGGTGGGGTATATCTTATTATTTTTGTTATTTGTGCCTTTTTTTTTGATTCCTTCTTTTGGTTATTTATGTCTACCTTTTTTAGTTGTATTTTTCCTCGGTTTAGCTATATTTTTGTAAGGATTTGATGTAAATTCTACAGTTTTTTGTACAATATTTTTTGTAGTATTGGCCATAAATATTTTATTTTTTTTTTTTAAACTTTAGCGTTAAATCCTGAAGTAGATGATTCACTATTTAAATGAAGTTGCTGAGCAATTTGCTTATTTTCATATTTGAGAGAGAGGGGGCTAAGTCTAAACAGTGCACTGATGGCCATCGGTTCTTCAGTGTTCACATGCGGTCAAGTATACGTGGCATTTTCGAGAGTGTCAAGTCTGGGCGGATTACCTCTAATTAATGTCGACTTCGGTAGTATCAAAGCTCAGAAGTCCGCAATCGTTGAATATAATCGACTTAGAAGTACTTATCGTCCATACTTGTCAGAAATTGTTACATCATAGTTTTTGAGAAAAACCAATAGAGACAGGAAGTGGGCTTTAAGAAAATACATAGCTGACGTACAAGAAATATTACCCGAGAAGAAAGAAAAAGAGGACTACCTACAAAAAGAAATGAGATCCCATCAAAGACATAAAATGTAAAAAAATGCCAAGTCTCGCAACGCAGTCCTTCCACCACAAAAAGTTGTGAGATCTCATGTAAAACCAAGTCAGTTATTTTAGTTACTATCTATGGAAGCACCTGTTCAACAACTTTGTCATAAAATGTTATCTAATTAGTTACCTACCAACATTTATGGTGACCGTATCACTATTAGACATCTTTACTTCTATAATAAATATAATGACTTGGCAATCGCACGGCAACATAATCACATAAGAATAATCTACTATTTCGATTGCTAAATAAGTCTAAATACTGCACTTAAGAATAAAGTATAATCACATAAGAATAATCTACTATTTAAAATATCATCTTCATACTTTTTTTATAATTAAAATTTACTTAAAAGTATTTCACTTAACAATTTTTTAATTACACGAAGTAGGTAAGTATTATTAAACGAATATATTTGATAAATGAAAAATGTTATTAAATATAATATATTAATTAATAAATAATACAAATTATTCATAATTATGGATTTTTTAGTGATTAATTAACTTTATACGACGTATTATTTACCGGAATTCACGGTTGACCTTGCATTATGCTATGTATGGCTGAGCGCTGTGCGCTCTCCGCGCTCTATCTCAAAAACGATTAAGAGTATAAAAAAAATGTTTAGAACAAAATTTGTAGAGAATTTTAGGCTCTACAATTTTCATAATAAATGCAAATATCATTGAAACCATAGGAAGCGAGATTTGCGAAAAACCTTGACCTTAACGCGGACACGAGATTTTATGAGACCTTTGGGACAACTTTTAGAATGCCAAAATACAGGTTTATACAAGTTTACAGCTTATTATTTCTCATTCCGAGGTTGACCCTCTTTTTTGGCTTAAGTTACTATACAATTTAGAAAACGGGACTGAAATTTCGGGATGTTTCAGTTTTCCTTCCTTTATAGGCTAAACACTAACTAAATTCCAAATTTGAAGTTTGTGTGTCTGCTAGAAGTACCTTAGAATTTTGATGATCGGTGAGTGTGTCAGTGACAAAATTAAAGAACTTCCACTGGCGATACTTTGTAAACTATAAGGTATAAAGAGTAGGTAATTTAGGAATATAGCTAGAATAGTATGTCCTCTTGGTCACTGAAAATTCAGGCTTCTAGCTTCATCCACAACGAAGTTACAGTGTGGTCGAAAGTGCCGTGAGTGGCTTCGAGAAAAGGATGGTACGGCTGTGCTTTCTGCTCGACTTGCCGGGGGCACTGCCGTGCCTCCAGATTTATTTCTCAACATAACCTCCATTGAGCTCAATACGTTTGGTTCAGTGAGATTCCATTTTTTTTATTCCATCAGAAAAAAAATTGTTTGAAACTGTGCATAATACTCATTCGCGGTACGGATAACCTCTTTATTCGATGAAAATTTCTTCCTCTAAGCCAATTTTTAAGGTTAAAAACAAAACAAAAGTCACTTGGGCCAAATCTGCTGAAGAAGGTTGGTGGGGAACTATTTCGAACTCTAGCTATTGTTTTTTGCTACAGGCTCATTGTCCTGGTGAAGGAGCACGTTTTTGTAAGCTAATGCTGGTAGCTTCTGGTTCAACTCACTATGTAAATAATCCCAAAAAAACAGTTACCATCGCTTTTCTCGCTGATAAAACTGTTTTTCGCTTTTTTTTCGGTGCACTTTCACCTTCGCCAACCCACTGTCTTGACTGCCGAAACAAGGCATGTCCTATTTTGATGATTAAGAAAGTACATGCCCGGATTGTCCACATTTCCATTTACTTACCTTGAGCAAGAGGTAATTTAAAGCCCAATTCGAAATACGTAATTTAGGACAGTTTTAAGACGGTGAACCCCTGTGTAAACTAGTTATATCCAAAAGAATCAATTGACACTTTGTTAAAATTAGTTCTATAGTTTAGGCGGTAAAAAGGACACAGGGTCACTACTTCCTTTTTTCTTCGCCATATTCGGGTAATAAATGAATCACATTTCCAGTCTCTATTCTAAAAGGCACAGCTTTTTTCATGTCAAAAAGTCTTTAATTTTAAAACTATTGTGTTAATAAACATTCTGCTAAAACATATTTTGGAAAACGTAACTTATTATTAAGAAACTCAATAATATGACCGAACATTATTATTTACTTATTTACAACAGCAGAATTTTAAGCGAAAATCTTAACAAATAATATTGCATGCAGCACCAGCTACCCATAGACGTGACCCTCCAAACGACGTTACAGCATAAACTAAAGAACTGAAACAAATTCTGTAGTTTATTGTAACTGCATCGATTTAATAACCACTAGACGAAGCAAGATCTCGGGATGGAAAAAATCAGTTGAAACAGTGTGGCTACCGAAAGGATAGCTATCGCTACAGAAATCAAAACACCTGTAATAAAGTGTCGACGCAAAACGAAGCCGGCTGCCTCCGGATGTTA
>CM032449.1:124976627-125011321 GCA_019049505.1 Pachyrhynchus sulphureomaculatus | reverse complement strand
AAGTAGCCCATGTAATATCAAAGATCCATACTATTTCTCACCAAGAACTTACCAAAAACCCTTGATTCTTTGGAATATCAAGTTGATAATTAGAGTGTATTGTATAAAGACTTTTATTATAAATGTTTAATTGATGGCGCCCTCATGATAATTCCCAGAGTTGTGATACGAACTTACGACGCTCTAATATATCACATCTGTATGAGGTTCAACTTAAGACTCCTTCCTTCCTCCACCTTCTTTAAGGACTCCCGTAGATAGAGAACAATATCCCGTTGGAATAAATTACCCATGTCTATATTTTCTACCGAATAAAACCACCAGCAATTCAAGATAAACGTAATTTTTTACTTCCGCTCATACCTCGCCATTGTCGCTATTTAGGGATTCCCCTGCAGTGCTTATGCAGTACTCACAAAAGAGAATTCACTAATCTGGTGTTTTTTCAGTCAAGTAATCCGAATACTATTTTTTATTTACTATCATTTGAATATTGGATATGTTTGTCATTCGTAAAAGTTTATCCCATCAAAAACATAAAATGTAAAAAAATACCAAGTCTCGCAACGCACGTCCTTCCACCACAAAAAAGTTTGTGAGATCTCATGTAAAACCAAGTCAGGTTTATTTTAGTTTGTATCTATGGAAGCACCTATTCAAAAACTTTCTCATAAATTGTTATCTATTTAGTTACCTACCAATATTTATAGTGACCGTATCAATATTAGACATCTTTACTTCTATAATAAATATAATGACTTGGCAATCGCACGGCAACATAATCACATAAGAATAATCTAAACTAAACTGACTTGGTTTTACATGAGATCTCACAACTTTTTGTGGTGGAAGGACTGCGTTGCAAGACTTGATGGGATCTCATTTCTTTTTGTAGGTAGTCCTATTTTATTTTCTTCTCGGGTAATATTTTTTTGTACGTCAGCTATAGATTTTCTTAAAACCCACTCCCTGTCTCTATTGATTTTTCTCAAATGCTATGATGTAATAATTTTTGATAAGTCTGGACGATAAGTGCTTCTAAGTCGATTATATACAACGATTGCGGACTCCTGAGCTTTGATACTACCGAAGTCGACATTAATTAGATGTAATCTGCCCAGACTTGTCACTCTCGAAAGTGCCACCCACGTATGCTTGACCGCATGTTAACACTGAAGAACCGATGTCCATCAGTGCACTGTTTAAACTTGCCCCTGACTTTTGTATATGGTAATAGCATAGGCTATACATATCGGAAACTGTTCGCGATCAACGTAAGCTCTATTAATAATTTCAAATTTAGTTTTGACTGGACCAAGCTAGTAAAGATGTTCATTATTAAATGTAATATGTATTTTTTTATTTTATTTGTATTTTCACAGGATCAACCTTTACTCCTTGTACTATACCGATAGAAACCGTTGACTAAACCCAAGACTCACGTCAATATTTCGTCTTAACGTGACTTTTGCTCCTATTTTAATAACTGTATTCTTTTCTAGCCCTGCTGTCATGGAAGCATCATTTTCATACTTTTTTATAATTAAAATATACATAACAATTTTTTAATTACACGAAGTAGGTAAGTATTATTAAAGGAATATATTTGGTAAATGAAAAATATTATTAAATATAATATATTAATTAATAAATAATACAAATTATTCATAATTATGGATTTTTTAGGGATTAATTAACTTTTATACGACGTATTTTTTACCGGGACTCCCCCCCACGGTTGACCTTGCATTATGCTATGTATGGCTGAGCGCTACGTGCTCTCCGCGCTCTATCTCAAAACGGTTAAGCGTATAAAAAAATATTAAGAACAAAATTTATAGAAAATTTTATGCTTCTATAATTTTTATAATGAATACAAATATCATTAAAACCATAGGAAGCGAGATATTTGCCAAAAAACCGATTTTTGTGAATCTTTGACCTTGAATATCCTAAGACGTGGACACGAGATTTTATGAGACTTTTGATCCCCCCCCCCCCCCCCCCCCCCCCCCTATGACAACTTTTAGAATGCAAAAATAAAGGTTTATACAAGTTTACAGCTTATTATCTTCTCATTCCGAGGATGACCCTCTTTTTTTGGCATAAGATACTGTACAATTTAGAAAAGGGACTGAAATTTCGGGATGTTTCAGTTTTTTCCTTCCTTTATAGGCTAAACACTAACTAAATTCAAAATTTGAAGTTTGTGTGTCCTGCTAGAAGTACCTTAGAATTTTAATGATCGGTGAGTGTGTCAGTGATAAAATTAAAGAACTTCGACTGGCGATAGTTCGTAAACTCTAAGGCATAAATAGTAGGTAATTTAGGAATATATGTTAGCTAGTATAGTATGTCCTCCTGGTCACTGACAATTCAGACTTCTAGCTTTATCTACAACGAAGTTACAGGGGGGCCGAAAGTGCCGTGAGTGGCTTCGAGAAAAGGATGGTACGGCTGTGCTCTCTGCTCGACTTGGCGGGGGCACTACCATGCCCCCAGATAACCATTATTGTAAATTGTCGTGATTTTTTCTCACTTCTGCACGTTCATGAAATGAAAAAGATACTTTCCTATGTATGATTTTATCGTAACAGTTGAACGGTATATTTAATATTTTGTAGTTTTAAGTAAAATCATCCAACAATAAGTGCAAAATATTCTAAAAACGATGAGTCTGAAATGTAACCAAAAAGCTTACCACTTACGCTGTGAAAAAGTTGTGTTAATGTCCAAAGTTGGAAAATTAACTGATGTCAAACAATTTATTTTTCAAATTTTATTTCTAATTCATTATTAGTAATAGTAGTAAATAATTTATTACAATAATAAAAGTAATCAACATTTTGTAACAATAAACTTTACTTACATCTCCAATTTCTCCAGATTTCAATAAATGCTTAACTTCTTGATAAACTGGGAAAAATCTGGACCAAACAGCTTCCATTATAAACAAATGTTTACTTCTCGCTAACTCGATCATTTTTACTTGGCTTGTTTTTCATTTAATGCAAAAGGCTTTTCACAAAGAACATGTTTTCCATGTTCAAGCATCATAATTGTCACTTCATAGTGTTGGGGATTAAGAGTACCAATATAAACGACTTGAACGTTTTCATCTTTTGCTAAATTGATGTATCCTTCGTAGAACCTTGGAATGTTGTGTGTTTGTGCAAAGTTTTCTGCACTGTAATGAATAAAAAGAATGTATAATATTTTATATGAATGAGAATGTACAATACATAATATATAATTGTTGCTTTAAAAAATGTATCAGCTGGATTACAATTATTTGTGCTGGTTTTTAGCAAGTTAAGGAGTTATATTAGTTTAAAAAAATGCAAAAAAAATGCGATGTTTCTGTTTAAACTTAATAATACGTGGTTGCTATTTATATTTCTGGCCTTGGCAAGAGTAAGTGTTGTCAGGTGCCATCTAACGTCTCCATTAAAAACTTGACATTGTTGAACACAATCTTTGAACAAATAATTTGTCATTTGAGCGCAATTTGTGTTGTTTACAGTAACTTGAAAAAATTCATCTCGGGCAATTCAACTCGTGAACATTTTCGTGCGATTATTTTTCATAACTTTCGACGTGGATTATAAAGACAAGAGTGCATCGATGAACTTAATTCTTTATACGGCGATGAAACACCAGTACTGTAGAAAACTGGTATAATGAATTTAATAGTGACCGACGTTCGCTCCAGGACAAATTCTGTGAAGGTCGTCCAAAATCGGTTGTTTACTTGTTATGCTAGAAAACATCGATGCTGTGCGTGAACTGATAAAGCAAGATCGTCATGTGAACATATCGTGAGATTGAAGCATCTTTGGGCATTAGTTTGACAAGCATCAATAAGATATTGCATGATCATTTGGCCGTAAAAAAGATTTGTTTGCGTTGGATCCCGCATAATTTGACAAACGCTCAAAGAAGGATCATGTCGATTGGTGCAAGGAAATGTTGAACAATACGATCAAGGTGCATCAAAGGCTGTGTATAACATCTACACAGGTGACGAATCATGGATCTATGCATATGAGCCCGAAACAAAACAGCAATCGAACGTATGGGTCTTTAAGACGAGCTAAATCCAACAAAAGTTGTTCATGGAAGAAGCACATCGAAGCAAATGGTTTCCTGTTTCTTCGGCATTACCTGCCACGTGCGACAGTGGCGTTAGAGCAACGTAACGAGACGATCAATTCTGAATGGTACACGACCATTTGTTTTGCCAGAAGTCTTCGAAGAAATTCGGAAAAAGTCGAAGAAGAGGTGAATCATTCTTCATCTTGACAATGCGAGCTCTCACACATGCATCGGCTCAAACAAAGGAATTTTTGACCGGGCCAAAACATCGATGGGTCATCAGCCGTACAGCCCTGATTTGACACCAATGACTTTTTTTTATTCCCGTACATGAAAAACAAATTTACGTGGTCAACGATTTTCGACATCCGAAGAAGCGGTTGATGTATTCAAAACGCATGTTTTGGATTTACCTCAATCGGAGTGGAAAAAGTGCTTCGATCGTGGAGTGATCTTAATGGAGGATATTTTGGAAAAACAATAAAACCAATTTCGATCATATTTGTTTTTTCATTATTAGGCCAGAAATATAAATAGCAACCCACGTATATACATAAAGTTTTTATAAACATCTGCCAGTCAATACAGTTGTTGGAAGGCCAGTTCAACAGCTGATCATTGGTATACATTATTGATATACCGTTGCCTTAAGTTATATAAAGGTTAAGAAAGATTTACTAACTCGGCGCGGCTTGAATAGTTATCATTAATGGGCAGAAAACAACCGCTTTCACCTAAACCGCCCAAAATACTCTACAACAACCCATGACTTAAATGATAAAACTTTTGCACCAACCAATGCCAACTAAAGATTTATGGGTTGTTATAATTAATGAACAGCTGCGATTCTTTCCTCATATCAGTATAATTACTGGGCAAACATTTAAGCAGCTGGATTGATTATTTATGATAGTATAGTAAATACTTCTCACAGGTAACTATCCAATTGTTATATTAAACATCTGTTTCTAATTAATTATCATTGAATGTCAGTTTCACTGGCTTAGATTGTGTAGAAAGCTGTACTTTTTCCAACATCTCCCTCGTTGAGTATCATAGGTCTAGTGTCCTTATGATCGTGCACAACATTTTCATACATTTAGTGGATGTAAAAAACATGTTTTGCTCTCCCATTTGTATAAGTGGTTCACCAAAAAACATAACAAAACACCTAGAGCGAAAACTAGATTTTTATCAACCACCCGAACAGGCTGGCTTTAGAAGTGGATACGGTGCCAACGATCATTTACAGACCATCATAATTCTTATAGAGACATCTATAGAATATAACAAACCACTCTTATTAGTATTTGTGGACTTTAACCCACTTTTGACACCGTGGAGTTGCCAACGATACTGTCTGCCCTGCAGCAAATGAGAATAGGCTACAGATATACTCAGTTAATTAAATTCATTTATAATAACGCAACGGTAAGTGTAAAACTCCACGAATCTATAAGTAAATACCGAGTGGAACGTTAAATCAGACAAGGTGATACGATCCCCCCTAAACTTTTTACGGCGGTGTCAGAATATTCTTTTAAGGAACTTAATTGGGATGGAAAAGGCATAAACATCGATGGCGAATACCTAAATCACCTGGGCTTTACTGATTGATTTTGTCATAACAGCCGACAATCTAGGTGATGCCCGACAAATGCTTGCCGATTTGCTAATAACATCAGCAAATATTGGTCTAAATATTAACTTGCAGAAAACCAAGTTTATGACTAATTTACTTACGTACAGTAATATAAAATTTAATGAAAGCAAGGTGAAGCATGTACAAAAGTACAAGTATTTGGGTCATGAATTACAAATTGGTAAAAATAACCAAACCCGTGGGATACAAAGTCGTGTGGGTTTGGGATGGACGGCTTTTGGGGAGCTGAGAGATACGCTGCAAGGTAATTTGCCAATGTGCTTAAAAAAGGAAGTTTATGAATAATGCGTTCTGCCGGTAATCACATATGGAGAGAGAGACACTCACATTAACAAAATAGTCAGGAAACAAACTGAGAATATCGCAATGGGCAATGGAGAGAGCTTTGATGGGTACCACAAGGAAGGATAGAATAACAAACATAACTATCAGACAACGAAAAAAAGTAATAGATATTATCCAAAAAATTACGTAATCTAAATGGAGATGGGCAGGTCATATGATGATAACCGAGGGTGTGGAAGACTAATAGAATGGAGACCCAGACAAGACAAAAGGAACAGAGGTAAACCACCAACAAGATGGAGCAATTACATCAAAAGAATGGCAAGAAATTGGATTAACACCGCTCAGGACAGAGATCAGAGGAAGTTCTTAGAGGAAGCCTATATCCAGCAGTGGATGAGGACGGCTGACGGATGATGATGAAACAACATGTTAAGCATATTAAATTTTAATGCCTTGCTTAATTCGGGTAAAATAAGATGTATTCCATCTTTGTCTCCAAAAAATGGAAGCAAGAACTTTTCCTGCTGACTTCTGTATGCGAATCTTCTTGGGGGAACATGAGCCAGCACGTTTCCACTCCTTCGACTATTTCATTGTCTCTGGATTATAATTGATCCATGTTTTATCCATATTTATCATTCAATCCAAAAAGTTAGATAAATCCTCTTCAAAACGGCTAGAAATCAAATTGGATGTTATGATTCTCACTCGTTTTTGGTCGGTATTCAGACATTTATGAGTCCAGTTAGTTGATAATATTCTCATACCCAAATCATATTGGATAATGTGAAAATCATATTCGTCTGAAATTTTAAAAGTGTCTGCAATTTTCAGCCTAAATTGACGATTGTCCTAAACTATTTCATACCTAGCTTAAATATTTTCTCGGTTAGTCCAGAAACGGATCTTACAACATGGTTATCACTGATATCAGATCTTCATTTCTTGAAATCAGCAATCGAATTTCTGAATGTGGCTTGGGAAGGACATTGCTTCGACAATGTATTAAGCATGTTGTAAATTTCTTTTACGAACTGTCCTTCATTACTGATCGGTATTCGATTTTACTAAATTCACATTTATTGTAGGATATATATATTTTACAAAAATATTCATAGTAACCGTATTTGTTTTTGACAATGGGAAGTGGTCTAGACAAAATTGTTATTATTTAGTATTTTGCAACCGATAACAGATCATTCAATAAGCGTTTGTATTTAAGAAAAAAATAACCGACCAAGGGCAAGTCGGACTTGCGCAATTAGTGTTCTGTACGTTGATTGCTTTTAAAATACAAAATATGGTTACGGCGGTATAAATTGATCAATGACTTCACAAAGCACACCGCAAATGAGTTTTCAACAAAGTTTTTTCCGATCTTTACTGAAAACTGATGACCTTGAAATTTTTGTTTGTTTGTATATCAGATATATTATTAAAGTGATAATTTTCATTCAATCTACACCCTGTGGAGAATATTCCAGAATTCTTTCAAAATCTTTTGATCAGTACTTCTCGAGATAAGGGGGGAAGCGGTTTTTTAAAAACAATACAAAGAAAAGTGTGCGCAAGTATTACATTATATATATTTTTGACTCGTGTTTTTACGAGCTTTCATTTGACACCTCACTCGATGACCAGGAAATTTTTTTTTCACTTCCGATTTTACCACCCAAAACTAACACCTTAAGTCAAAATTTACCTTTCAAAACTACACGGCTCTGATGAGGCCATCAATTTCTATATTAGTGCCAATTTTCAACTTTCTATGTCTAATAGTTTCGGAGAAAATCGGGTATGACAGACAGACGGACGGGCAGACGGAACACTAAAACCGCGATTTTACAACACTGACATCAAAAGAGTACGAGGAAAATGTTTATAGCAACGAGAATTTGGGTGGATTAACAATACCAATTAAAACAGGCAAAAGAATTTGTCGGGAATAATTGTCTGTTTTGATTGGTTTATTAATCCCACCAAATTCTTGCACCTTCCCCGCGCTTCTTATCCACAGTAGTGTGAATTAATGTCTTTCTTTAATTACAAACCTCCATATAAAATAGGGATAGCACCAACGGTATGTTAATATTGTGGTTTATTGTATTCATGTGCAGACGAAAAATATACGTGTATCTTGTATAGGGAAATTGGTTATCATATTTTTGGTTAAGAGATAACACATCCTGTTTCAAAAGATTTGTATGTAACCTAACTGTAGCATTTAAAATTGGAAAGCTTTTTTTTGTTTGTCTGTTTGTTTGTTTATCTATTGTCCTGTTGGCTTGTTTGTAAATTCTGACATCAAACAAAAATTGTTCAACGAATCTTGGTCAAATTTAGCGTGAAGTTGAACTTATTTTTGGTTAGTTCAGATTAGTTCAGGTTAGTTTGGGTTGAGTATTGACTTATGTGAGTGATATAGTATAAGTAGCAAAATGTTTAGTTATAAAATTCATATACAGGATTTGGTGTTATAATAACACAATAGTATTGAAACTGAAAAAAAAATCACTAACAAGACACTGTTACTTACAGGGGATAGACAAAATAATATGAACACCATGCAATATCGTACATCTTGTTGCATGTTGGCAACACTGCGTCCGTGTAAATAATGCGACGCGTATGTATTGCGCAGTTTACGTGCCAAGTCTTGTAGGTATATTTCAGTGTATTATAGGCTTTGTTCTGCGACGGTTAAAACAAGCAATCGGTGAAATGTGTGATCTCTTAGACTTCGAAAGGGCGCAAATCGTTGGTGCTCGGTTAACGGGAGCGTCTGTGACGAAAACAGCTGAACTGTTTAACGTTTCACGACCGACAGTATCTACGGTAATGACAGCATACACAAAATATGGTAAAACATCATCGGCGAAGAGGAATAGTGGGCGAAACCCAAAGTTAACTGACAGAGACCGACGAACATTAAAAAGGATTGTGGCCAGACCACATAAAACTACCGCGGCAAAAATGACAGTAGAACTTGACACTCACTTGAGTAATACTGTTTCGACAAAAACAGTACGGCGGAAGCTCCACAAAGCTAACATTCATGGAAGGGCTGCAATTGCGAAACCCTTTATAACAGAAGCCAACGCTAAGCTGCGAAAGAAGTGGTGCCACGATCATAAAACCTGGGCACTTGATGATTGGAAGAATGTGGTATGGTCCGATGAATCATCGTTCACATTGTTTCCTACAAACGGCCGGGCTTATGTATGGAGAACCCCAAAACAAGCCTACGATTCGGACTGCCTGTTTCCTACAGTCAAGCATGGGGGAGGTTCCGTTATGATTTGGGCGGCTATATCGTGGTATTCAGCTGGTCCTCTCATTCACATCACTGGCCAGATTACTGCGAATGAATATCTCGATATCCTTAATGATGAAGTTCTTACTATGACTAGCATATTACTGCAAAACACTGCCATATTCCAAGATCATAATGCGGCCATACACACGGCCAAAAAGGTTCAGTCTTGGTTTGAGGAGCATCAGAATAGCTTCAAACATCTTCCCTGGTCAGCACAATCACCAGACCTCAACATAATTGAACCGTTATAAGGAGTTTTAGAGCAGAGAGTGTGGAGCAGGTTTCCATCTCCAACATCATTGAAGCAATTGGCGGATGTTTTGGTACAAGAATGGGACAACATTCCGTTGGAAATTATTCAGACATTCTACGAATCTATTCCGCGAAGAATTGCAGCTATTCTACAAGCAAATGATGGCCCAATACCTTATTAATAAATAAATTTTGTGTATATGTCAGGTGTTCATATTATTTTGTCTATTCCCTGTATATGAAAGGTACAAGACAGTATCGGTACTACAGGCCTTACATACATATTTTATAGATTCTCTTACGATGATAACTACTACTGAAAAAATTGTCCATATTTCGAGAAATATTTATTGTCGAAGCATCTCGAGAAGCAGGACTTGTCATACGATTCGTCAGTCTCTGGCTGAAATTAACTCAAAATTAAAAAGCATACTTGCCCTCTAGCAAAGCCGCACAAGCAACAATACACAGCAAACAGATTGCTCGAAGAATGTCGTGTTATTTCTCATCGAGGGCATACAAATAATTATTCACTACCAATATTTAACAAAGCCCATATTTCGACAATTATTATGCTTTTTCATTTCAGGGTCTGCGTTTGGTCGTATCACAACTTTTATTACCGTATTTACATAAAATACCAGTAAAAACAACAGAGATAAGATAACCAACATCATTTGACAAATATCAAGTGTAACCGATGTCATCGAGAAAGTCACGATATAGAAATGGAGTTGGGCTGGTCACATAACTAGGAGAACCGACAGAAGATAGTCAAAGAGGGAGGCATTCCGGAACAGAAGACAACTCCCTAACCAGATGGGCAGATGACATCAGGAGAATTTACAGTAAATGGGTACGATAGAAATGATTGGCATAGAGAACGAGAAGCTTATGTCCAGCAGTGGTCGCGTATAGCTGATTTATGATGATGATAGTGATCCGGTTCAATTTTCACCAGTATAACAATGCAAATGGATACAAAATGCTTTTAAATAATTAAATTGAGGAAAAGTTATCAGCTAAAAACACTGATGTTCGTTTCAATATAAGAAAGTGGTTATTTTTGTAATAAAATTACGACTTAAGACCTAAAGTTTAAATGTTACTCATACCAAATCCCATGTCATCCAGGTTATACATTTTTAATAAGAAGAAGTCTAGAAAAAAGAGGAATCACTATATTTGTATAATTACCTAGATAGAGACCGAGCAGCTACAGCAACTACTTCATGTTCGTCTTTTGGAAGTCCTTTCAAGGACTTTACAAAATCCGTGGCGATGAAACCAGTTGAAGCAATTCCCCATCGTAGAGCCATATTTTCGTCTAAAAATAAAAAAATCTGTAATTCTAAAAAAGAAAATCATAAAAAAGAGGTTATTTATTCTGTAACAAAAATAGTTATTTATGGTTTGAGTGTGTCACGGAATGTTTTATTTACACACCAATACACAGCAAATCTATTAGAATGCTACAGAAATACTAACAAATTAATATTCATTTTTTTATTATTTTAATTTAGTTAAAAAAGAGATGTCTAATTAATTACTTAAACCCATATCACAGGTTGCAATAAATATAATAATAAGATTGTAAACACCTTTAAATTGTATCTCTTAATCTATTTTAGACGGAATCCAAAAATAGGCGGAAAAAAACAATAATTTTTATCCTTTACCTATTACAAAAATAAATAAGTTTTGATCTACACAGTAAACGATTAGAATAGCAACTGACTGGTGTGACTAGAACGTTTGGTTCACGAACATTTATTAACGTTTTTATCTTTGCTACTCAGTGAAGTACAATGACATTGCATTAATGTACGTAATAATCTTAATATTTCAATTTTTATTGGTCGTTCATTCAATTGTTTTTTAATAGTATATTTGATTTTTAAAAAACATTATGTCAGAATCACGGTTTTCATGAGTAAAAGATAAGATATATAATTTTTTTTAAATGTTATAGACATTTTTATTATAGACGTATTTACGTTAATCTACGAGACACAAAAGAAAAAGCAGGTCTATCTATTTACGCTAAATTATCGATTTTAATTTGGGCATGCCGGCCTAGGTAACACCGTGGGTGTGGACCCTGCCAAGTGACCGGATAGTTGCTGGATCTAATGCTGCCCTAGCGGCTGTGTATCCAAAAAAATTTCTTGCTGCGACGCTACAGTGGCTCTCAACCTATTACTCGAATAAAAGTTTCAGCATCTGGGATTCTTTTTCAAATATTTGAAAAAAATAGTTCGGTGAATTCACAACTTTCGGTAATGTCTTGAGGTTCACCTATGCACTTCTTAGGTACGACTTGCCACTTCCCCTATTTACCGTCTGTCTGACCACTGGCACGATATCTGTTGAACGAAATGAAATATGAATTTTAAATTTGGTAAACCAGCCTCGGTAGTGCGGTGGGGATAGAGCCTGCTAAGTGACCGGATGGTGGCTGGTTCAATTCCGGCGCTAGCGGCTGGGTTGTTGTGCCATTCCCCATTTTAATTAAAATTATATATACAAGCTCGTGGTTAATACGCTAAATTCGTGAGGACAATAAAACAGAAAAAAGAAATTGACATTTACACATAGACCACTTGAAGTAGGAATTGAACCTGTAGTTTTTGAGCAGTATCGTTTTGGAGAAAGATGGTGAAAAGGGTGGGGGTTGATATAATTTGTATATTTTAAAATTATTATAAAAATCTTTTCTTGGTTTGTGCTTGGGATAAGGACCAAATTTTAGACATTATTATTTATAGTCAAACACATAAGAGATTAAATAAATGGTAAAAGGTGTTAAAGGAATTGTTTTATATGTATCCTTATATATATATATATATATATATATATATATATATATATATATATATATATATATATATATATATATATATATACCAGGTGTACAAGTATGAAATGCGAATTTTTTTTTCTAAAAAAACATGTTAAATTCGGAAGAATGATAAAAAGTGCTTTATTCAAAGTATGCTCCATCGCTTGTTATACATTTTTCTGTACGTGATGGAGCATTGTCATGAAGAATGATGACTTTGTGTTGCCTCTCTCGGTTTTTTGGCCTTTTTCGAGCTGCAAACGGTTTAAATCGGTCAATTGTTGTTGGTAACGTTTAGGTTAACCGTTTCCCCAGATTTTAACAGCTCATAATAGACCACGCCCCTCCGGTCCCACCAAACAGAGTATCGTCTTTCTGCCAAAGCAATTCGGTCTTGCGGTCCATATGGTTGGTGCGCTTGGGTCTACCCATGATTTTTTGCGCTTGTGATTTACAAAATAAATCCACTTTCCATTCCCTGCAACTATACGATGCAAAAACTTCCTTTTGTAACGAGCTAGCAAAATGTCACACGTGTCTTTGCGCTTTTTCATTTTCCTATCGTTCAACTCATGTGGTACCTAACTTCTGAATATTTCCCATCTCTAGTAGCCAATTGAAAACAGCTTGTTGACTAACGCCCATTGGCTCGGCGAATTGCTTTTGTGTTTGCGAATCATCTTCGTCCAACAATGCTTGCAATTCCACATCTTCGTATTTTTTTGGCGGTTTTCCACGTTCCTTGTCTGCAACATCGAAGTCATCACTTTTGAAACGCCGAAACCATGTTTCACACGTATCTTGAGATGGAGCATGTTCACCATAAGCTTCTCGAAGTAATTGGTGTGATTCAATAGCAGTTTTCTTCAAACGAAAACAAAAAATTAATGCTGTCCACGAATGCTCTTTGTTCGGTATAAATTTCGACATACTGATCACAACACAACACTATGCACACACTTTTCCAATTTATCACTTGTTGATGACACAACAAAATGGCTCAGTGCAATCTTTATAGCACAAACTGCATTGGTGCACCATCTGTTGTCTGAAATCCGCATTTCATACTTGTACACCTGATATATATATATATATATATATATATATATATATATATATATATATATATATATATATATATATATATATATATATATATTATATATATATATATATATATATATATATATATGTTATATATATATATATATATATATATATATATATATATATATATATATCTTCTAATTTTAAAAAATCGGTAACGTAATTTATCCAGTCCTTTCCTTGAAAACATGTAGTTCTAAAATATATACGGAATTTGACTTTTTCAACTAAAAAGAAAGTAAATTTCGATAATATGAATAAAATCATAAAACATATAGCCACCTCTTTCACTCTCCTTCCTTGAAACGATATAGAAATAGAAGAATATTATGACTTTCGGTTTACAATGCATATGTGGGATGAAGACTGCACTATGGAATTTGTTTTTGGGGTTTTTCCTCCTCAGCAAAGAATGTTTTTGTCGCGCAGAAGCGGATCTTGAGAGCTATGTTGGGTGTTTCTCCGGGCCCATTATACAGATCACAGTTTGCCTGATTGAGGCTTCTGACGCTTGCTGGAATTTTTATATATGAGTTAAGTAAATATATTTATTTAAATAAATCAAATTATTTGCAACATGCTAATATTCCAAGTTACCCAACTCGGGGCCGAGACTGTCTTTATGTCGGTTGAACATCAGTAAGAACTCTCCACAGAACTTGGGACGTGCTGTGTTCAACCGACTTCGCGGGCATGTAGGGACAGACCATGGTCTTTTGAGCTTTAAAAGAAATCTTAAGCCTTTTTTAATCAATAGAGAATTCTATAGTTTGGATGAGTTTTGGAATATCTAATCATCGTTAGAATTGTATAGAGATCGTTGTCTATTATTAATGTTATCTGTATTATTTGTGTTAGTGTTGTATCGTGACGAATTCCATATATTTATTGTAAAATGTCGCTGGAAAAATAAAAGTATTATTATTATTATTATTATTATACAAAAAATTTCTTCTTTCTTACATTTAGTCAATGTGGTTCCATGTTTGGCTGACGGGCCCAAGCCAAGTCAGCACAAACGCTATTACCATTGTGTATTAAGGAATGACGTGACAATGTTACATGTTTTCAAAAACACTGACTTCTGAATGTTTTTGTGTATGTTTGTGTTGAGTCCCAATTGTACCAAGTGTGGTATGAATGTTATTGGTGTAGGGCCTGTGGCTGATATAATGAGGGGGACAATGATAACTTTTTCTTGTTTCCATAGCCTTTTTATTTCCGTTGCAAGGTCTGTGTATTTGGAAATTTTTTCTGTGTATTTCGTTTGGATGTTTGTGTCTTTTTTGCACTGAAAAGTAATATCGGGTATATTGGCGCAGACTGTTTTATCTGTATGGATACTGATGTCCCAGTAGAGTTTGTAATCTTTATTTTCAAGTACGGATGTTGGTGTGTATTTGTAGTAGGGATCTGTGTTTTTTATGAGCTTGTATGTTGTGGCTAGTGCTTGGTGAACTGCTTTTGCCGCTGAGTCATGTCTGGCTGTGTATTCCGTTCCGGCTAATATTTTACTTCCGCTTGTTATGTGTTCGATCGTTTCTTTCTGCTGGTGGCATTTCCTACATCTGTCCTCTATAATAGTTGGGTCTTTGATGATATGCTTCTGGTAGTTTCTGGTTAATATGACTTTACCCTGGATGGCAAGTAAGAAGCCTTCTGTTTCAGGGAATAGCTGCCCATCCTGTAACCAAGTGTATGATTGTTTTTTATTTACGTGTTCTATGTGGTATCTGTGTTTTCCGTGGAGTGTTTTCTCTGACCACGTTTTCATCTTTTTGGACGTGACTGTGTGTGTCTGCTGAGTGGTCTGCCCGGGCTAAGTCGAGAGGTATGTAGTTTTTGTCTGCTTTCACTGTCGCTGTGTGGAGGCTGGTTTGCTTGCTGTGAAAGAAATTTCCTAAGTGCTTGTATTTGTTTTGTGTGTAGTGATCTGATGTCTATGATTCCTCTTCCTCCTGCCTTCCTCTCGATGGTAAGTCTTTCTTTGCATGCGTTGGGGTGTAATTTCCTGTATTTGGTGAATTGAGAACGTATAAGGATGTGAATGTTTTCTATGTTTGTTTGTGACCATTTGATGATACCAAATGAATATGTGAGTATAGGTACAGCGATCGTGTTGATGGCTTTAGTGAGATATTTGTAGTTGAGGTTTGGTTGTAAAAGTTTCGTCAGTCTGTTCTTGAATTCAGTTCTGAGCTCTGTTTTGATGTGAGTATGGTTGAGTTTGGTGCTTTGTTGGAAGCCTAGATATTTGTATGTTATCGAGTGTTTCATTGTGATGGATGTGTCATGGTGGCCCTTTCACTGGCCTTTGTTGATATGAAGCACTTTACATTTACTTATACCAAATTCCATATTGACATCTAAGGTGAATATTTTTGTGATTTTGAGGAGTTCTTTCAGCTGTGTTTTTGTGGCAGCGTAGAGTTTTATGTCATCCATATATAGGAGGTGGTTTATTTTATGTTGATTCACTTTTTGGTGTCTGATGTTGAAGCCGTGCTCTGTTCTGTTTAGTATATTTGAGAGTGGATTGAGACAGATGCAAAACCATAGAGCGCTGAGCGAGTCTCCCTGAAATATACCCCGTCTGATGTACAGCTCTTCTGTTTGGATGTGTTCGGTTTATGTTTCTAGGCGTATTTTGGTTTTCCGTGTTTTCATAATTTGCGCGAGAAATTGCCTGAGGTGTTGGTTCATTTTATAGATTTCTAGGGCTCTGATTAACCAGCTGTGGGGAATGGAGTCGAAGGCTTTTTTATAGTCCGATGTGAAGGTTTCTGTGTTCTTGTCTGGTTTGTCCCATAATTACGCTATCTATGATCAGCTGTTCTTTGCATCCTCGACTATTTTTCCTGCATCCCTTCTGCTCTTCTGTGAGAATATTGTTGTCTTTTAGGTGTTGTTCTATTTTCTTGGAAATTGTGGCTGTGATGATCTTGTATAGGGTTAGAAGACAGGTGATAGGTCGGTAGTTTGACGGGTTTGTGGTGTCTGAACTTTTGGGTTTGATGTATGTTATTCCTTGTGTAAGAAAAGTGGGGAATGTGTGTGGTTGTAGAATGGCTTTGTTGATTTGGTGTGTGAGTGCTTCGTGTGTGGTGGTAAACTGTTTGTACCAGAAGTTTTGTATATTGTCTATCCCAGGGCATTTCCAGTTGTGTGTGTGTTTGATTGTTTCTGTAATTTCTTCTGTAGTTAGTGTGAAATTTTCTTGTTCTGTCACATGTTTGTGTTTATCTCCTTCGGCTTTGATCCAGGGGGGGTGTTATTATTATGTAGTTTAGGTTCTGACCAGACACTTTTCCAATAATCTGCGAGTTCTTGTTTGTTTGGTGGTTCAGTTACTACTGTCTGCTCGTTGTACATAGTTTTTCGGTAGAACTGTTTTTCGCTTCTTCGGAAGAGGTTGTTGGTGTCTTTCCTCTCGTTTGATTCTTTGTATCTACGGAGTCTTGCAGCATATATGGATAGTTTTTGTTTCAAAATATCAACGATTTCTAGCAGTGTTCGGTTGAGAGATAATTATTATTATTATTATTATTACATATGCGCAACCACCTTTCTATCCCTTTACCACATTTCTTTTACCCCCCATATCTTTTACTATAAGTGATTAGCTAAAATATTCCTATCAAATACCAGGCAAAATTCTTCTAATAATAATGAAACTAGACAATATTTAATGATTCCCACCCCTCTCACCATTTATCCTTGCAAATATCAAAAAATAATGTAATGTTTCGTTCCCTTGACTCAAATAACTCCGAATAATACCTATAGTAAATACGAATCGCCGTTCTAACTCCCTTTGTCACCTCTTATACGGTGCATAATTATATGAAGTAAATAAATAAATATGCTACAAATTAACGCAACTAAAAACCTGAAAAAGTTCCCGTAATACTATTGAAACCATGCAATATTTGACTACTCCACCTTTCACCCCTTCCTCCATTAAAATTGAAAGTAATGAAAAAAATAACTTAATTTTCAGATTTCTCGACACCATAAACTCGAAACAGACATATAACACCATATATAGGAAGCAACCCCATTAACCCCCTACACCAGACTTTAACCCCTTACATGTTTTAGGTCTAGCACTTTTTTCTTGTTTATTTCAGGCCGTTTTTTTGCGACTTCTGCCTTCAAAAGCACCAATAACTTTATATATAATATTCGCTACTGATGGTTTTTCCCTTCTTAGCGTAGTTGATGAAAATTATTTCATGCGCATCCCAAAATACATAGGCCAAAACCTTCCCAGCCGACTGTCGTGTCTTTGGTCGCTTTGGGCGACTTTCACCGGCTACTGTCCACTAAGCTGACTGCCGATCTAATTCCGGTGTGTAGTGGTGGACCCATGTTTCATCTATTGTCACATATTGCATGAAAAAATCTCTTGACAGGTCCAAACAGCGCTCAGAATCATCAACACGTTGTTGTTGGTCCACTGTGAGCAAATGCGGTGCCCGTTCGAATAGAGCTTTCTCATGACCAAATATTCATGCAAAATACGACCAACACGTTCTATTGATATCTTTATGCGTCAGCAATCTCACGCAATTTTGTGGATTTTATAATGTTTTCCGTTGTAACCACCTCATTTGGGCGTCCAGAGCGTTCAGCAGTATTTGAATCTGTACAACCGTATTTAAATTTAGCATACCAGTAAATAATGAGTGATTTTCCAGGGGCAGAGTCTCCGTAACACTTATCAAGCCATTGCTTTGCTTGAACGGTATTTTTTCCCATCAAAAAACAGTGTTTAATCAACACATGAACTTCGATTTTTTCCATTGTTTTGAAAATATTAAAAGTAGCGTCATTAAAACCACTGTAACTAATCGTCGAAATGTCATGAAATTTGGCGCTAATATAGGAATTGATGGCCCCATCAAAGCCATGTAGTTTTGAAAGTTAAATTTTGACTTAAAGGGATTGGTTTTCGGGGTGAAATCGAAAGAAAAAAAAAATTACCAGGTCATCGAACGAGGTGTCAAACGAAAGCGGGAGGAAGCAATTCAAACTTCAATTCATACAATTTTGCCATCGTAACCACTGACTTGTGACACGGTGCATTGTTTTGATGAAAGAGCACCTTTTCCTTATTCATTTCAGGCCGTTTCTTTGCGATTTCTGCCTTCAAACGCACCAATAACTTTATATAATATTTGCTATTGATGGTTTTTCCCTTGTTAGCATAGTCGATGAAAATTATTCCCTGCGCATCCCAAGAACCGGAGGCTAAAACCTTCCCAGCCGACCGTTGTGTCTTTGGTCGCTTCGGACGGCTTTCACCGGCTACTTTCCACTAAGCTGACTGCCGATTTGATTCCGATGTGTAGTGGTGGATCCATGTTTCATCTATTGTCACATATCGCATAAAAAAATCATTTTTATTGCGCTTAAAAGGTCCAAACAGCGCTCAGAATCATCAACACGTTGTAGTTGTTGGTCCACTGTGAGCAAACGCGGTACCCATTTCAAACGGAGCTTTCTCATATCCAAATGTTCATGCAAAATATGACCAACACGTTCTTTTGATATCTTTAGGGTGTCAGCTATCTCACGCAATTTCACTTTACGGTCATCCAAAACAATTTTGTGGATTTTATAATGTTTTTCGTTTTAACCACATTATTTGGGCGTCTAGAGTGTTATTTGTATCTGTAAAACTGCATTTAAATTCAGCATACCAGTAAATGATGAGTGATTTTCCAGTGGCAGAGTCCTTGTAACACTTATCAAGCTATTGCTCTACTTGATCGGTATTTTCAGTGTTTAATCAACACACAAAATTCAATTTTTTCCATTGTTTTGAAAATAACAAAAGTAGCGTCACCAAAACCACTGTAAGTTGTAAACTAATCGTCGAAATGTCATTAAATTTTGACACGTATCGTTTAAAGGCTGGTACTTCCTAAAAATATTATGGATTTTTGAAAAGGGCGACATCTATGTGTCAGACCAAATAGTTGTCAGCCTACGTGTTAATATGCTCAAAATGCTTAAAATTTGTGCAATACATCAACAAAAAAATCTGTAAATATCTCAAAATGCTTGAAATTCTACATTAAGCTACCCCTGCCCCTTCAGCTCCTTCCTGAGTTAAACTTGAAAACAATGAAAAAATAACTTAATTCTTGGATTCCTATACTTCAAAAACCCAGAAAAGAATATATAACATGATATATAGGAAGCAACCACCTCTAATATCCTCCCCACCCCTTTCGCCCCTTATAAACTTTACCGTAAATATTTATGCATAATATTTTATTACTCGAAAAATTGCAGGCTTTACCTCCTTGTTAGATTTTATCTATGTACCAAGTTTGAAATTGATATCTGATTTCGTTCGAGAGTTATCGTGTCAACACACCTATAGACTGACGGAAATGAGTGACTATCTTTTTATTATCTAGAAACCCTAAAAACATGAATAAAAGCAAACATATCGAAGTGTAATTTTTTCAGGGATACAATACTTTTTCTTAGCAAAGAAAGTAAAAATTGTGCTGTCTGTCCATCTGTCTGTCACACCCTATTTTCTCCGAAACTGTTTGATTGGTTGAATTGATTATTCAAAATTGAAATTTGGCGCTAATATAGGAATTGATGGCCCCATCAGAGACATGTAGTTTTGAAAGTTAAATTTTGACTTGAAGGGTTAGTTTTGGAAGGTGGAATCGGAAGTAAAAAAAAATTTTACCATGTCATCGCATGAGGTGTCAAATGAAAGCTTGTGAAAACACGAAGTCAAAAATATATAAAATTTAATACTTGCACACACTTCTCTTTGTATTATTTATAAAAAATTGCCAAAAATCGCTACCCCTTCCCTTATCTCGAAGAGTAATGATCAAGAAATTAAAAAAAAATTCTGAAATATTCTCCACAGAGCGTAGATTGAATGAAAGTTATCACGAGTGCATTACCTTTAACAATTTATTTGGTATATAAAAAATAACAAAAATTTAATCAGTTTTCAACAAAGATCGGAAACAAACTTTGTTGAAAACCCATTTGGGGTGTTTTTTGTGAAGTCATTGATCATTTTATACATGTAACAAAAATTTTTATATTAAAAGCAATCAACGTACGGAACACTAATTGCGCAAGTCTGACTTACACTTGGCTCGTTTTTGTAATGTGTGGCAGCATTATTATTTTTATTACATTTAATGTTATTTATTAGAAACGTGGAAGTTAAGAAACTATGTATTTCGGGATCTAAAAACCCTAAGATCCAAAGAAAAGAACAAGTTGAGGGGGTAATTTTTTGACGGATACAATATTTCCTGTTAGCAAGGAAACTAAATACAATAATTTACTTTCTATTCGATAAGTACAATTCCGCCAACTTAGAGTTTATATTTCAAAACGTTATTCTACATTCAACTCAACATTTTTTTAGGTTACTCTCTAAACAGATCTTAATTTCTTCTATTTAGAAGGGTTCAGAAGACATTCCAGATATAACTCGCAGTGAAGTAGAAAAAGCAGTGTACATGATGAAGAATAACAGAGCGATTGGAGAAGATTGTTATAGAAGTGGTAAAATATGGTGAACAAATAGTTATTAGAGCCTTATGCAAATGGTTTAACGAATGTCTTCAACGAGATATAACGCCTTCTAAATGGAAAAACGCCATAATAGTCCTATCGCATAAAAAAGGTAGCATTGACAAAATTACGAATTATAGACCTATTATTTTCTATCTCATCTTTATAAATTATTTATGAAAATCATTGCTAAATGCTTGAAACCAAAATTAGACTTTTATCAACCGAAGGAACAAGCGGGTTTTCGGGCTAGATATGGAACGAATGACTATTTACAGACCATTACGCCGCTCATAGAAAAGGCAACAGAATATAGCAAGCCCATTATATTGATTTTTGGGGGCTACGAAAAGGCTTTCAATTCCATAAGTCAACAGCATATGATGACAGCATTCATAGAGTGTAGAAATGACTATAGGTATATTGCACAGATAAAAAGTATACACGACAAGGCAACATTGTGAATAAGACTACATAAAACGACAAAAAAGGTTCTCATAGAACAAGATGTGAGTCAAGGAGACACATTATCCCCAAAGCTCTACTGGAATATGCATGTAAGAGAACTGACTGGGAGAAATTGGGCCTAAATATATATGGAGGGAGATTAAAGCATTTGAGATTTGAAAATGATATAGACATAATAACCTATTTAGTATTTCTCTTTAAACGGGAAATAGTGGAAAAACAAGAACAATGAAATAGAAGTACGAGGATGGACTGAGAAGTTCGCGGCCCCGGCGATATTTTTATTATAGTACCCTCAATAAGTTCATACTTTCTTTGGTTGTCACAGTGTAAAATTTTGTTGCTGTAAAATTTGTAGTTTTTAGGTTAAAAACAAGTTTAGTGATGCCAAAGGAGATCCACGGTGATATAAAAACAATACTAGGAAAATCTGCTCCGTCATATACGGCTGTGAAAAAATGAGTTGTAGAATTTAAACGTGGTTGAGAGATCATCGAAGATGACCCTCGCTCTGACCGGCCCACGACGTCTATGACTGAAGAAAACATCGGCAAAGTGTGTGATCTCATATTGAAAGACCGTAGATTAATTATCAGGGAGATTGCAGACACTATAGGCATCTCGTTTGGACGTACATAAAACCTCATTTCCAACGAATTAGGATTTTCTAAGGTTTCCGCTAAGTGGGTCCCCAGATTGCTTTCGACTGGTCAAAAACGAATTCGATTCACGATTTCTCGCGACTATTTGAAGATGTTTGAGGCTGATCCGCTAGATTTTCTTCACAGGTTTGTGACAATGGACGAAACTTGGGTTCACCACTATACTCCAGAGTCAAAACAACAATCCAAGCAGTGGAAAAAATCGGGTGAACCGACCCCAAAGAAAGCGAAGGCAATTTTGTCGGGTGTAAAAGTGATGGCGTCAGTTTTTTGGGATGCTAAAGGTATTATTACCTTCCGAAAGGCGAAATAGTAAACTCGGCTTACTATTGTACCCGTTTGCGTCGTTTCCGTCAAGAAATTAAAGAGAAACGTCCAGGATTACTGACAAAGAAAGTTTTGTTCCATCAGGACAACGATCGTGTTCACATGTCTGTTGAGTCTATGGCTCAAATTCGTGATTGTGATTTCGAATTGTTGCTCGGCTTGTTCTCCTGATTTGGCATCTTTGAACTTTCATCTGCTTCCAAACCTAATAAAACACCTCGGTGGCCAGAAATTTTCATCAAATAAAGAAGTCGAAGCTGCAGTTAACCAGTATTTTCAAGACCTTGAGGAATCTTTTTTTGAAACAGGTATGGAAGCTTTGGAAAGCAGGTGGAAGAACTGCATAGAGCTAGGTGGAGATTACGTCGAAAAATAAAAATATTTTTGTAAATATTTTATTTTGTTTTCTTGACTAGGTCGCGAACTTTTCAATCCATCCTCGTATATTACAGCATACATGCAATCACCCTTATGCATACATGCAATCACCCTTATAGCCCCCGACCTCACTCTCTTCACCCCGTAAATATGTTGCTATAGAAAAATTATTTTATTTTAAATATCCAATGTCCTAGTTAAAAATAGAAAAAAAATTCTCATCATACCATTTTTGAAAGGATACAATGACTCCCTACCCTTAAACCCTCTTCCTACGTTAACAATGAAATTATTGAAAAAAAAAAAAAATGTTTCGATTTCTTGACCGAAAATACCCCACTTATAACAAGGCAAATATAAAGTTACTCTTCTATCTCCTTTTGGCGCCTTATATGTTTTGTTATTCTCCTATCCAAGAAAAACCTAGAAAAATTCTCATAATGGCATTAAAACTATACAAGATTCTACCGCCTCTTTCACCCCCCTTAACCTATTAAAATTGATAGTAATAAAAAATAACTTAATTTTCATATTTCTACAGTCAAAGAACCCTGAAAGTGATATTTAGCGAGCGACTTACTTATTTGTCCGCATTACAATCTTCAAAAAATTAAATAATCTTTAAGAAACACGTGTTTCTTAGGAAGAGACCGTCTCAATTTTGAATTACTTTCCAATGTTTCTCCTATGACTACACGAGGCATCTGTAGAGATATTTACTATTTGAATTTAGGATACCGAATGGCCTTTATATATAAAAGGAAAACGTTATCAGGATTTACTATGGATAATTTAAATAAATCCCATCATAATATGGTACATGATATATTGATTTTTGACGCTTTTTACGTCAATTTTTCCATTTCTTCCGCAAAAATTTACATTTTCAGCTGTGAAAAAAAGGTTCTTGTTCAGCCGTGAATAATTCTTTCTGGAGGTCAAATATTTATAGCTGACCGATATTCACCAATGTAATAATCGTTTTTCACCTGTGATGAAGACTGTTGCCTGAGTCTCTATTAATAATGTTAGGGTGTTCGTAAATTTCGATATATTCCTCTTTCTACTCTAAAAAGGATTGTAAAAGATAAATCACCAACAATCATCAATCAACATTATAAAAATATAAATCAACAATGTATATAACAAAATCACAAACTTGGCTGACTATTATTCCATCCCGAAGAAGGCGCTTCAAACTTTTGAATCCTACAAGAACACATGGTCCTGATACGTCATAAAGAATGTATTGTCAACTCAAACCCCTACCACAATCTTCATACAGGTAGGAAAAATATGTCCAATAGTGAGCCCGGAGCATACACATATATCTAACTCTCCACACAGGGAATCCTCTCTAGCAAGAAAAACAACCCAGAAAAATCCACTAGACTCCTGAAAAAAATTATAATTTTCTTAAAATTTTCGTAAATTTTACTCGAATATTTTTTGAAAATGAAAAAAAAAACTCCGTAAAACCTTATAAAGAAAATAACTCGTTTAATATCCAATCAGAACATACTTATTCTCTTTTCTAATAAGATGAATGACCATTTCGAAAATTCAAAATATCACCAGGTAATTAAGTAATTACTACTTCTTACTATTAAAAATGGTTAAATTGTTTTCACATAGAATAGTATGGTCTCTTGTGGTACCAAAGAAATATGCCTATATAGCAAAAAATATATTTAATGAAAACACCTACAGCAACATGGGCTCCATATTTCCCTAATTTTCCTTTAATCAAATGAGCATGCATCCTAATTAGCAAGAAGGGTTGGTTCAGCTGCAAAACTACTATTCTATATCAACAACCTCTAGGAATATACTAAACAGGCGCTTTTCCCTTTGCTGCAGGTGGAATTATTCATAATTTGCCATTTTTGATGAGGTCATAACCATAACACAGCCCCACAAAAAAAAAAAGTGGGGTATACTTTTGATGCGATGTATCAGATCCGTAGTATTTTTGCCCGCTGATCACGAATCTGACGTCAGAATATCGCCATCACATCTCAATTTTTTTCTAACCTCAAAAAATAGGTAAAAATTAGTAAAAATTAAGAAAAATATACTCCTAAAAAATTGATTCAAGCTTTTTCATGAATCCAAAGATGTATTAATATGTATTCGGACACGCTAAGCTAATATTCATCGGTTGGGTTAAGCCATACAGTTCTGTTTTCTTTCTAACCTCAATAAATCAGACAGAGATAGTGCTTCTCGAATGCAAAAACGAATTCAAATTAAAATTCAACCGATTCTTACCAAATTTGGTACACTGGGGTTTTTTGGGTTGCTGATCATGAATCTGAGGTCGGATTTGCAAAATTCAAAATGGCGGATCCAAGATGGCGGACAAAATTTTTGAAAACCAATCGATTCCTACCAAATTTGGTATACAGTTGGGGAATCCTCAAACCTGATACTCTTAAACCCTAAACCCTGAAACCTTAGACTCCCACACCCTGTAACCTCAAAAAATAGACCTCAATAACCCTGTAACTTTAAAAATGAGACCCAATAAACTCAAAACCAGGACTTTTAAACCATATACTCTCAAATAGTAGACCCGTAAGCCCTAGAATTGCGAAGGTTAGACCCGCGCCTAACTTTCCTTTTTTTGGCTGTATCTTGTTCTTTTTTCCGCGAATGACCTATTCAAAAGCTTTCTGCCCAAACGCTTTTGAGGACTTGTTTCTCTTTTTAGCGACCAGCAATAGTCCGCTAGCATATGGTCATCCCATCGTCCTTGATACCGATTTTCTATGATTTTCAGATCTTGGTGAAAACGTTCCCCTTGCTCCTCACTGTAGTCACCAAGATTATCTGGGAAATCATCGATGTGGGAGTCCAGGAAATGTAATTTTAGATTCATTAAGCAACCTAATGTTTGAAAATTTTTTGCCATTTTCTCGACTATTTCTTTGTACTTAGGACTTTTATTATTTCCCAAAAAGTTTGTTGTGACTTCTTTAAAACTAAGCCAAGCAGCTTTTTCAACTTTATTCATTTTAGTAACAAATAATGAATCTTGAAACAATTTTCTTATTTGTGGCCCGTCAAATACGCCTGCCTTAATTTTAGCTTCAGAAAATTTCGAAAATTTTTTATGCAAATATTTGAAACAGGGGCCGTTTGTATCTAATGCTCTCGTGAATTGCCTCATAAGTCCAAGCTTAATGTGAAGCGGGGGAATAAGAACTTTTCCTGGATCTACCAATGGTGGAAACAATACATTATTTTCACCAGGAGTGAACGATTCTCTTGTTGGCCAAATTTTTTTTCTTATAATGACGTTCCCTGTCTCTGCTATTCCACAGACATTTATAACAGGGATAAAATGTAAACCCTGACTGTTGGCCAAGCAATATTGTTACAATTTTCAGATCTCCACAAATTTTCCAGTTATGATCAGCATATTTTATTTTTATCAAAAGCTGCTTCATTTTTTCATATTGCTCTTCCATAACTGTGGAATGAGCAATCGGAATGGGAGCGTAAACGTTGGTATTATGCAGCAAAACTGCCTTAATGCTCCGTTTAGAAGAATCAATGAACAGTCTCCATTCTTCAGGATCGTATGAGTTATTTTGAAATTCATCCATTAGACCTTTTACATCGGTACAATATGAAAGTGACAATTCCTCGTCCATTGTGAAATATTTTCGAAATTCTTCATCTCTGTTTCTATAATAAGAAATCGTAGCTTCTGGCTTAAGTAAATGTCTTTTTTTAAAAAAGGAAGCAAGATGCTCTGAACTATCTTTGGATAAGCCTAAATCTCTGACTAGATCACTAAGTTCTGACTGTGATACGAGTATTGGTTCTGGTTTACGGTTGTATGGTAGAAATTCTTTATCTGTGTCACTAGTATATGATAAGTTGTCACTAGAACATTCATTAGTAACAGTGTTTGAATCTTTTTCGACAGTCTCAATGTTTTCGGCATGAACTGATAAGGTGAAATCATTTGTTTCCATAACATCAGCATCAAGTGGTTCAGGAGGCGGAATTAGTTTAGTTGGTCTTGTTACTGTCGAAACATCGTTATAAGTAATAGTGCTTTTATTTTTTCGGTTATGCCTAGATACAACATTCATACAAAAGTAGCAATCATTTTCACTGTATGGTCTATTCCATATTGCTGGTCTAAAATATTTAATCGCCTTCTTATTGATGTACAACATTATTTTGCAAGAACTGCAAATGATGTGGGGAACCCAATCTGTATCCTGGTGCTGTATTTCAATGTTAAAACAATCCTTATATAAGGTTTTAATCTTATCCGTTATCGGTGACCCCATTTTACTCAATACGTGTTGACAGCAAATATAACAAAATGAATCACTGTTTTTATCGCACTTATGAGAAGTCCTTGTACCGTGAGACCGTTTTCTTGTAGCATTATACTCTACATGAGCCAAGTCACCCACACATGAAGAGCTACGATCGCTGGATGACGACGGCTGCGGGCCCGCTTTCCCACCCTGACCAACCGCCGATACTGGGTTTCCGAGTCCCTGCATCGTAATTCTCTTTCTTCTACCTGCCATGACGGCATCTAAGCCGTTATCCAGGGACTCTGCCGGCTAGTGGAGTAACACCGTTGCCCACCGTCACCACGTGGAGGTGCCCTAGATGCAGGTAGAAGAATAAAAATCGATCGATGAATTTTCTCGGCGTTCAAAATGGCGCGAAAACATCTGCCATCTTGAATTTTGCAAATCCTCAGATTCGTGATCAGCGACCCAAAAAATCCCCGTGTACCAAATTTGGTAAGGATCGGTTGAATTTTAATTCGAATTCGTTTTTTTGCATTCGAGAAGCACTATAACTGTCTGATTTATTGAGGTTAGAAAGAAACAGAACTGTATGGCTCAATCCAACCGATGAATATTAGCTTAGCGTGTCCGAATACATATTAATACATCTTTGGATTCATGAAAAAGCTTGAATCAATTTTTTAGGAGTATATTTTTCTTAATTTTTACTATTTTTTACCTATTTTTAGAGGTTAGAAAAAAATTGAGATGTGATGGCGATATTCTGACGTCAGATTCGTGATCAGCGGGCAAAAATACTACGGATCTGATATATCGCATCAAAAGTATACCCCACTTGTTTTTTTTTTTGTGGGGCTGTGTAATCAAAGGAGACCGGTACTTTACGTTCTCCTAGTTTTGTTAAAGTCTATAGATCGATACGAAAAATGATTTACAAGGTATGTAGGTATTAAAACTAACTAAAACTGTAGAAAGGTATTTAGTAAAGAAAAATTTTATGTTAATTAACAACAAATTATTTAGATCAATAATAAAGTGTTACGAAAAAATTTGCACGTAACACATATTTATTTTTATGAAGTAACGGGTTAAGAAGTTTGCCGAAAATCGGTAAATCTCTGACAAGGAAAGCTACCAAAAAAATAAAGATATAAAATTAATGTAGAATCTATGAGATTAACGTAGGAAGGAAAAGATATTCGATATAAGGCGCCTCAATCGCCTACCTGCCTACCTACATACTCACCTACATACCTACCTACCTACCCGAGGCAAAATTACCAACCTATCTGCTATTTAACATACTTACTTTATTAAAGTACTTTCTTCCAATAATACAATAATAGACGATGGACGTGGATGAGCTCAGACGAAAAAATAAAAAATGAAATCGACATTGTTATATCAAGTAATAAATCCCTCATTACCAGTGTTTCAGTTATCAAAAGAATTAATATGGAAAGTGATCACATATTGTTAAGAGCCAAAGTAGAATTAAACACACGATTAGAAAGAAAGAAATTAATAACACCAAATTCCGACCACAGAAGAAATAAATAACAACAAAAATAGCTATCAAAAAGTACTAACAGAGTATTTAGAATCAAGGAACATCAACGATTTGGAGGAAATAGTAAGAAATAGCATAGAAACATCAATTAAGAAAATAAGTTTAAGGATACGGCACAAAAATAAGTAGGTTAAAACAAGAGACAAAAACATGATCAAAGAAAGAAAAGGTATTAACAGAAATTCTTCAGAATACAAAGAACTCAACAAATCATTCAGAAAAAAAATAAGACAAGATATTAAAAGCTATAATACTGAAAAAATAGGAAGAATCATCGAAAGTAATAAAAACATGAATTTAATCAAGACCCGAGGAAATAAAGGGCAAGAAATAATATCCAAATGAAAGTCAAATATGAAAATATCAAGTATAAAAAATAAGATAATGGAAATCCTCGAAAACTACTATACAGTGATGTATTCTTCTACCACACCAGAGGGCATTCCCTAATAAAGATCGAAACATTTTAAACGTTAACTCAGAAAAACTTCCAGAAGTCACCAAAGAGGAAATTTAAAAAGCTTTGGCCCAGAAGAAAACCGGAAAAGCTCCTGGAGAAGACAGTGTTACCAATGAGATGTTGATAATGGGATGTGTAACTACTTTGAAATCTATTAGAATAGTCTTCACAATGGCGTCGTTCCGGATTCATGGCAAAATTCAAAGGTTATCTTGCTACATGAGAAAGCTAGATAAATATCGCCCATTAATCACCAATAGACTCGCCAACAAATTCGACGATTATCAGCCAGTAGAACAGACAGGGTTTTGCAAAGGCTATAACACCATAGATCATTTTCAAGCAATACTCACTTTGATAGCGAAGTGGAATGAATATAATGTACCTCTACCCTTGGCCTTTGTCGGCTATAATAAAACTTTCGACAGCATAGAATTGTGGGCAATCCTTCAAGGAATGAACAATGCAAGAATGGACTCAAGATATAGAGAACTCCTAAAACAAATTTATGATAATGCTACCATCGAAATAAATGTAACGGAATACATAAAAACACCAAAAATATAGTTACAAAGAGAAGTTCAACAAGACGATACCACATCCCCAAAGTTGTTTACCTTTGCGTTGGAGGATATATTTAAAAGATTAAATTAGGAAGAAAAAGGTATGAGGGTGGATTGAAGATGGGCGACCGTAGGAAAACTCAGCATGGTTCTTAAAAATCCACAAATACCAGTCAACTTCAAAAGAAGGGTTTTTAATAGCTGTATCCTTCCAATATTGACTTATGGTATGGAAACAATGGCACTGGCAATCCAATTAGTCAACCGGTTGAGAACAACACAACGAGCTATAGAAAGAGTTATGTTGGGGACTTCTTTAAGAGATCACATCTGGACGAGGAAATAAGAAGAAAAACAGGAGTAGCGGATGTTGTGGGCAAAGTCACGGAGCTCAAATGGAGTTGGGTTGGTCATGTGGCTCGACAAGAGAATACTAGATGGACAAAGAGCGTAGTACAGTGAAGGCCGAGAGGGCACAAAAAAAGTACCAAAAGACCACCAAAACGCTGGTTGGACGACATTAAGATGAGGGTAGGAAGCAACTGGCACCAACTAGCTCAAGATCGGTAATTCTGGAAAAATAAAGGGAAGGCTTACATCCAGGAGTAGATACGGAAAGGTTGTTAGAAAGAGAGAGAGAGAGAGAGGAGAGAGAGAGAGATTAAAGTACTTATTTTTGTTTGACTTGATGCAAATCTTCTGGTTTTGAGTACTCAGGAGTTGGGAGCTCACTTTTGGATTACAGCTTAATATAAATGATTTTTGCATGTGACCTAAGTTAAAAAATACGCGATCGGACACACAAAGTTTCATTCATATCTGTCTAGTAGTTGTGTAGGTACACCGGGGACAAACATATGGACAAGCATATACGCACATACTTTCGCGAAATTTGGAATTACGGTTCATCAGCGTACATAAACTAATATACGCAAATATTACATATTGAATTGAGACCCCGTTTTTTGAAGTTAGTTCATAAAAAAACTAAATCATTTTGTCATCTCTACTATATATCATGCTTTAAGCATAAGTATCAAACTTTCTCTCCCTGTATCATTGTGTCAATATCTCTTCTCACAGCTATCCGAAAATGATGTGACTTTTTCAATATTTCCAATTTT
The DNA here is from genome assembly GCA_019049505.1 of Pachyrhynchus sulphureomaculatus. Lineage (NCBI taxonomy): Eukaryota > Metazoa > Arthropoda > Insecta > Coleoptera > Curculionidae > Pachyrhynchus > Pachyrhynchus sulphureomaculatus. The sequence goes on along the minus strand of CM032449.1, from coordinate 124,980,345 downwards.
AACAGAAATTGTACGTAGAGGGTGAGTTAGGTTTTACTCCCACGTATCGTTGAAGTTCTGCCTCCGTGCAACTTTTTTTGTGATTAATACCTTACTTTAAAGTACCTCCCATTTAAAATATTGAAGTGTAAGCTGATTTTTTTACGTGAGCAAGTCAATTTCAGTATTTATTTTAGAACTGCGGTTTTTTGCTAGGAATGTATTAGGTAAATCATTTTGTCGAATATTTTTTCTAATTTAGACTTTTTCAGCTCAAGTTTTTAATGTTTATGGAATGGAATATTTTCGAACTTTCCCTTGGATAGACGTTTGTTTTCGATCCGACAACTCATCTGATCTTCTCCAGGGAGATCTCCGATATTATTTTGGCTGGTATGGAAGCTTACATCCCTTTTTCGAAGCAATGCCCCTCCAACGGCAAGCCTTGGTTTGACCGAAAATGAAAGAAGCTGTTGCGTCTAAACATCTTGCCCACCGACGATGGCGTGAAAATCCTAACATCATAAATCGTAACACCTTTGTTCGTGCCCGGAACAGATACAAAGGAATTATCGACGAAACCAAGGAGGCACACAATCAACGAATTAGAAACAAACTTCTAGCTTGTTCCAACAATTCCAGGTCCTTTTGAGCGGTCGCTAAGGCAGTTAGTCAAAATTTCACCGAATCCACTATACCACCACTCACACGGCTTGCAACGACACCTGTTGAGAAAGCGAACTTGTTGGCTAAACTCTTTGCTTCACATTCTACTCTTGATTTTCAAGGAAAAACACCATCTACTATTCCCATATTGCAGTCAAAGATGCCCGATATTGTCTTCAGACAGCGTATCATAAAGCGTATTTTAATGAAGATAGACACCAAAAAGGCTTCTGGCGCTGACGGAAATCTGCCACAGTTCTCAAAAACTGTGCGAGGGATCTAACACCAGTTTTCTGTAGACTTTTCAACCTATCCTACAGAAAGGGAAATATTTCCTTCCTACTGGAATATGTGCCACAGTTCAGTTGATGACCTAAAAAAGGCAAGAAGACCTTGCCAAATAACTACCGGCCAGTCGCACCACCTACTTTCTTTCTTCATATACATTAACGATCTGCTGGAAAAGACCGGAAATCCAATCTACAGCTTTGCAGATGACAGTATGCTTATCTCTTCATTCACTTTGAATGCTCGAACATCGGCTACTCAGGCGAATATCCGCAGATAGCAGCAGGTCGTTCAACTTAACAAAGACCTGGAAGAAATTCTATTCTGGGGTGACAGTAATCAAGTGGAGTTTAATGCTACAAAAACCCAGGCGGCAGTTTCTTTCTAAAAAAGTTATCGTTGCTGAACCCGACATGATTATGTCGGCTCACTCTCCATTCCCCTAGCATCGTCACTCAATTTGTTGGGCGTTAATTTGGGAGCAAATATAGTCTGGCATGAACATGTTGCAGGCATAGCAAGGAGAGCTTCTCAAAAGTTGGCAATATTATTTCGAACCAGAAAGGTTTACACTCCACAACACAACTGTTAATTCTTTAACAAAGCTCAAATTCGACCAACTATGGAATACGCCTCCCATGTTTGGGGCTCCGCTCCCAAACACATACTGCATTTGTTGGATTCTGTTCAGAGAAAAGCTTTTCGTCTGGTTGGAGACCCGGAACTGACCGGCAGCCTCGATTCGCTGGAACATCAAAGAACGATTGACGACTTGAGTCTGTTCTACAAATATTTTCATGGAAAGTGTTTGAAGGATGTAGCCCGCTTAATTACTCCCAGAGTGGTGTATGTTAGAAATATACGTCGCGCTAATACTTCACATCCGTTATGAGGTTCAGCTTGTTACTCCGCGATAGACTGTCATTTTATTTTTCACCGGATTGTTTATTGTTTTTGCTGTATTGTAGTAATCTGTCGATATAATTTTCTAGTCTATTGGGTATTTCCTTTACATGTAAGGTAAATAAATATTGGCTAATGAAATGCAAATAAAAAATATACTCTATTTTTGCGTGTATTTTACTATACACATAACACATTTTCTTTCTAAATTATTTTAGAAATAACCGTACAAGTGTAAATTGGACTTGCGCAATTAGTGTTGTAGAAAAAATTTGCGAAAGTATAAAATGGTTAGTGACTTCACAAAACACATCTCAGATGAGTTTTCAGTTTTTTTTCGATTTTTACTGAAAACGGATGACCTTAATTTTTTTTATATATACCAGATAAACTAGTAAATGTAATGCAGGCAATTTTCGTTCTACAATCAACCTGTAGAGAATATTCCAAATTTTTTTCAAAATTCTTTGATCATTACTTTTCGAGATAAGGGTCAGCGATTTTTCGCACTTTTTCAAATAATACAAAGAGAAGTATGCGCAAGTATTACATTACATATATTTTTTACAAGCTTTCATTTGATACCCCACCCGATGACCTGGTAATTTTTTTTTCACTTCCGATTTCATTCGCTGAAACTAACCCCTTAAGTCAAAATTTAACTGTCAAAACTACACGGCTCTGATGAGGCTCTCAGTTCTATATTAATGCCAAATTTCAACTTTCTATGTCAAATAGTTTCGGAGAAAATCGAGTGTGACAGACAGACCGACAAAAATACGGACGGACACCGAAGTAATAATCTTATAAGTGTTCCGTACGGAACACTAAAGATGTTTTAACCAATTATATATATTTTTTTGTGATAATAATTCTTATTAACATTATTCTCTCATTACTGAATTGTTGCAAGATTTAGTATGTCTGTTCTGCTTTCATTTTCCTAAAAATATACTTATTGTCTGACAATCTAAGTTTCTTTTACACTTTGTTACGTTTTTTATACCCAGTTATTATGACTTCGTACTTCGTCGAGCTCATCCAGTATTCTAATCTCAAGAGTAAAAATCTCTAAAGACTCCTACAAATTGTACGCAAAACATCGAAATATATATATATATACATATATATATATATATATATATATATATTATATATATATATATATATATATATTATATATATATATATATATATATATATATATGATATATATATATATATATATATATATATATTATATATATATATATATATTTATATATATATGACACTACAAATCTGCTAAATGGGAAGATCTCATGGAATATTTTCTCTTGAATAGGCATTTGTTTTCGATCCGACGACCTATCTGACTGCACCAGGGAGGTTTCCGATGTTATTTTGCCCTTCCAACGACAAGCCTTGGTTTGACCGAAAATGCAAAGAAGCTGTTGCTTCTAAACATCTTGCCTACCGACAATGGTATGAAAATCCTAACCCCATAGACCGTAACACCTTTGTTCGTGCCAGGAACAGATGCAAAGAAATTATCGACGAAACCAAGGAGGCACACAATCAACGAATTAGCAACAGACTTCTCGCTTGTCCCAACCATTCCAGGTCCTTTTGGTCAGTCGCTAAGGCAGTCAGTCAAAATTTCACCAAATCCACCATACCACTACTCACACGGCCAGATAATTCTATTGCAACGACACCTGTTGAGAAAGCGAACTTGTTGGCTGAACTACTATTCCCATAGTGCAGCCAAGGATGCCCGATATTGTCTTCAGACAGCTTATCATAAAACGTATTTTAATGAAGTTAGACACCAAAAAAGGTTCTGGCGCTGACGGAATACCTGGCATAGTTTTCAAAAAACTGTGCGAGGGAACTAACACCA
>CM032449.1:124964127-124969127 GCA_019049505.1 Pachyrhynchus sulphureomaculatus | reverse complement strand
GGTCTTTATTACTATGAACAAAATAACACTGCTTCATATATATATATATATATATATATATATATATATTATATATATATATATATATATATATATATATATATATATAAACTTATTACAGTAAAAATTCGTTTTGAAATGAATACGTTTTTACAACTATCTCTTGCCTTTATATCTGTACACTACTCTTAGACACTTTTTCTGCAAAACCAAAATTCTGTTTATTTCACAGGAATTTCCCCAAAAGATGATTCCATATCTCATACGCGAATGAATGTAGGCGTAATAAGAAGGCAGTGCTGCGTCTTTCACCAACATAATCTAAAATGACTTTTAGCGCGTAACAATACTTAGCCATATTTTTGGCCAAAGCACTGACATGACACTTCCAGTCAAGTCTCCTGTCCACAATCACTCCAAGAAATAAAAATCTCATCTCCCGAAACTACATCAATGTTGTCATATGTTACTGTTACACGTTCATTACTTCTGTTAGAAAATAGAATCATCTGTGTTTTTGAGATATTTAAAAGTAGATCATTCGAAGTAAAATATTGCCTTAATAGGTTTAGAGTATTAAACCATTTTTTGAAGTAAGAGATGTTTATTATCCTCTTTAAAGATCAGAGTAGTATCATCGGCATACAGCACTATATAGTCACGCGACACTTTAGGCAATTCATTAGTATACAGTATATATAACAGGGGTCCTAAAATTGAACCTTGAGGTACACCCCTTTTTTATTATGACCTTCTCAGAGCACGCACGCTTTCCACAAGGGTCTGTTTCAATAACACATTGTGTTCTGTTTTTTAAATATGATTTTATGAGCTGAAGAGCTACACCTCTAATTCCATACTTCTCTAGTTTTAAGCAAAGTAATTGAGTGATTTACCGAGTCAAATGCTTTTGACAAATCGAGAAGCAATGTATATATATATATATATATATATATAATATATATATATATATATATATATATATATATATATATATATATATACATTGCTACACCATAAAATAAGATATATCATAATAATCGGCTACTTCAATGTCAAAATTGGGAATCCAATGAATACAAATGAGAAGAGTGTCGGGAAGTTTTGGTCTGGGTACGAGGAACAGCAGAGGAGACAAAAATAATTTGTACGCTATGAAAACATTTTTCCAAAAGCCAGAACATAGACGATGGACAGAAACGAAATTGATTATCAAATGACAAGAATATTGTAATTGACCCGACAGTCCTGAACACGATAAGCATTGGCAGTGATCATTGGATGTCAGAGCAAAAAGAAGAATAACTCTGAAGCAGGAGAGACGTAGATTGATAACGCATACAAAGATAAAGACACCAACAGAAATAATAAAATAAAACGCAGATGAATATCGACAAGCACTGGAAAATCATCTAAAACACATAAACTATCAAACAGAACTTGATTAACTAAACGCACTAATAACCAACAGCTTACTCATGACTACAAAACAAATAGCGACATCGAAAAAAGAAAAAACATAAAAATTAATGAGACACAAAATCTCATAAATAGAGACGAATATCAAGAAATGATCCTACAAATTGCAGATTAGAATTGGCAAAAATAATAGACAAAAAAATAAAGAAAAAGATCAGAGAAGACGTCAGAAAAATAATAAAACTTATAAATAACGATAACCAAGAGATCGCATAAATCAAAGAGATAAATGAAGCTACAGAGAAATAATATCAAATACTATATGACACGAAAATATCGCCACCGCCCAGGAAAGAAGAAGGAAATAGGCTGATAGTAAGAAATTTGGGCTCTGAAGAAATTCCCGATATAACAACGGATGAAATAATGAACGCCCTACAATGCATAACAACAAAGTACAAGGGGACGATGAAATAACTATAGAAATGATAAAGTATGGAGGGGGCATCGATAATCAATCTCTTCAAGCTCTGTTTAACAGGTGCCTCATAAAAAGTAAAATACCTTTACCTACCTATAACCTTGGGTAAACGCCTTAAATTGTGGGAATAAATTTAAATTGGAGAATTACAGATCCATCAACCTGTTTATCGGTACTATACAAAATCCTCACTAGAATTATAACACGTGAACAAGAGGGAGTTAGAAGGGGATACAGCACTTTGGACCATCTTCAAACAATTAGATTACTAGTGAAAAAAGCAAATGAATATAAGGTCACCTTGTAGATAGTACTGGTTGACTCCGAAAAAGCATTTGATTCGGTAGAGATATGGATAGTCCTTAACGCCTTAATTAAGAGCAGATTCGATGAAAGGTGCAGAACTCTTCTTGAATACATATATAAAAATGCCACATCACAAATAATGGTTGAAGAAAAATCAGATAAAATCAATATTAAAAGAGGAATCAGACAAGGCGATTCGATATCCCCAAAGCTGTTCACTTTGACTCTAGAAGACATGTTCAAATTGTTAAAGTGGAAAAAGAAAGGAATACTAATGGACGGTAAACGACTAAATCACTTAAGGTTCGCAGATAACATCACTCTGTTCGCCAACACAAAAGAAGAATTAGAAGAAATGGATGAGTCTCGAAAAATAGGCCTAAAAATAAACTTCTCCAAAACCAAATATTTGAATGACGAAAGTGAAGATGACAGCCAGGAACTATTAACAGAAGGTGAAAGAATAAGAAACATTAATTCATATATCAGGACAAAAGATCGAAATATCAAAAAATAATTTAAAGGCTGACTTGGATAGAGGAGTCTCGTTAGCTTGGTCTGCGTTCAGAAGGTTACAATCTACATTTAAATTGGACATCCCAAATATATATATATATATATATATATATATATATATATATATATATATATATATATATATATATATATATATATATATATATACATATGTGTATATATATATATATATATATATATATATATATATATATATATATATATATATATATATATACATATATATATATATATATATAATATAATATATATATATATATATATATATATATATACACACACATATGTATATACACACTTATAACTTAATATAAGTTATATTACTTATAAACGCCAAATTCTCTCAACTCTTGAATTACAATAAAAATTGTCTATAAAAGAACGTTGCGTTGTATAACTACAACAATAATACAACCTCGCAAGTCCTGTTGTTAATTTAAAATGTAATCCTACTCAGTATATGTCATCACTACACCAAACACTTTATTTTTGCACTCGACGCGCGTTTCGCTCACTATGTTAGCTTCATCAGGAGCGATGTTTGACTAAAGCTAAACTACAAATCTACCCTATTTATACTTAACCTAACCCTTGAATTACTCAGGCGGAACTATTGGCATAGGCGAGGCTATCAGTTCCGGTCAAGTAACCAATAGAGGGGACTATAAGGAATAGGCCCCCTGTCTTTATTTAACCTACTTTTACTTTTTATAATTTCCATACTTTCGTATGCGTTCAACAATCTCCTATCAGATACATTTTTTATTAATTTTAGATTATCTAATGTTACAATATGATCAGCTTCAAGGGCATGCTCGACAATGCTAGACTTTTCTGTTCTGCTGTATTTTAAGTGTGCTAAATGTTCTTTAAATCGTGTTTTAATTGACATTTTAGTTTGCTATATTTCGGATTATATGGTATGGAGACATACTTGGTGTTATTTTCTTCGCGTATAAAAAGGTGGAATTCTGAATGTTTAACCTGAACTTATGTCTATTTATTAGCTCGTTTACTACGTCATCGTCATAACTATTAACTCTAGTTATATTTCTAATACGATTCCTTTCGTTAATAAAGTTTACTTCTACTCAGAGGAAAAGTGACCAAACGATGAACTAAAAAAGAGGCTAACTTGTGTTGTTTGCAATGAAATTAATCATTAGGAATATATCTATCTGTTACTGTTTCCTTCCTATAGATGTCAAATTCTAATCTATTATTATTTTTAATAATTAAAATATTTAGAAAAGGCAGTTGTCCTTTGTTCTCAACTTCGTAAGTGAATTGAATGGAATCATACCGGCTATTTAATTTGGAAACAAAATCATCAATATTTGCTTTGTTTGTATCAAAAAAATCGCAAAAATACCATCCACATACCTATACCATATCCTTGAGAAATATTCAAATTCTTAACTGGCTTCGGTTTCAAACTTACTCATGAATAAATTGGCTATGGAAGGTGATAAGCAGTGACCCATAGCTGTTCCTTCTTTCTGGACATAAAATTGACTGTTATATTGGAAATAATGTTGTTCCATACAAAGTTTAGATAATGTTAAGTATTCATGAATAATTTCGTCCTTAAAGTCTTTTATCCTAAGTAATGCTTCGAGTAAAATTTGTAGGGTTGGCACACTTGGGAACAAAGAACTGACATCAAAAGATAAGGTTCTTACATTTCTTTAAAGAATTTTTTACCTCTGTTATCATTCTGTTCCACTCGATGACTTACTTAGGATGGATGACTTTGAGGACAAAATTATTCATGAATACGTAACATTATCTAAACTTTGTATGGAACAAAATTATTTCCAATATAACAATCAATTTTATGTCCAGAAAGAAGGAACAGCTACGGGTAATTGTTTATCACCTTTCATAGCCAATTTATTCATGAGTAAGTGTGAAACCGAAGCCAGTCAAGAATTTGAATATTTCCCAAGGGTATGGTATAGGTACGTGAATGATATTTTCGCGATTTTTGATACAAAGAAAGCAAATATTGATGATTTTGTTTCCAAATTAAATAGCCGGTATGATTTCATTCAATTCACTTACGAAGTTGAGAACAAAGGACAACTGTCTTTTCTAGATATTTTAACTATTAAAAATAATAATAGATTAGAATTTGATATCTATAGGAAGGACACAGTAACAGATAGATATATTCCTAATGATTCATTTCATTGCAAACTACACAAATTAGCCTCATTACATTTTTTAGTTCATCGTTTGGTCACTTTTCCTCTGA
>CM032449.1:124891627-124959127 GCA_019049505.1 Pachyrhynchus sulphureomaculatus | reverse complement strand
GTTGTTAGAGAGTGTCTCAGGTACATACTCAATTCAAACTTGGGCAGAAAGTTCATCATCGTGTCTGATTCTCAAAGTGCTTTGCTCTCAATTTCCTCTCGCAAGCAGAATTATTCCTTCATTAGACAAATAATGGATTTATTGTATATATCAGATATCAGAAATATCCAAATTGTTTTTCTATGGATTCCAGGCCATCTTGGGAAAAGAGGTAATGATTTAGCTGACATTTATGCTAAACGACTTCTATTCCCGATTTAGGAGTAACTTTGGAATCTGTCTTTTTGTCAGAAGCGACCTCTCTTGTCAACGAGAAGAAGCTCTGAAGCCCCCAAACTTTGATGTTATGTGGTTAAAAATAACGACTCAACAAACCACAAGGTTCATCTGTATCCTGTATCGACCACCAAGTGATACCAATTTTCGAACAGTTTTCGCTTCTCTTGCAGACACCATCGATCATTTACAAATTAACTATCCAAGTGCCGAAATTGCCATCCTGGGCGACTTTAATATCCACAATATCAACTGGCTTAAATATTCAAATACTACCGACGAACAAGGTCGTGAAGCTGAATCATTCTCAATCAGTTATGTCTTAACTCAGCTTATTGACGAACCAACACGGATCCCTGATCGAGACGGGGAGTTCGCCAGTCTTCTTGATCTGTTTTTAACCACCAATCCGGAGATTTACACGGTCACTTTTCGAACTTTCCCTTGGATGGACGTTTGTTTTCGATCCGATAACCCATCTGACTGCGCCAGGGAGGTCTCCGATGTTATTTTTGGCGGGTATGGAAGCTTACATCCCTTTTTCGAAGAAATGCTCCTCCAACGGCAAGCCTTGGTTCGACCGAAAATGCAAAGAAGCTGTTGCTTGTAAGCATATTGCCTACCGACAATGGCGTGAAAATCCTAACACCGTAAATCGTAACATCTTTGTTCGTGCCTTGAACAGATGCAAGGGAATTATCGACAAAACCAAGGAGGCATACAATCAACGAATTAGAAAACAAACTTCTCGCTTATCCCAACAATTCCAGGTCCTTTTGGTCAGTCGCTAAGGCAGTTAGTCAAAATTTTACCAAATCCACCATACCACCACTCACACTGCCAGATAATTCCATTGCAACCACACCTGTTGAGAGAGCGAACTTGTTGGCTGAACTCTTTGCTTCACATTCTACTGTCGATTTCCAAGGAAAAACACCACCTACTATTCCCATATTCCAGTCAAGGATGCCCGATGTTGTCTTCAGACAGCGCATCATAAAGCGTATTTTAATGAAGCTAGACACCAAGAAGGCTTCTGGCGCTGACGGAATACCTGCCATAGTTCTCAAAAACTGTGCAAGGGAACTAACACCAGTTTTCTGTAGACTTTTTAACCTATCCTACAGAAAGGGAATATTTCCGTCCTGCTGGAAATGTGCCACGGTTCAGCCGATACCTAAAAAAGGCAAGAAGACCTTGCCAAATAACTACCGACCAGTTGCACTGCTTTCAATAATATCGAAAGTCATGGAAAAAGTTATCAATGAGCATTTTCTAAAGTATCTTGAACGATTCAATATTATTAGCGATCACCAATATGGTTTTCGTAAACATAGATCAACAGGAGATCTTCTGACTTATGTAACACATGTTTGGAACAACGCAATTGAACACTTTGGAGAATCTCGAGCGGTTGCTCTTGACATATCCAAGGCATTCGACCGTGTTTGGCACGATGGACTGTTGGCTAAGTTACGCTCTTATGGTATGTCTGAAAGGTTCTGTTTGTGGCTCTCATGTTTCCTCAGAGAGCGTTCTTTACGAGTGGCGGTCGACGGATTTCTTTCTAACACCCTCACTATCAACGCCGGTGTGCCCCAGGGCTCCATACTGTCTCCTACTCTCTTTTCTCATTTACATTAACGATCTGCTGGAAAATACCGTGAATCCAATCTACAGTTTTGCAGATGACAGTACGCTTGTCTCTTCATTCACCTTGAATGCTCGGACATCGGCTGCTCAGGCGAATATCCGCAGACAGCAGGAGGTCGTTCAACTTAACAAAGACCTGGAATAAATTCTATCTTGGGGTGACAGTAACCAAGTGGAATTTAACGCTACAAAAACCCAGGCGGCAGTTTTTTTCTAAAAAAGTTAACGTTGCTGAACCCGACATAGTTATGTCGGGGCACTCCATTCCCCTAGCATCGTCGCTCAATTTGCTGGGCGTTAGTTTAGGAGCAAATATGTCCTGGCATGGACATGTTGCAGGCATAGCAAGGAGAGCTTCTCAAAAGTTGGGAATATTATTTAGAACCAGAAAGCTTTACACCCCACAACAACTGTTAATTCTTTACAAAGCCCAAATTCGACCAACTATGGAATACTGCTCCCACGTTTGGGGCTCCGCTCCCAAACATATACTGCATTTGTTGGATTCTGTTCAGAGAAGAGCGGTCCGTCTGATTGGGGACCCGGAATTGACCGGCGGCCTTGATTCGCTGGAACATCGAAGAAACGTTGGCGACTTGAGTCTGTTCTACAAGTATTTTCATGGAAAGTGTTCGAAGGATGTAGCCCGCTTAATTCCTCCCAAAGCGGTGCATGTTAGAAATACACGTCGAGCTGGTGCTTCACATCCGTTTGAGGTTCAGCTTGTTACTCCGCGTACAACGCTTTTCAAGCAATCTTTTATATGGAGATCGTCATCCCTTTGGAATAATTTGCCCAGCGCTGTACACACTGAGTACAATTTACAGCGATTCAAGAACAACGTGAATCGCTTTTTTCCGCACTCATGCCGCTCCTGGAGCGCTTTAGGGACTTCCCTGCAGCACGTGTGCTAGACGCATAAAAAAAAGAGCTGTATCATCTGGCCAATCTACTATAGGCGAAAACCATCCGAATGATTATTTCAATCTCCTCAAAGAAACTTTTAACAAAGTTTTCCAACTCCACTGGGATCTGGAGAAAAACCCAAATAAGCTCTGAGAAGTGAAACCTCTCGTGTTTCCCCCATTCCACAATTTTGAAATGACTAGAAAGTAAAACACGGTCTGGGACACACTTATCTCATCCACATCCACTTATTAAAGGGAGACCCTTCCCCCCATGTCACATTTGCAACAACCAGCTCTCCATAAAACACATATTTGAATCTCCTGACTATCATCAAATCAGAACTGATCACGACATTCCTCATCAACTACGCCTATTACTTTCACCTAATGAAACCAAAGCTAACATCAACAAAATCATCTCATTCCTCAAGGAAATAAACATATATCACATGATTTAATACATATACTATATGTGGCGCAAAATGACCTCTGCAGTCGATGCGCCAGGTACCTCTAAAAGCTAATTAACTAATATTCGACTTTGTTCATTTTTAAAATATAGTCAAACACGTCTATTTTAACCAGTTGAATGAGTGACTTGACAGATCAGCTTGAACTTTAGGGTGTGTTCATATGACAGATGAAGCTTCAAAATGGTGTTCAATATTTGGTTCAAGTGATGTTCCCTAGGTGTCCCTTTCAAAACTTATTGACTCTTTTGATAGTTCTTTCCGTTTGTTAATTTTCGGTTGTAGCTACATGGGAAAACTGCGCAATTTCATTACTGTTGCATGGCATACTGGCATACTACAGAAAAGACGAACTGATTTCGAGTCGAGTTGGGTTGCAATACCTTTTAACAGATACGCGTCCATTGCAAAAAATCAAAATGGCCGTTCTTTATCGATTGATTAGAAGAATATTGGGTACATGTAAATAATAATTTCCCCTCTCATTTATAATTCAAGTTGCCAATGTAGTAATCAAATGTGGAATGTCAAGGAAAAATTGATAACTAGAATGTATTCTATAAAAACTTTTATCGGAAGTGTTCGATTGATGTCGTTCTCATGATAATTCCCAGAGTTGTGATGCGAACTTACGACGCGCTAATATATCATATACGAGGCTGGGTTGAAAATTCCGTGCAAAGTCCGAGAGATGGCACCACCGGCACCGGTGCGTATCGAGGTCATGTTTAGTTAGTAGCCTCTCTTGAATGAACGCACACCATGTTTCAGCCATATTGGTCTATTTCTTTGTGTTTGGCATTCGTGTGAATCAAGGAAGTCGAGTGATTTTCAAGAAATGGACGAAAAAGAATTTCGTGTGGTGATTAAACATTACTTTATGAAAGGCAAAACGCCTCAGGAGACTAAAGCTTGATAAACATTATGGTGACTCTGCACCTTCGATTAGAACAGTTTATAAGTGGTTTCAAAATTTTCGGACTGGCCATATGGGCACAAGTGACGCTGAACGTTCTGGACGGCCTGTGGAGGTTACGACTCCAGAAATCATTGATCAAATCCATGATATGGTGATGGATGACAGAAGAGTTAAGGTGCGTGAGATTGCTAGTGCTGTGGGCATCTCGACTGAACGGGTACATAATATTTTGCATAAACATTTGGAGATGAGAAAGCTATCCGCAAGATGGGTGCCGCGATTGCTCACGCTTGACCAAAAACGGAATCGTGTGAAGTGTTGCAAGGATAGTTTGCAGCTGTTCCAAAAGAATCCGGAGGACTTTAAGCGTCGTTTCGTCACTGTGGATGAAACATGGATACATTACTATACTCCTGAGACCAAACAACAATCTAAACAATGGGTTACCAAGGGGGAATCTGCACCAAAAAAGGCGAAGACCGTTCCTTCGGCCGGAAAGGTTATGGCGACTGTCTTTTGGGATTCGCAAGGGATAATCCTCATCGACTATCTGGAAAAGGGTAAAACTATTACAGGTGAATATTATTCATCGTTATTGGACCGTTTGAAAACCGAGCTGCAAGAGAAACGCCTGCGATTGACCCACAAGAAAGTCCTTTTCCATCACGACAACGCACCAGCACACACCTCAGCAGTTGTGGTCGCAAAATTAATGGAAATAGGATTCCAACTCGTTTCACATTCCCCCTATTCTCCAGACTTGGCTCCCTCGGACTACTATTTGTTCCCCAATTTGAAGAAATGGCTGGCGGGACAAAGATTTTATTCAAACGAGGAGGTGATTGCAGACACTAATGGATATTTTGCAGACTTGGACAAATCCTATTATTCGGAAGGGATCAACAAACTAGAACATCGTTGGACGAAGTGTATAAGCCTAAAAGGAGACTATGTCGAAAAATAAAAAAGGTTTACCCCAAACACATAAGAAGTTTTTATTTTTGCACGGACTTTTCAAACCAGCCTCGTATATATGAGGTTCAACTTATGTCTCCTTGGACCACGTTTTTTAAGGACTCTCTTAAATAGAGAGCCACATCCCATTGGAATAAATTACCCATTACTATATTTTCTACCGAATAAAACCACCAGCAATTTAAGATAAACGTAATTTTTTACTTCCGCTCATGCCCCGCTCTTGTAGCTATTTAGGGATTCCCCGGCAGTGCTTATGCGGTCCTCACAAAAGATAATTCCCTAATCTGAATCCGAATACTATTTGTTATTTACTATCATTTGTATATTGGATATGTTTGTATTCTTAAAAGTTTTATAACCATTATTGCAAATTGTTGTGATTTTTTCTCACTTTTGCACATTCATGAAAAGGTACTTTCCTATGTATGATTTTATCGTAACAATGAATGTAATATTTAATATTTTGTAGTGTTAAGTAGGTAAAAAATTATCCAACACTAAGTGCAAAATATTCTAAAAACGATAAGTTCAGAAATGTAACTAAAAAGCTTACCACTTACGCTGTGAAAAAGTTGTGTTAATGTTTGAAGTTAGAAAATTAACTGATAACAAACAATTTATTTTTCAAATTTTATTTCTAAATCATTATTAGTAATAATAGTAAATAATTTATTATCATAATAAAAGTAATTACCATTTTGTAACAATAAACTTTACTTACATCTCCAATTTCTCCAGATTTCAATAATTGCTTAATTTCTTGATAAACTGGGAAAAATCTGGACCAAACAGCTTCCATTATAAACAAATGTTTACTTCTCGCTAATTCGATCATTTTCTTGGCTTGTTTTTTCATTTAATGCAAAAGGCTTTTCACAAAGAACATGTTTTCCATGTTCAAGCATCATAATTGTTACTTCAAAGTGTTGGGGATTAAGAGTTCCAATATAAACGACTTGAACCTTTTCATCTTTTGCTAAATTGATGTATCCTTCGTAGAACTTTGGAATGTTGTGTGTTTGTGCAAAGTTTTCTGCGCTGTAATGAATATAAAGAATGTATAATATTATATATGAATGAGAATGTACAACATATAATACATAACTGTTGCTTTAAAAAAAATGTATCAGCTGGATTATATTGATTTAGTGCAGGTTTTAGCAAGTTGAGGAGTTGTTTAGTTTAAAAAAAAATGCAAAAATGCTATAAATTTTTTTCTGAATTGAAATTTTTGTAAACATCTGCCAGTCAATACAGTTGTTGGAAGGCCAGTTCAACAGCTGATCATTGGTACACATTATTGACATACCGTTGCCTTAAGTTATATAAAGTAATAAAGATTCAGAAATATTTACTAACTCAGCGCGACTTGAACAGTAATCATTAATGGCCAAAAAACAACCGCTTTCACCTAAACCGCTCAAAATCCTCTACAACAACCCATGACTTAAATGATAAAACTAAAGATTTATGGATTGTTATAATTAACGAACAGCTGCGATTCTTTCCTCATATCAATATAATTACTGGGTAAACATTGAAGCAGCTGGATTGATTATTCATGATAGTATAGTAAATACTTCTCACAGGTAACTATCCAATTATTATATTATACATCTGTTTCTAATTAATTATTATCATTTAGTGTCAGTATTATTGGCTTAGATGGTGTAGAAAGATGTACTTTTTCTAACCTCTCTCTCATTGAGTATCGTAGGTCTAGTGTCCTTATGATCGTGCACAACGTTTTCATCAATTTAATGGATGTAAAAAACATGTTTTGCTCCCCTATTTGTATAAGTGGTTTACCAAAAAACACAACAAAACACCTAGAGCGAGAAGTAAATTTTTATCAACCACCCGAACAGGCTGGCTTTAGAAGTGGATACGGTGCTAACGATCATTTACAGACCATCAAAATTCTTATAAAGACATCTATAGAATATAACAAACCACTCTTATTAGTATGCCCTGCGGCAAATGAGAATAGGCTACAGATATACTCAGTTAATTAAATTCATTTATAACATAAGCAACAGCAAGTGTAAAACTCCATGAATCCATAAGTAAATACCGAGTGGAACATGGAATCAGACAAGGTGGTACGATCTCCCCTAAACTTTTTACGGCGATGTTAGAATATTCTTTTAAGGAACTTAATTGGCATGGAAAAGGCATAAACATCGATGGCGAATACCTAAATCACCTGTGCTTTACTGATGATTTTGTCATAATAGCCGACAATCTAGGTGATGCCCGATAAATGCTTACCGAATTGCAAATAACATCAGCAAATATGAACAATGCGTTCTGCCGGTAATCACATATGGCACTGAGACACTCACATTAACAAAACAGTCAGCAAACAAACTGAGAGTATCGCAATGGGCAATAGAGAGAGCTATGATGGATATCACAAGGAAGGATAGAATAACAAACATAACTATCAGACAACGAACAAAGGTAATAGATATTATCCAAAAAATTACGCAATATAAATGGAGATGGGCAGGTCATATAGTCCGAAGGGATGATAACCGATGGTGTAGAAGACTAATAGAATGGAGACCTAGACAAGACAAAAGGAACAGAGGTAGACCACCAACAAGATGGAGCGTGACATCAAAAGAGTGGTAGGAAATTGGGTTAACACAGCTCAGGACAGAGATCAGTGGAAGTTCTTAGAGGAGGCCTATATCCAGCAGTGGATGGGGACGGCTGATGAATGATGATGAAACAATATGTTAAGCATATTGAATTTTAATGCCTTGCTTAATTCGGGTAGAATAAGAAGTATTCCATCTTTGTCCCAAAAAAATGGAAGCAAGAACTTTTCCTGCTGACTTTTGTATGCGAATCGTCTTTGGGGGACGTGAGCAACCACGTTTCCACTCCTTCGATTATTTCATTGTCTCTGGATTATAATTGACTCATATTTTATCCATACTTATCATTCAATCCAAAAAGTTAGATGAATCCTCTTCAAAACGGCTAGAAATCAAATTGGATGTTATGATTCTCACTCGTTTTTGGTTGGTATACGGACATTTAAGGATCCAGTTAGTTGATAATTTTCTCATACCCAAATTATATTGGATAATGTGAAAATCATATTCGTCTGAAATTTTGAGAGTGTCTGCTGTCTTCAGCCCAAATCGTCGATTGTCCAAAAATATTTCATACCTAGCTTAAATATTTTCTCGGGTAGAGAGAACATGGTTATCACTGATATCGGTTCTTCATTTCGTGAAATCAGCAATGGAATTTCTGAATGTGGCTTAGAAAGGACAGTGTTTCGACAATGTATTAAGCATGTTGTCGTAAACTTCTTTTGCGGACTGTCCTTCAATACCGATCGATATTCGATTTTACCAAATTCATATTTATTATAGGACATACATGTTTCAAAACTGTACATAGCAACTGCATTTGTTTTTGACAATGAGAAGTCGTTTAGACAAAGTTGTTATTAATACTCATAGTATTTTGCAATCGATATCAGATCATTCAATGAGCGTTTGTATTCAAGAAAAAAAATAACCGGTCAAGTGCAAGTCGGACTTGCGGAATTAGTGTTCCGTACGTTGATTGCTTTTAAAATAAAAAAAAATTGTTACAGAGGTATAAGTTGATCAATGAATTCACAAAACACATCCCAAATGAGTTTTCAATAAAGTTTTTTTCAATCTTTACTAGAAACTGATGACCTTTTTTTTATATACTAGATAAATTATTAAAGGTAATGCACTCTTGATAATTTTTATTTAATCTACACCCTGTGGAGAATATTCCAGAAGTTTTTCAAAATTTTTTGATCAGTAGTTTTCGAGATAAGGGGGGGACAGCGATTTTTGACAATTTTTTAAAAATAATGCAAAGAATAGTGTGTACAAGTATTACATTATATATAATTTTGAACTCGTGTTTTTACTAGGTTTCATCTGGGCTGGCAAAAAAAAAATTTTTCAATTCCGATTTCGGAAAAAATCGGGCGTGATAGACACACAGCCGGACAGACAGACGGACGGACAGACGGAACACTAAAAACGCCATTTTACAACACTGACATCAAAAGAGTGCGGGAAAAATGTTTATAGCACCGAGAATTTGGGTGGATTAACAACACCAACTAAAACAGGCAATATAATTTGGCGGGAATAATTGTTTTGATTGGTTTGTTAATTCCGCCAAATTCTATTGGCTATAAGCACCTTCCCCGCGCTTCTTGTTCACAGTAGTATGAAATGATATTTTTCTTTATTTACAAACGTCCATATAAAATAGAAATAGCAACAACGGTACGTTAATATTGTGGTTTATTCAATTCATGTGTCAACGAAAAATATACGTGTATCTTGTATAGGAAAATTGGTTTTTATATTTTTGGTTAAAAGATAACATTTAAAATTGGAAAACTTTTTTGTTTGTCTGTTTGTTTATTTAAATGTTGTCCTGTTGGCTTGTTTGTATATTCTGACATCAAACAAAAATTGTTCAACGAATCTTGGTCAAATTTAGCGTGAAGTTGAATTTAGTTTTGGTTAATTCAGATTAGTTCAAGTTAGTTCTGGTTGAATATTGACTTATGTGAGTGATATAGTATCAGAATATTTACTTATAAAATTCATATACAGGATTTGCTGTATATGCACAATAGTATTCAAACTGAAAAAAAAATCACTAACAAGACACTTACTTATATAAAAGATATAAGACAGTATCGGTATTACAGGCCCTACTCATATAGGTTATACATATTTTATAAATTCTCTTACCATGATAATTACTACTAAAAAAATTGTCCATATTTCGACCAATATTAAAAAGCATACCTGCCCTCTAGCAAAGCCGCACAAGCCACAATACACAGCAAACATAAAAGCCACAGACTGAGAGAAGAATGTCGTGTTATTTCTCATCGAGGAAATAAAAATAATTAATCATTAGCAACATTTAACGAAGCCCATATTTCGACAATTATTACTGCTTTCTCATTTCAGGGTCTGCGTTTTGTCGTATCACAACTAGTCAGAATTAAAACTTTAATTACCGTATTTACATTAGATATCAGTAAAATACAACAAGTTATCTCTCTGGTATATGTCAACCCAACATTAAAAAGCATATCTGCCTTTTTTCATATTGCAGTTACAATTTTTTAAAATGACCGTGATTCAACTTTACTTCGTGTTATCGCAGGACCAGGAAAAATTGAAAAAGAAAAATCGATGTTAGGTGATATCCTCAGAGATAAGGTAACCAACATCATTTGACAAATGAGAGGTGTAACCGATGTCATCGAGAAAGTCACGATATTGAAATGGAATTGGGCTGGTCACATGCCTAGGAAAATCGACAGAAGATGGTCAAAGAGATTATTGGAATGGCGACCCACATGGGAGGCATTTCGGAACAGAAGATACTCCCCAACCAGATGGGCATATGACATCAGGGGAATTTACAGTAACTGGGTACAGATGGCCCAGGATAGAAATGACTGGCATAGAGAACGAGAGGCTGATTGATGATGATGATGAAAATGATCCAGATTGATTTAACATGTGTCAATCGAGTAAGACAATTTTCACCAGTATAACAATGCAAATGGATACAAAATGCTTTTAAATAATTAAACTGAAGAAATATTATCAGCTAAAAACACTTAAGTTCGTTTCAATATGAGAAAGTGGTTATTTTTGTAATAAAATTACGACTTAAGACCTAAAGATTAAATGTTACTCATACCAAATCCCATGTCATCCAAGTTATAAATTTTTAAATAAGATATTCTTGAAAAAAGAGGTGAATTACTATATTTGTATAATTACCTAGATAGAGACCGAGCAGCTATAGCAACTACTTCATGTTCGTCTTTTGGAAGTCCTTTCAAGGAGTTTACAAAATCCGTGGCGATGCGGCCAGTTGAAGCAATTCCCCCATCGTAGAGCCATATTTTCGTCTAAAAATAAAAAATCTGTAATTCTAAAAAGGAAAATCATAAAAAAGGAGGTTATTTATTCCGTAACAAAACTAGTTATTCATGGTTTGAGTGTGTCACAGAATGTTTTTCTTACCCACCAATACACAGCAAATCTATTAGAATGCTACAGAAATACTAACAAATTAATATTAGTTTGTGACATGTCTAATTAATTATTTAAACCCATATCACAGGTTGCATTAAATATAATAATAAGATTGTGAACACCTTTAAGTGAAATAATTTTTATCTTTACCTATTACAAAAATAAATAAGTTTGATATACACAGTAAACGATTAGAATAGCAACTTACTGGCGTGACTAGAACGTTTGGTTCACGAGCATTTATTAGCATTTTTATCTTTGCTACTCATTGAAGTGCATTGACATTGCATTAATGTATGTACCGATCTTAATATTTCAATTTTTATTGGTTATTCATTCAATGGTTTTTTAAAGGTATATTTCATTTTAAAAGATCATTACGTCAGAATGACGGTTTTCATAAGTAACAGATAAGATATATAATTTTTCTGTTCCATACGGAACACTTATAAAAGTAAAAGTACTGATCAAAAAATTTTGAAAAAATTCTGGAATATTCTCCACGGGGTGTAGATTGAAAGAAAATTATCACGAGTGCATTACCTTTAATAATTTACCTGGTATATAAAAAAACCAAAATTTCAAGGTCATCAGTTTATAGTGAAGGTTGGAAACAAACTTGGGTTGAAAACTCATTTGGGGTGTGTTTTGTGAAGTCACTGATCATTATTATCATTTATACCTCCGTAACAAATTGTTTTATTTTAAAAGCAATCAACGTACGGAACACTAATTGTGCAAGTTCAACTTGCACTTGACCGGTTACTTTTAAAGGTTATAGACATTTTTATCACAGATGTATTTACGTTAATCTACGTTTCGCCCCCGGATTCGGACAATTTTTTTTTTCCTTTGGTATATTTTTCATTTCTCGAAAATAAGCCAACCTGACGTCTACAGAGACCGAAATGTAGTGGTCAGGTCCGCTTATTTTCGAGAAATGAAAAATATACTAAAGGAAAAAAAAAAGTGAAAATGCCCGAATCTGGAGACGAAACGTCAAATAAATAACTTTTTAAAACAAAAAACTTAAATGTGTCAATGAACGAATTAATTTTCTGGACTGGTGATGTAACAACTAAATGAAACATAGTCTCTCATTTCTCGTCTGCCGGTACGGTATTTCTTAAATGAAATACAATATCGATTTTAAATTTGGCATGCCGGCCTAGGTAGCACGGTGAGTGTGGACCCTGCCAAGTGACCGGATAGTTGTTGGATTGTTGCCCCACCCGGCTTATTCTCCTGATTTGGCATCTTTGAACTTTCATCTGCTTCCAAACCTAAAAAAACACCTCGGTGGCCAGAAATTTTCATCAAATGAAGAAGTCGGAGCTGCAGTTAACCAGTAATTTGAAGACCTTGAGGAATCTTTTTTTGAAATAGGTGTGGAAGCCTTGGAAAGCACGTGGAAGAAGTGCATAGAGCTAGGTGGAGATTACGTCGAAAAATAAAAATATTTTTGTAAATATTTTATTTTGTTTTCTTGACTAGGACGCGAACTTTTCAATCCATCCTTTTATATTACATCATACCAGCATCACTCTTATAGCCCGACCTCACTCTCTTCACCCCGTAAATGTGTTGCTATAGAAAAATTATTTTATTTTAAATATCCAAGTCAAAAATAGGAAAAATTCTCATCATATAATTTTTGAAAGGATACAATGACTCCCTACCCTTAAACCCTCTTTCCACGTTAACAACGAAATTAATGAAAAGAAAAAATGTTTCGATTTCTTGACTGAAAATACTCCACTTATAACAAGGCAAATATAAAGTTACTCTTCTACCTCTTTTTGGCACCTTATATGTTTTATTATTCTCCTATCCAAGAAAAATCTAGAAAAATTCTCATAATGGCACTGAAACTATACAAGATTCTACCGTCTCTTTCACCCCCTTAACCTATTAAAATTGATAGTAATAAAAAATAACTTAATTTTCATATTTCTACAGTCTTTACTATTTGAATTTAGGACACCGAATGAGCTTAAAGGGAAGTCAAATATTTGTAGCTGACCGATATTCACCAATGTAATAATCGTTTTTCACCTGTGATGCAGACCGTTGCCTGAGTCTCTATTAATAATGTTAGGGCGTTCGTAAATTTCGTCAGTCAACATTATAAAAATATAAATTAACAATGTATATAGCAAAATCACAAACTTGGCTGACTATTATTCCATCCCGAAGAAGGCGCTTCAAACTTTTGAATCCTACAAGAACACATGGTCCTGATACGTCATAAAGGATGTATTGCCAACTCAAACCCCTACCACAATCTTGATACAGGTAGGCAAAATACGTCCAATAATGAGCCCGGAGCATACAGCTATATCTAACTCTCCACACAGGGAATCCTCTCTAGTAAGAAAACAACCCAGAAAAATTCGCCAGACCCCTGAAAAAGTTGTCACAATTTACTTAAAATTTTCGTAAAATTTACTCGAATATTTCTTGAAAATGAACACTCCGTAAAACCTTATAAAGAAAATAACTCGTTTAATATCCAGTCAGAACATACTTATTCTCTTTTCTAATAAGATGATGAATGACCATTTCGACAATTCAAAATATCACCAGATAATTAAGTAATTACTACTTCTTACTATTAAAAATGGTTGAATTGTTTTCACTTAGCATAGTATGATGTCCTGTGGTACCAAAGAAATGTGCCTGTATAGCAAAAAATATATTTATTGAAAACGCCTACAGCAACATGGGCTCCATGTTTCCCTAATTTTCCTTTAATCAAATGAGCCTAAATCCTAATAAGCAAGAAGGGTTGGTTCAGCTAAAAGACTACTACTCTGTATCAACAACCTCTGGGAATACACTAAACAGGCACTTGTCCCTTTGCGGAAGGTGGAATTATTCATAATTTGCCATTTTTGATGAGGTCATAACCATAATCAAAAGAGACCGGTACTTTACTTTCTCCTAGTTTTGTTAAAGTCTATTGATCGATACGAAAAATGATGAGTGCGTTTACAATGACGTAAATTCATATACAAGGTATGTAGGTATTAAACTAACTAAAACGGCAGAAAGGTATTTAGTAAAGAAAAATTTTATGTTAATTAACTACAAATTATTTATATCAATAATAAAGTGTTACGAAAAAATTTGCACGTAACACATATTTATTTTTATGAAGTAACGGGATAAGACCTACATATTCACCTACATACCTACCTACCTACCCGAGGCAAGATTACCAACCTATCTGCTATTTAACATACTTACTTTATTAAAGTACTTTCTTCCAATAATACAATAATAGACGATGGACGTGAATGAGCTCAGACGAAAAAATAAAAAATGAAATCGACATTGTTACATTAAGTAATAAATCCATCATCACCAGTGTTTCAGTTATTAATATAGAAAGTGATCACATATTTTTAAGAGCCAAGGGAGAATTAAACACGCGATTAAAAAGAAAGAAATTAATAACACCAAATCCCGACCACAGAAGAAATAAATAACAACAAAAATAGCTATTAATAAGTACTAACAGAGCACTTAGAATCAAGGAACATCAACGATTTGGAGAAAATAGTAAGAAATAGCATAGAAACATCAATTAAGAAAATAAGTTTAAGGATACAGCACAAAATAAGTAAGTTAAAACAAGACACACAAAACATGATCAAAGAAAGAAAAAGTATTAACAGAAAGGCTTCAGAAAACAAAGAGTTCAACAAATCAATCAGAAAGAAAATAAGACAAGACATTAAAAGCTATAATGCTGAAAAAATAGGAAAAATAATCGAAAGTAATAAAAACATGAAAGTAATCAAGACCCTAGGAAACAAAGGGCAAGAAATAATATCCAAATGAAAGTCAAATATAAAAATATCAAGAATAAAAAAATAAGATAATAGAAATCCTCGAAAACTACTATACAGTGATGTATTCTTCTACCACACCAGAGGGCAGTCCTAATAAAGATCGTAACATTTTAAACGTTAGCGCAGAAAAACTTCCAGAAGTCACCAAAGAGGAAATTGAAAAAGCTTTGGCCCAGACGAAAACCGGGAAAGCTCCTGGAGAAGACAATGTTACCAATGAGATGTTGATAATGGGATGTGTAACTACTTTGAAATCTATTAGAATAGTTATGAATAAATGTCTTTACAATGGCGTCGTTCCGGATTCATGGCTCTCTTGCTACATGAGAAAGCTAGACAACTATCGCCAATTAATCACCAACAAACTCGCCAACAAATTCGATGATTATCAGCCAGTAGAACAGTCAGGGTTTTGCAAAAGCTATAACACCATAGATTATTTTTAAGCAATACTCACTTTGATAGCGAAGTGAAATGAATATAATGTACCTCTACACTTGGCCTTTGTGGACTATAATAAAACTTTCGACAGCATAGAATTGTGGGCAATCCTTCAAGGAATGAACAATGCAAGAATCGTCTCAAGATATAGAGAACTCCTAAAAAAAATTATGATAATGCTACCATCGAAATAAATGTAACAGAATATATAAAAGATCAAAAAGATAGTTACAAAGAGAAGTTCAACAAGGCAATACCATATTCCCAAAGTCGTTTACCTTTGCGTTGGAGGGTATATTTAAAAGATTAAATTGGGAAGAAAAAGGTATGAGGGTAGATTGAAAATGGGCGACCGTAGGAAAACTCAGCATGGTTCTAAAAAATCCACAAATACCAGTCAACTTCAAAAGAAAGGTTTTTAATAGCTGTATCCTTCCAATATTGACTTATGGTATGGAAACAATGGCACTGGCAATCAAAGCAGTCAACCGGTTGAGAACAACACAACGAGCTGTAGAAAGAGCTATGTTGGGGACTTCTTTAAGAAATCACATCTGGACCGAGGAAATAAGAATAAAAACAGGAGTAGCGGATGTTGTGGGCAAAGTCGCGGAGCTCAAATGGAGTTGGGTTGGTCATGTGGCTCGGCAAGATAATACTAGATGGACAAAGAGCGTAGTACAGTGAAGGCCGAGAGGGCACAAAAGAAGTACCAGAAGACCACCAAAACGCTGGTTGAACGACATTAAGATGAGGGTAGGACGCAACTGGCACCAACTAGCTCAAGATCGGTAACTCTGGAAAAATGAAGGGAAGGCTTATATCCAGGAGTGTATGCGGAAAGGTTATTAGAGAGAGAGAGATTAAGTACTTCTTTTTGTTTGACTTGATGCAAATCCTCTGGTTTTGAGTACTCAGGAGTTGGGAGCTCACTTTTGGATTACAAGTTTAATATAAATGATTTTTTCATGTGACCTAAGTTAAAAAATATGCGATGGGACACACAAAGTTTCATTCATATCTGTCCAGTAGTTGTGTAGATACACCGGGGACAAACATACGGACAAGCATATACGCACATACTTTCGCGAAATTTGGAGTTACGGTTCATCAGCGTACATAAACTAATATACGCAAATATTACATATTGAATTGAGACCCCGTTTTTTGAAGTTAGTTCATAAAAAAAAAGTAAATCATTTTCCCATCTCTACTATATCATGCTTCAAGCATAAGTATCAAGCTTTCTATCCCTATATCATTGTGTCAATATCTCTTCTCACACCTATCCGAAAATTACGTGACTTTTTCATTATTTCCAATTTTAACAGAAATTGTACGTAGAGGGTAAGTTAGGTTTTACTCCCACATACCTTCGAAGTTCTGCCTTCGTGCAACTTTTTTTGTGATTAATACCTTACTTTAAAGTACCTCCCATTTAAAATATTGAATTGTAAGCTGATTTTTTTATGTGAGCAAGTCAATTTCAGTATTTATTTTAGAACTGCGTTTTTGCTAGGAATGTACTAGGTAAATCATTTTGTCCAATATTTTTTCTAATTTAGACTTTTGGAGCTCAAGTTTTTAATGTTTATGGAATGGAATGAAATATTTTCGAACTTTCCCTTGGATAGACATTCGTTTTCGATCCGACAACCCATCTGACTGCTCCAGGGAGGTTTCCGATGTTATTTTGGCTAGTATGGAAGCTTAGATCCCTTTTTCGAAGAAATGCCCCTCCAACAGCAAGCCTTGTTTTGACCGAAAATGCAAAGAAGCTGTTGCTTCTAAACATCTTGCCCAGCGGCAATGGCGTGAAACATCATAATCGTAACACCTTTGTTCGTGCCTGGAACAGATACAAAGGAATTATCGACGAAACCAAGGAGGCACACAATCAACAAATTAGAAGCAAACTTCTAGCTTCTCCCAACAATTCCAGCTCCTTTTGAGCGGTCGCTAAGGCAGTTAGTCAAAATTTCACCTAATCCACCATACCACCACTCACACGGCTTGCAACGACACCTGTTGAGAAAACGAACTTGTTGGCTAAACTCTTTGCTTCATATTCTACTTTCGATTTCCAAAGAAAAACACCACCTACTATTCCCATATTGTAGTCATGGATGCCCGATATTGTCTTCAGACAGCGTATCATAAAGCGTATTTTAATGAAGATAGACACCAAAAAGGCTTCTGGCGCTGACGGAATATCTGCCACAGTTCTCAAAAACTGTGCGAGGGAACTAACACCAGTTTTCTGTAGACTTTTCAACCTATCCTACAGAAATGGAATATTTCCTTCCTGCTGGAAATGTGACACAGTTCAGTTGATACCTAAAAAAGGCAAGAAGACCTTGCCAAATAACTACCGACCAGTCGCACCACCTACTCTCTTTCTCATATACATTAACGATCTGCTAGAAAAGACCGGGAATCCAATTTACAGCTTTGCAGATGACAGTAAGCTTATCTCTTCATTCACTTTGAATGCTCGGACTTCGGCTACTCAGGCGAATATCCGCAGATAGCAGGAGGGCGTTCAACTTAACAAAGACCTGGAAGAAATGCTATCTTGTGGTGAGGGTAACCAAGTGGAATTTAACGCTACAAAAACCCAGGCGGCAGTTTTTTCTAAAAAAGTTAACGTTGCTGAACCCGATATAGTTATGTCGGGGCACTCCATTCCCCTAGCATCGTCACTCAATTGGTTGGGCGTTAATTTGGGAGCACATATGTCCTGGCATGAACATGTTGCAGGTATAGCAAGGAAAGCTTCTCAAAAGTTGGGAATACTATTTCGAACCAGAAAGCTATACACTCCATAACAACTGTTAATTCTTTATAAAGCTCAAATTCGACCAACTATGGAATACTGCTCCCATGTTTGGGGCTCCGCTCCTAAACATAAACTGCATTTGTTGGATTCTGTTCAGAGAAGAGCTGTTCGTCTGATTGGAGACCCGGAACTGATCGGTGGCCTTGATTCGCTGGAACATCGAAGAACAGTTGGCGACTTGAGTCTGTTCTACAAGTATTTTTATGGAAAGTGTTCGAAGGGTGTAGCCCGCTTAATTCCTCCCAGAGCGGTGCATGTTAGAAATACACGTCGCCCTATTGCCTCACATCCGTATGAGGTTCAGCTTTTATATGGAGAACATCATCCCTTTGGAATAATTTGCCCAGGACTGTGTTTCCCACCGAGTACAATTTACAGCGATTCAAGAACAAGGTGAATCGCTTTTTCCGCACACATGCCGCTCCTGGAGCGCTTTAGGGACTTCCCTGCAGCACGTGTGCTAGACCCATAAAAAAAAATTTTGGGCACTCGCAAAATTAACTCTAAAATAACAATTTAACATATTTTATCTTACGTGCAGGAATGTTCATAATAGTGTAATAAAAAACATCGTTTCCCTATTACTGTTGTGGCAGAAACTACTTTTCTTGTTCCATGATAGAATCTAAAATGATTTTAAAAGTGTTATAAAAGGAAAAGCTATATTTTTAGTCTTACCCCTTAAGAACATCTTTGTAGCCACCAACTGTAACTATTCCGGTATTTAAAACAATAGGAAATCAAACAGGTAGGTATTAAATATTTATTCGATTCGGGCCCAAAATTAGAGGGAAAAAATTAAGTAATAGTTTCAGTTTTAATATAATACTTAAAAGTAAACAGGATTGCCAGTGACACCATGCGAGCCCACTGCCCAAAAATAACAAGTTTTGTCCTATTTATTTAGCTATAAATTTCCATCAATGTTATCAGCAAAATTAATATGGGTATAAGCAGTATAGAAGTTTCTATATATCTTGTAACATGCCGCCAGAACAAATAACTAAAATTTCAATTTAAGACTAACGCTAAAGATACAGCCAAAATTAAGTGAAATACGAGGGTATTTTTAGTGTTCCGTACGAAACGCTTATAAGATCAATTCGGTGTCTGTCTGTCCGCCTGTTCGTCTGTCCATCTCACAATGGGTAGAAAAAAAAAAATATTACCGTTAAAAAATCCTAAATCCCAACAGACTTCAAATTTTATCGGATCTCCATATATATTTTTCATAATCCGTAAGAAAATTTAGAAAAGAGCTGTGAGCCATATTTTGGATATATATATTTTAAATGGCCATTTTTTGCAAATACTGATTGATCAATCCGAGAAAACAAAAATACTATTGACTTTACCATTGATTTACTATTTATCAGATATATGGATTCCTACGTATTTTTGGTCTAAAAGTCACCAAGTTAAAAATAATACCGAGAAATACATATTCCGATGTATTTATCTGGTATCTGATTTACTCGTACACCTATTGATTTCGAATTAAGGTCCAAAAATTGCCTCACAATGGTCAAAAATGGTTAAGTCAGGAACGATATTTCGATGTATTTTCGGTCACTGAATCTAAATGTTATAAAAATGGCCAGATATGTATATCGACGTAATATTGGTCACTAAAGTCCAATCTAACGTCTGATTTGCTCATGTAGCTATGCAATTTCAAGGACATAAAGGAGCAGAATCAAATATATAACGAGCCTTAAACCTAACATAACCTAACGGATTAAGTCATAAAAAATGAGAAGAGGAGAGATTCTTTATATTTGGTTGTCATATAAAACTTTATTGTAAGTGAAGTGCTAAGATATGAATTAGTAAAGTAAAAATTTTTAAGACATCGATTTAAATTTTTTCTAAGAATTCAAATTTAATATTGTTTTTGGAAAATTTGAATAAAGAAAATAAAAAATTGAAAAAAAAAAATTATAACTTGCATAAGAGTGAATAATTTGCATAATAGTTTTCTTTCACAATCAAGATGCCCATGAAAATATATAAGCAATATATAAGTGATAATGCCAAATGATATTTTAAATTTTTCAAGTCATCTTTTCTTCAGAATTTTTTATTAGTGTATATTTACGAGGATTTTAATTTCTCAGCCCGTATATGCTAAGTGAGTTATTTACTAACCTTCAAAGTTTTATTTAAATAACTAAAAATTTCTTTAAACCTGTTTTTTAGTTGTTAAAATTTTCAATGCCATAAAAATATTCTTCATTATTTTTACACCCCAAGCTGTGAAAGATAAGGGGACTCACGTTAATCAAGCACCCTGACTCGTAAGAGGCAAGGGGGCTCACGGTTACCAAGAACCCATAGTCATTGGGGGTAAGAGGGCTTACGTTAACTAAGTACCCCAACGATTAACATTAACCTATCCGTTTTTTTTGCATGACATATATTTGGTTAATCTTTTTCTTCGTCATTGTGAGAGTATCGCCTCCGTATGTGAGACTAGAAAGTACACATCTGCCAAAAACTTTTCTTTTAAAACATATAGGAAGGTTTAAGATATGTTTGCCATATGCCGCCCAAGAGAGACAACATCGTCTTCAAAAACATAACATCTAGAAATGAGAAACAAAATACAGTGAAGTCCGTCTCCGTTGAATTTCATGAGTCCTACGTATTTATATCAGTGTACTTGCTCGATCTTAGATCAGTGACAGAGAGGCGCCTAAGCCGCGCAAGATTTGACACTACAAATCTGCTAAATGGGAAGATTTAACTTTCCCTTGGATGGACGTTTCTTTTCGATACGACAACCCATCTGACTGCGCCAGGGAGGTCTCCGATGTTATTTTGGCTGGTATGGAAGCTTACATCCCTTTTTCGAAGACATGCCCCTCCAACGGTAAGCCTTGGTTTGATGGAAAATGCAAAGAAGCTGTTGCTTCTAAACATCTTGCCTACTGACAATGGCGTAAAAATCCTAACACCAAAATCGTAACACCTTTGTTCCCGCCCGGAACAGATGCAAAGGAATTTTCGACGAAAACCAAGGAGGCACACAATCAACGAATTAGAAACAAACTTCTCGCTTGTCCCAACAATTTCAGGTCCTTTTGGGCAGTCGCTAAGACAGTTAGTCAAAATTTCACCAAATCCACCATACCACCACTCACACGGCCAGATAATTCCATTGCAACGACACCTATCGAGAAAACGAACTTGTTGGCTGAACTCTTTGCTTCAGACTCTACAGTCGATTTCTAAGGAAAAACACCACCTACTGTTCCCATATTGCAGTCAAGAATGCCTGATGTTGTCTTCAGACAGCGTATCATAAAGCGTATTTTAATGAAACTAGACACCAAAAAGGCTTCTGGCGCTGACATAGTTATCAAAAACTGTGCGAGGGGACTGACACCAGTTTTACGTAGACTTTTCAATCTATCCTACAGAAAGAGAATATTTCTTTCCTATTGGAAATGTGCCACGGTTCAGCCGATACCTAAAAAAGGCAAGAAAACATTGCCAAATAACTATCGAGCAGTCGCACTGCTTTCAATAATATCGAAAGTCATGGAAAAGGTTATCAGTCAGCATCTTCTAAAATATCTTGAGCGATTCAACATTATTAGCGATCACCAATATGGCTTTCGGAAACATAGATCAACAGGAGATCTTTTGACTTATGTAACACATGTTTGGCGGTTGCTATTGACATATCCAAGGCATTCGACCGTGTTTGGCACGATGGACTGTTGGCTAAGCTACTCTCTTGTGGTATGTCTGAAAAGTTCTGTTTGTGGCTCTCATGTTTCCTCAGAGAGCGTTATTTACGAGTGGCGGTGGACGAATTTCTTTCTAACACCTTCACTATCAACTCCGGTGTGCCCCAAGGCTCCATACTGTCTCCTACTTCTTTCTCATTTACATTAACGATCTGCTGGAGAAGACCGGGAATCCAATCTACAGCTTTGCAGATGACAGTACGCTTCATTCGCTTTGAACGCTCGGACATCGGTTACTCAGGCGAATATCTGCAGACAGCAAGAGGTCGTTCACTGAAAGAAATTCTATCTTGGAGTTTTAACAATACAAAAACCCAGGCAGTTCTTTCTAAGAAAGTTCTTTTTGTTTGACTTGATGCAGTTCCTCAATTTGTTGGGCGTTAATTTGGAAGCAAATATGTCCTGGCATGAACATGTTGCAGACATAGCAAGGGGAGCTTCTCAAAAGTTGGGAATATTATTTCGAACCAGAAAGCTTTACACTCATAACAACTGTTAATTCTTTACAAAGCTCAAATTCGACCAACTATGGAATACTACTCCCATGTTTGGGGCTTCGCTCCCAAACATACACTGCATTTGTTGGATTCTGTTCAGAGAAGAGCTGTTCGTCGCGATTGGAGACCCGGAACTGACCGGCGGCCTGGATTCGCTGGAACATCGAAAAACGGTTGGCGACTTGAGTCTGTTCTACAAGTATTTTTATGGAAAGTGTTCGAAGGATGTAGCCCGCTTAATTCCTCCCAGAGCGGTGCATGTTAGAAATACACGTCGCCCTATTGCCTCACATCCGTTTGGGGCTTCGCTCCCAAACATACACTGCATTTGTTGGATTC
Source organism: Pachyrhynchus sulphureomaculatus (assembly GCA_019049505.1). NCBI lineage: Eukaryota > Metazoa > Arthropoda > Insecta > Coleoptera > Curculionidae > Pachyrhynchus > Pachyrhynchus sulphureomaculatus. The sequence goes on along the minus strand of CM032449.1, from coordinate 124,936,109 downwards.
TGTTAAGAGAAGAGCTGTTCGTCGCGATTGGAGACCCGGAACTGACCGGCGGCCTTGATTCGCTGGAACATCGAAGAACGGTTGGCGACTTGAGTCTGTTCTACAAGTATTTTATGGAAAGTGTTCGAAGGATGTAGCCCACTTAATTCCTCCCAGAGTGGTCCATGTTAGAAATACACGTCGCGCTAATACTTCACATCCGTGTGAGGTTCAGCTTGTTACTCCGCGTACGACGCTTTTCAAGCAGTCTTTTATATGGAGAACATCACCCCTTTGGAATAATTTGCCCAGGGTTGTGTTTCCCACCGAGTACAATTTACAGCGATTCAAGAACAAAGTGAATCGCTTTTTCCGCACACATGCCACTCCTGGAGTGCTTTAGGGACTTCCCTGCAGCACGTGTGCTAGATCCATAAAAAAGAAAATCTCCACGTTATTCAGTTTTATAGCGTTGTTTAATACAAGATTTGTTATAAACTGTGTCGTGCATAGATTAATTTTAAAATCAGCCTTTCCTAAAGCTTCTTGAAGCATGTACAGCATACTTTGTGCTTCTTGTACATTGTCTGTTATTAAAACAATGTCGTAGGCAAAACAAAGGTGCTTTAACCGTCAGTGTTAAGTCCCATTTTTGCTCAGTTTAGTGATTGTGGCATACTTTCTAGAAGTCTTACAAAAAGCTTGGCAGAGAGCAAGTTACGTGTCGCATTCCTCTTTCGATTTGCAAGTCATTACCCAAAGCTGTGGATTCATCGAATTACAGTGTACAGAAACTCTATAGATCTGATTTAGCACTCTGCGACTTTTTCGAATGATTTGATGAAAGATCCCAGGTTTAACGGCACTGTAGCGTCGTTTTCTGCAAAAAGAGATTTTTTGGATGGAATGAAACCACTCGGAAAGCACTGGACTGATGGCGAATTTTTTTCGTAACTAGGTAGTTAACTCAAAAAAAAAACATCCTCGTATTGCGCAATATTAGGTAGCTATGTTGCATTAATTGCGTTCATAAATTGATAATTAATAACGAAAAATCCGTATAAGCATCAGCACAAACAGTAATGATATATTACTTGATTTTATGTGATCTAAATATATAAAATGGAAGTTTAATTTATCAAAATTATAATTTATACCGAAACAACGAGCTATACTACTTCAATCCCTATTCTTACTGCAACTATCCAAGTTACCTGCGGAAGTGTCCCTTTATACTCATGCATTATGACGGGTAACTGACAGCGAAAAAATACATATGTAGAATTACTACCAACTGCCCGCGACTTCGATCGCGTGGAAGCGTTATTTTTTTCAAGCGTTTTTGTTAAATTTAGGCTCTTATGTTAATTGGTTAGAACTTCTATGTATGTTTTATTATTTTCTGGTAGCAAAATATATTGGTTTTCTGAAGTTGTGACTCTCGATAACCCGACATATAATTGGCCTATTCCCACAAGTTTGAGAGTTTTTTCCTGGGACTTGTTTATTATGATAGCAAACGATATTTTCACCGGAAACTGCGACCGCTTGAAATGAATCGGTGGGTTTGTTGGTATCATAGGAATATGAGAAATAGACGCTATCGGTTTTATAATTTGCCTGTCTAGCCGCTGTGAGCGTTCAGCGCTATACTCACTCATTCGACGTATTTAAACAATCGCATCATATACTTCAAACTGAAATTACCTACGTAATAATTGTGAAAAGGAAGCAATAATTGCACACAATTTTTAATAAATATTTCAGATCACGCTTACTAAATAGCAGGGACCTAAAAACTAAATGAAGTAGGTACCTAAGTGACCTTGAAATAGTAGGTAAACCTAAATTAAGGAAGATTACTAAAATATTTGTTTTCTAAGTGAATCTCACACTGGGGTCACACTATGACGTACTTATTGAACGAAATGACACTAATAACAATAAAAAAAAGTAAATAAATGTTTTTATTGTTATTTAGTCCCTATTGACACCAACAGAGTACCTACAATGTGCTTACAGAAATAATAAAAAAACTTAAAATTACCAATAAGAAAAACTATAACAACAAACATTTTCGTCTTCAAAAACATGACATCAAGGAATAAGAAACCAAATAACGAACTCCAAAAAAATCACTAAAAATGGTTCGCTATATCCGAAGTTCGTTACAAACCGTAAACAAAATTTAATATCATTTTTCACTATTTTTTTTTACTTAGATTAGGCCCTAATGCTTAGAAATTTGAATAATAATAATTGTTAAATTAAAAGAAAACGTTCAAAAGAAAATCAAGTCACACTAAAGTTATTATTATGTATGTTGGTACATATACGAGTATAAACGAAAACATCAAAATACATAGTTTATACAATAAAATCAGTAATTTTCGTTTGTACAATTTTACTTGAAAAAGAAGTGGTGTTTATGTAATTGTCAAGATCACAAAAACTAATCCATATATGTTCAGGAACTTCACGATTCCAAAAAATTGCGAGTTTCAGTCATTTTTCTAGTCATTTCTGAAATGGATGGAACATAAATATTATTTCCTTCTCTAAGCTCGTCTTTGTCGTCACTGATGTTACAATTTGATCATCAGTTAATATTTCTCTCGTCATTAATTTATTATCAGCACATACATATTCTTCAAAATTAAAGTGATTAAACATCTTTTTAATCTCGATTGTCACTGTACTTTGTTGAATATCAGCATCGTAAACAAATTCTAGACAAGCAGTAGGATCTTTTCGATGTTTTTCAGTCCACTGAGTCATATCTACATTCCTTTCTTAAAAATCCGCGATGCTAAAAACAGTTTGCAATGGTTTCTCTACTAATTCTTTGCTAAGCCATATGTATAAAGTTTATAGCGTCCAGGAGAGTTAAAGAAAAAATGTTCCCTTTATCGATCGTCTCTAACATTTTCGTAAGTAAAATCTTTCTATAATGACATTTTAAAGAATGTATCACACCTTGATCCATAGGCTGGACCTTTGCACTTGTTGGGAGGCATAAAAACCAATTTTATTTGCTGTAGATCAATTTTGGGATGCGCTGGACAGCTGTCATTCAAAAGTAATATTTTTCTGTGAATTTTAATTCTTTGTCTCATTCGATCAGTTCATTTTTAAAAATTTCTGATGTCATCCAGGCTTTACTGTTTGATTTTTACTTTACTGGTAAATGTTTGTTTTTAAAATACCTGGAATTGCGGATTTTCCTATCACCAACAATTTTCTTTTCTCTATTCCAGAGATGTTTGCAGTTACCAACACAGTAATCCTTACTTTTGATAATTTTCCACCAGCACAATTCTTTCCGACAAAACTTTAATGTTTTATCGCATATTCATAACTTTCTCGAATTTCCGGCCATACATTGGCCAACCACTGATCAATATCAGTCATATCCACTCCTGCAGTTTCTCCTATTATCTTACCCCCACTAATATTATATCTTCATCTTCTAAAACAGTTAAACTCGGTGTTCTCTATTTTCCTTCCCAATTCACTAGCTTTATCTTGTAAAGTATAGCCGGTAATAGGAACATGTTCATGTCGTTTCTAACTAAACCATTTAAGGAATGCTTTATCGACTTACGTGTAAATTTTCTTACTTGTTTACAACTAAAGTTTCATTTATCATTAGATTGATAAGATTTCTTGCCTTTTCTTCCATATGGTAGAAACCGTAGATTTAGTTAAATTCAACTGTTTGCAGACATCACTTTGTTTAACTCCATTTTCTATTTATTTCTTTTAAAGTAAACCCTTTACGTTTTTGTGTACTAATTTTAAAATAAAAACTTAAACATTCTCTTTGCTACTTTGATCAAATATGCATTAGAACCGCATAACACAACAAGTGAATTGAAAATATTACTGCTCGAACTAGCGACGTGGCAAAATCAAGTAGAATAGGGGTTCCCAGCGAGTTTCGGTGAATCACTTAGAACAAGTCGCGCGACATCGAACACAGGGAGTGGCAAGTTCGTTGTAAACGGACACAAAACATCCAAATTTGGTTCACTTTAACCGGAAATTCGCTATAAACGGGTTCGTTATAAGCAGACTTCATTGTAATAATTATTCACTAACAAAATATTATGTGCCAAATCAACAAACTATATATATCTAGTTCATGTCACGTAATCATCCAAAAAGTCAACTCAAAAGTGAAAAAATCAAATTAGGTACATAGATCGACCAAATTTAATATAAATATAAATCCGCGCGAGCGCATCGGCTAGTCTGTCGGTCGCCCAGGGTCCGACGCCTCCTTCCTACTGCAGGACCGCTAGCTCTTGGCCCTTTCTTTCCTCACCGCGTCAGCCCCCTTTTGTCACAACCTTATAAAATCTAGATGTTCACCCCAAAAGTTCAGGATACATACCAATGAAAGATCTTTTTAAATCAAATTGCTAGTTTCCTAGATTATCTCGAACAAACAAACGAACTTTACTTAGTTATTTTTATTATTATAGATTTAAAGATCATAGATCATAAATCATAGATGATAGATGATATAGATGATAGATGATAGATGATAGATGATAGATGATAGATGATAGATGATAGATGATAGATGATAGATGATAGATGATAGATGATAGATGATAGATGATAGATGATAGATGATAGATGATAGATGATAGATGATAGATGATAGATGATAGATGATAGATGATAGATGATAGATGATAGATGATAGATGATAGATGATAGATGATAGATGATAGATGATGGATGATGGATGATGGATGATGGATGATGGATGATGGATGATGGATGATGGATGATGGATGATGGATGATGGATGATGGATGATGGATGATGGATGATGGATGATGGATGATGGATGATGGATGATGGATGATGGATGATGGATGATGGATGATGGATGATGGATGATGGATGATGGATGATGGATGATGGATGATGGATGATGGATGATGGATGATGGATGATGGATGATGGATGATGGATGATGGATGATGGATGATGGATGATGGATGATGGATGATGGATGATGGATGATGGATGATGGATGATGGATGATGGATGATGGATGATGGATGATGGATGATGGATGATGGATGATGGATGATGGATGATGGATGATGGATGATGGATGATGGATGATGGATGATGGATGATGGATGGATGGATGATGGATGATGGATGATGGATGATGGATGATGGATGATGGATGATGGATGATGGATGATGGATGATGGATGATGGATGATGGATGATGGATGATGGATGATGGATGATGGATGATGGATGATGGATGATGGATGATGGATGATGGATGATGGATGATGGATGATGGATGATGGATGATGGATGATGGATGATGGATGATGGATGATGATGATGGATGATGGATGATGGATGATGGATGATGGATGATGGATGATGGATGATGGATGATGGATGATGGATGATGGATGATGGATGATGGATGATGGATGATGGATGATGGATGATGGATGATGGATGATGGATGATGGATGATGGATGATGGATGATGGATGATGGATGATGGATGATGGATGATGGATGATGGATGATGGATGATGGATGATGGATGATGGATGATGGATGATGGATGATGGATGATGGATGATGGGATGATGGATGATGGATGATGGATGATGGATGATGGATGATGGATGATGGATGATGGATGATGGATGATGGATGATGGATGATGGATGATGGATGATGGATGATGGATGATGGATGATGGATGATGGATGATGGATGATGGATGATGGATGATGGATGATGGATGATGGATGATGGATGATGGATGATGGATGATGGATGATGGATGATGGATGATGGATGATGGATGATGGATGATGGATGATGGATGATAGATGATAGATGATAGATGATAGATGATAGATGATAGATGATAGATGATAGATGATAGATGATAGATGATAGATGATAGATGATAGATGATAGATGATAGATGATAGATGATAGATGATAGATGATAGATGATAGATGATAGATGATAGATGATAGATGATAGATGATAGATGATAGATGATAGATGATAGATGATAGATGATAGATGATAGATGATAGATGATAGATGATAGATGATAGATGATAGATGATAGATGATAGATGATAGATGATAGATGATAGATGATAGATGATAGATGATAGATGATAGATGATAGATGATAGATGATGATAGATGATAGATGATAGATGATAGATGATAGATGATAGATGATAGATGATAGATGATAGATGATAGATGATAGATGATAGATGATAGATGATAGATGATAGATGATAGATGATAGATGATAGATGATAGATGATAGATGATAGATGATAGATGATAGATGATAGATGATAGATGATAGATGATAGATGATAGATGATAGATGATAGATGATAGATGATAGATGATAGATGATAGATGATAGATGATAGATGATAGATGATAGATGATAGATGATAGATGATAGATGATAGATGATAGATGATAGATGATAGATGATAGATGATAGATGATAGATGATAGATGATAGATGATAGATGATAGATGATAGATGATAGATGATAGATGATAGATGATAGATGATAGATGATAGATGATAGATGATAGATGATAGATGATAGATGATAGATGATAGATGATAGATGATAGATGATAGATGATAGATGATAGATGATAGATGATAGATGATAGATGATAGATGATAGATGATAGATGATAGATGATAGATGATAGATGATAGATGATAGATGATAGATGATAGATGATAGATGATAGATGATGGATTATAGATTATAGAAGATCATAGATCATAGATCACAGATCACAGTCCACAGACCACAGATCACAGACCGCAGACCGCAGACCGCAGCCACAAAACTCTTAAATAATAATTTTTAATAAAAAAAATAATAATAAATAAAAATCATGAAGAAACCAGACAGTGGCAGTTGAATTAAAACGATATTCATATTTCAACTCCAGCTTTTAATACTCTACCCTAAAATATCAACTTATCTTATACCGAAAAATGATAAATTTCTGACTTCTAAGCAGGGCTTTTCGAGTTTTTTTTATTAGAGGGCATTCGCATGGAAAAAAAAAAACTCATATTCTATCAATTTCGAACTAAATGGAAGAATCAAAGAAATTCCCTTACTTAAAAAACAAAAAAAAATTTAATTATATCAACTCGCCTGGACTGGCGTAAAAAGCTGTGAAATTTTGAAAGCTTGCAACCTGGCAGGATGCGGTAAGAAAAGAGATTGGGATAGTATTTTCTGCAAATTCAGGGTAAACTATGTTATGTGTTTTTTTATGATATTCTTATCTTATAACATGAATAAGTAATTTAATTATTATATCAATATAATCTATGATCTACGACCTACGATCTATAATTTGTAATTTGTAATATGTAATAACCTGTAATCTATAATCTATATTCGTAATCTGCAATCTGAAATCGGCAACGTGCAATCTGTAATATTTAAATAGATTAAATCGTATTTCGTAGATTAATCTACGATATACGATTTACAATCTACGATCTACGATTTAGGACCTATAATTTATGATCAGTGATCAGTGACCGATGACCGATGGTATATGGTATATGGTCGATAATCGATGATCCATGATCGATTATAGATGATCGATGATGGATGATGGATAATCGATGATCGATGATGGATGATTGATGATGGATGATGGATGTTGGATGATGGATGATGGGTGATGGGTGATGGGTGATGGGTGATGGGCGATGGGCGATGGGCGATGGGCGATGGGCGATGGGCGATGGGCGATGGGCGATGGGCGATGGGCGATGGGCGATGGGCGATGGGCGATGGGCGATGGGCGATGGGCGATGGGCGATGGGCGATGGGCGATGGACGATGGGCGATGGGCGATGGACGATGGACGATGGACGATGGACGATGGACGATGGACGATGGACGATGGATGATGGATGATGGATAATCGATGACCTATGATCGATGATCGATCATCGATGTTCTATGATCTATAGTCTATAATCTTTGATCATTGATCTTTGGCTTATGATCTACGATCTGGGATGTATGATTTTTGATCTGTGATATATGATCTATGATCTATAATCTATGATCTGTGATCTATGATGGATTATAGATTATAGATTATAGAAGATCATAGATCATAGATCATAAATCACAGATCACAGACCACAGATCGCAGACCGCAGATCGCAGATCGCATATCACATATCGCATATCGCAGATCGCCGATCGCCGAGCGCCGAGCGCCGAGCATCGATCATCGATCATCGATCATCGATCATCGATCATCGATCATCGATCATCGATCATCGATCATGGATAAGGGATCATGGATAATGAATCATGGATCATGGATCATAAATCATAGATCATAGGTCATAGGTCATAAATCATAGATCACAGATCATAGATTATAGATCATAGATCATATATCACAGATCAAAAATCATACATCCTAGATCGTAGATCATAAGCCAAAGATCAATGATCAAAGATTATAGACTATAGATCATAGAACATCGATGATCGATCATCGATCATAGGTCATCGATTATCCATCATCCATCATCCATCGTCCATCGTCCATCGTCCATCGTCCATCGTCCATCGTCCATCGTCCATCGTCCATCGTCCATCGTCCATCGTCCATCGTCCATCGTCCATCGTCCATCGTCCATCGTCCATCGTCCATCGTCCATCGTCCATCCTCCATCGACCATCGCCCATCGTCCATCGTCCATCGCCCATCGCCCATCGCCCATCGCCCATCGCCCATCGCTCATCGCCCATCGCCCATCACCCATCACCCATCATCCAACATCCATCATCCATCATCCATCATCAATCATCCATCATCGATCATCGATTATCCTCATCCATCATCGATCATCTATAATCGATCATGGATCATCGATTATCGACCATATACCATATACCATCGGTCATCGGTCACTGATCACTGATCATAAATTATAGGTCCTAAATCGTAGATCGTAGATTGTAAATCGTATATCTTAGATTAATCTACGATATACGATTTAATCTATTTAAATATTACAGATTGCACGTTGCCGATTTCAGATTGCAGATTACGAATATAGATTATAGATTACAGGTTATTACATATTACAAATTACAAATTATAGATCGTAGTTCGTGGATCGTAGGTCGTAAATTGTAGGTCGTAGATCATAGATTATATTGATATAATAATTAAATTACTTATTCATGTTATAAGATAAGAATATCATAAAAAAAAATAACATAGTTTACCCTGAATCTGCAGAAAATACTATCCCAATCTCTTTTCTTACCGCATCCTGCCAGGTTGCAAGCTTTCAAAATTTCACAGCTTTTTACGCCAGTCCAGGCGAGTTGATATAATTAAATTTTTTTTTGTTTTTAAGTAAGGGAATTTCTTTGATTCTTCCATTTAGTTCGAAATTGATAGAATACCAAAACGAAGGAATTTTTATCTTGCCTTCTATCCCAACAATAACAGCTACAAAAAGAACTAATTATATTAACTCAAGCGTTATGAATAATAGATTTAACTTTAAATGTACGATTCAACTTTTTGTGGGAACTTATTATTTTAATATGTTGGTTGGTCCATTCGTGCGTTGAAGCTCAGTACTTCCTTTATAAGAGAAGAAACATTAGACTATACTAATGTGCAAAAAAACGTATTTTTTTGACAGTCCACTTTCTTTTAATGATATTACCCGTTCGAATGTACGAAACATATGTAGAATATAAGATTTCAAAGCTTTAAATAAAAATCAATAAAAAACTACAGTTCAAATCTGAGTTGTGTTCATAATGGTCAGCCTGCTAGGAGCGCCCTATCAAGCGACAGTTACAAGGACCAAGTTGTAGAAGTCCTACGTGGTGCTGTGTTCAAGACTAACCTGAACTATATTTTTCTAACTGTTTACAGACCGAATGTTGTCTTCCTCAAAAAAATCTTTCTATAGAAGTAATCAATATTGTAATTAAATTAATTTTAATTTGCATGAAACGGAAGCTTCCACGATCCTAGTTAGCTAAGAAATAGTAGTTCTTGAGATTAGACCCTCTTAAATTGGAGTAACTTTACGTCGTTTCGCCTACAATTACAAACACATAATTAAAAATGTTTTATATTAATTATTGATTCGATTTGTTATTCGTTTCTAATTGATTAATTTTAAATCGTCAATTTGGCTGAATCTGTAAACCTATAATATTTTATTTGAGAACCTAAATTTGTTTTAATTAAATATATAATAATAGCATACATGTCTCCTTGTTTTTATTATCGTGGAAAAATAATTATATTAAAAGGAAAATGTTTCATTTTTCATATTGTTCCCGCATTATAAATAGTCCATTACATATACTTCTGACTTTTTCTGATATCTTATATTTACCATTTCACTTGATAATAATTAATTATTTTTATAGTTTTGTTGATTTAATATAAATATGTTTTTTCAATTTAAGAACATCTGTAAATAAAAGTTTCATTTCTATTACAATAAAATATATTTGGTTTGTAAGTTTTCTGTAAACAATGTTCCGTGTACTACTCAGATTTTTTTGGATTCTGGGACTTTGTTTGTAAACTTATGCAATGGCAATAACCTGATATTTGTTATTTTATCACTGCCAGAATCCTTTGCATGCGATTCCTGTGGTGTTCCAAAATGAGTTTTTTCCATGCGAATGCCCTCTAATAAAAAAAACTCGAAAAGCCCTGCTTAGAAGTCAGAAATTTATCATTTTTCGGTATTAGATAAGTTGATATTTTAGGGTAGAGTATTAAAAGCTGGAGTTGAAATATGAATATCGTTTTAATTCAACTGCCACTGTCTGGTTTCTTCATGATTTTTATTTATTATTATTTTTTTTTTAAAAATTATTATTTAAGAGTTTTGTGGCTAAAAAAATTCCCCAGATTTCAAATCTGATGATTTTTAAATTTTCATACATACACCCTTTAAAACCTAAAATGTATTTAAAGATACACATTGAAGGTTTGCGCAACTTTTATATGGAGTATCTTTTCTATAAGGCAATATTCAAACACACTAAATGGACAATTTTGTATATACAGAGCGATTTCTACTATTGTCTCAGCAATTCCCGGTAATCTACCGGAAAACAGCTTATAACCTCTATTTAAAGAAGACACACTCGGATTTTAAACAAGTTCTCAAGGATGAATTGTTTTATATTTTACGGAACGGTGGAAAAACTGATAAAAAAAAAGTTTTATAATTACTTTTAGGAGGTACCTAAAAGTCCCAAAGCTGATGAAGTCTTAAGAAATACATAACAAAGAGTTATAAAAAGTTCAGACATTCTTTTATACATACAGAAAAAAATGTATTGAACCGTACAGTGTACATAAAATTATAAAATCTTTTTCAATTTTCGGTCACATAAAATTAATATACATTAAAATTAGAAATAATTATAAATTACGAAGACATTTTAAGAAGTTTTGGGCAAACCGTACACTGCCAACATTTGTTTTTGTATAAGTAGATTAGTTTTTGAAGTTTTTATAACTCTTCTCTATTGTGTCTTAGAAGCAGCCTTGTCCTTTTTAGTACCTCTTAAAAGTGATGAGACTCGACGGGAGTTTCTTAAAATTAAAAATATAAGTATTTTAAAACGAAAAATGGATAATTTTTCCAGTCTTCTCATAGAAGACAGGTTGTATCTGTTTCTGAAACAGTAACCCGTAAAAAATTTCTGTTAAATTAAATTATACACGCTAAAGGCTGCTGATTTAAAAGGAATCTTGACTTTTCATATATTTTGCAGATAAAATCATTTTTTTGCTATATATGGTGTATATATATATATATATATATATATATATATATATATATATATATATATATCAGCGTCTGTTAGTGTGTTAATATGTGTAAATGCTTGTAAAATCTATGTACGAAAGGAGACAATTGTCAAGCTTCAGCTTCCGTGGAATAAGGCCCCCTGAATATAAAATATATCTTACAAAAATTCCCTCTTATAATAAAACTTTCCTACTTTTACGGTAAAGGAGACTTTCCAAAGAACCAAAACCAAAAAGATCTCTTATCCCTCGATAACCACTGATAATAGAAGAAGTCTGCAAATGGTTTCCTTGACCACTGAATCCGTTCAACAATTGACTTTTGCCAGTCATTGAGAGCAAGTCCTACTGAATTGGCTAATGATACTGTACCACGCCTACGGTGCTATCGTTACCGCCAAAAATGGCATATGCGAATTAGGCCTTATTGGATAATGGACCAGTAGCGACGGCCTAAAATATCTGGAAGATCATTAGTTTCTGTGCCAGATCAACCTGTCAAAGAGGCAACTTGCTACTGCCCACGCCACTTTTTTTCCGTAGCTCTTAGTCTATTGCCGAGGAGTTAGTTGGCTTTCTTGGCGGAGACGGTAACCTGCTCCTTTCATACTAGCCAACAATACCCATATTACGATTTTACCATATGTGAAAATTACTGTTCCGAAATATTAACATCCAATAGGTTAAATAGGTATTATCTCGCTTATAATAATACATACCACCACATTAAAATTTTACTACTTTTTTATGCCTTTTATGTTTATTTTAAAAGTAGGTAATAAAAATATCTCGCACTCTCAGCGAAGGGAACCGATATCTTTTGACTCCTTAAATGTGTGTTGGTATAAATATCAAATTTTAAACCTAAACGCAGAGTGTAAAAAAGAATATTTTTAATGAAAGTTAAAATATAAATGCTGAAATCAACGAGAAGAAATTAGAATAGCAGTGTGCGATCTAAACCTAAATGATCATGACACTGGTCATTATGGTGAATCGTCATCGTATCCCCTTAGATTCATGAGGACTTCCAAGGATATAATCATATATCACTAAATTCTGTGTTGTTTGGTAAAAAATCGAAGAAGGGGTCCCACCTCCCACTACCACCGCCGGTTCCTGAAGGGAACTCAACGGTGCCCCTTCTTTATGCAAAATTTTAATCAAATCTATTTATTTCCTCTTTCGATTTTGTTTCACTGTAGTTTACATATTCATGTATCTTTCTTGTTAAAATGGTAAGGTGTCCTTCCTCAATGTGGGACTTTGTCCCAGGGTACCTACAACCCCCATTCTACTACTTTTTGAAATAATTATAATTAATGAAAAATATGAACTTTAAATTAATTTAATATTATTCAAATCTTTGAGCGCAATTTTTATTCTATATAGTTACTCTGAATATGCAGACTAAAGATATATATATATATATATATATATATATATATATATATATATATATATATATATATATATATATATATATATATATATATATATATATATATATATATATATATATATATATATATATATATATATATATATATGTATATATATATATATATATATATATATATATATATATATATATATATATATATATATACCTTTATCTTTATTTATAAAAATCATTCGTAAATATAGAATGTTCCATTGAATATATAATTTACAAGGAATACTTAATTACTAACTTATACTCTATTTGGCTCAACAAAATTTTATCTATTTACACATTCCCGGCTACAGACGGAGTACCCCCCAGTTGGAACACCTATTTCCATTTTTAAAAATAGTAATTTTCGTTCTTAAACCACCATTGAAGTGAAGTACTGAATCTGCCGAAGTTATTAATAGACTTGTCTTTTACTTCGAGATAGAACGTTGTAAATATTGAATATGAAAACTCTACTTTGTTAACTTATTATTAACCTTCTACATGACTGACATGAGTTTCATGGATTTTTTCAAGAATTTATTCTGGTAAACCCACAAAACTGCAGTCACATAGAAAGATAATAATAAAATGATACGTTAACAGACTAAATCGTTCATATTCGGTATTTATTAGTGATGTCAAGTATCGGTACTTCCGAGTATTTAGGGTACCCGGTACCCGTTACATTCTACCCAGTACGAAGTACCGATCTCGTCACGTAGTTGCCAATATACTTAACACGTAGGCTGAAAAGTTTTTTGTCTAGCTACTTAAAACTCCTTTTTTTGCAAAATTCGACTATTCATCAATATTGTCTCCTTCAAGAGCAATACAATCAGTCCAATGCTTTTCTAACATTTCTATACCTTTCTTGTAGAAGAATCTGTCTTTGCCTTCAAGATAGGCCTCAATTTCGGCGATAACTTCTTTATTGGAGCCAAATTTCTTTTCCGCGAGTACTTTTTTGAGGTCTGCGAATAGATAATAGTCGCTGGGGACCAAATCTGGAGAGTACGGTGGATGAGAAAGCAATTCGAACTTCAATTCATGCAATTTTACCATCGTAACGATTGACTTGTGACACGGTGCATTGTCTTGATGAAAAAGTTCATCTGGGGCCATTTCTTTGCGATTTCTGCCTTTAAAGGCACCAATAACTTTATATAATATTCGCTATTGATGCTTTTTCCCGTCTCAGTATAGCCGATGAAAATTCTTCCATGCGGATCCCAAAATACAGAGGCTAAAACCTTCCCAGCCGACTATTGTGTCTTTGGTCGCTTCGGGCGGCTTTCACCGGCTGCTGTCCACTCAGCTGACCGCCGATTTGATTTCGGTGTGTAGTGGTGGATCCATGTTTCATCCATTGTTACATATCGCATGAAAAAATCCTTTTTATTACACTTAAACAGGTCCAAACAGGGCTCAGAATCATCAACACGTTGTTGTTTCTGGTCCACTGTGAGCAAACGCAGTACCCATTTCGAACAGAGCTTTCTCATGCCCAAATATTCATGCAAAATATGACCAACATACTCTTTTGATATCTTTAGGGTGTCAGCTACCTCACCCAATTTCATTTTACGGTCATCCAAAACAATTTTGTGGATTTTTTTGATGTTTTCCAGTGTAACCACCTCATTTAGGCGTCCAGAGCGTTCAGCATCATTTGTACAAATATCTGTATGATCGCGTTTAAATTCAGCATACCAGTAAATGATGAGTGATTTTCCAGGGGCTGAGTCCCCGTAATACATATCAAGCCATTGCTTTGCTTGAGCGGTATTTTTTCCCACCAAGAAACAGTGTTTAATCAACACACGAATTTCGATTTTTTCCATTGTCTTGAAAATATCAAAAGTAGCGCCATTGAAACCACTATAACTTATAAAATAATCGTCGAAATGTCATGAAATTTTGATAGGTATCGCTTGAAGGTTGGTACTTCCTAAAGATCATATAGATTTTTTGAAAAGGGCGACATCTATGTGTGAGACTAAAAACTTTTGAGCCTACGTATTATACGAGTCGGTGGCTGGCCAGATAATTACTGAACGGCGCAACAGACTCAAATCACATCATGTAAATAAATTGATTTTTCTCAAGTTTAATCAGTTTTTGTTAAGTGTTAAAAAAAGAAAAATAATATTCATTTACTTATTTTCATTGTTTTTAAGGATTGAAAGTATATGGGTATTTTTATAATTTTCTGTATTATATTTGTGTATTATATTAATAAAATATCTTCTTATTTTAATTTAAAACTGTTCCTAAAGTTTCAAAATTCCTCATTTATTCTTCGTGTATTTATTATTGAGTCCAATTAAATTTATTAATTAAAAAAAAATTCATATTCAATTTAATATTCATAGACAAAATGTGTATTTCACTATTACATATACCTATTTAATAAAAATATTGCATGCACGACGTGCAAATTTTGCTTGCATTCCTAATTGTGCGCGCTCCGTTTGTGTTTATCACCCAGTTTAATTTCGTGCATATGTATGTATGTATAATTTATAATTGTGTACGTAAATTATATTCCGATTTTCAATCTGTGTTATTGTCAAAAATTCTCTCTTATATATTTTCTCGAGCCTACCTATTTGTAAAATACTCTAATCGGCCCATAGCGAGAACAGTGTAAATTGTCTATATTTTTATTAGGGGTGGTCGTTTTTTTTATCATTTTATAATAAGTAGCAACGGCTCAATAGTTTTTGATACACTGGAAATTCAGTATAAAGAGGTCCAATTAGAGACTGGCTATACGGCAGAACTGCCCAAGCCAAAATTATTGAAAAAAATCTTTGTTAAAATAGGAATAAAAGTAATGAAAATATCAGTCTAAGTACTTTATTAAACCAAGTATATGTCATTATGTTCGATGATCTTCTGTTATTTTTCTGGCAATACTTAATCCCGTCAGTGTAGAACTTCTGTGATTTCTGGGCAAAATATTGTGACAAGTGGTTTTCATTTTTGTTAATCATTACTATTGATACCGATTGTACCGAAACCGAACGC
Source organism: Pachyrhynchus sulphureomaculatus (assembly GCA_019049505.1). Lineage (NCBI taxonomy): Eukaryota > Metazoa > Arthropoda > Insecta > Coleoptera > Curculionidae > Pachyrhynchus > Pachyrhynchus sulphureomaculatus. The sequence goes on along the minus strand of CM032449.1, from coordinate 124,919,736 downwards.
CACCGATGAAGATGAGATATATTTTGTGGAGACGAGTAGGTATCTACCGCTACCGGCAAGGCATTGGTAGTTTTAGTTTGGTTGGCCGCAGACCGCAGACACCATCAATGTGTAGATACCTGGTACCGGGTACATTTATTGTCGACTACCCGATACTTCGGATCCGGACGAGTAACGGGTACTTTGTATCCGGTAGTTGCAATATTGACATCTCTAGTATTTATGTGTATAGTTTTCTCACTAAGAATTACGACTCTGGGCATAGTTTCCTAAGAAAGTATTTAGAGATTTATGTAGTGTACCCACGAATACATTTTATAATCTTTGGTTAGTTCTTCAAAAAACGTTTTTACAATCTTTTAAGGGTAGTAGGGGAACTTCGTTCTATGCTTACAAGATTTAGGGGTCTTGTTGCATTAAGCTTGTTGAGAAAAGCAATATTCTTCGCCTTCAGGACATCAACGATAGGTATGCTTTTAATCTATTCCACCCATTTGTTGATATATCGCATTCTTTATATAATTCTATCACTTCTTATACAAACACCATATTAGTATAAAATCAGTTCAATCACTTTATTTCTAAGTCTGCCTGCACCACCTAAGAATTTCCCTTTACGCAATTTTTCTACCCCCATTTCCTTTTTTAAATTTCTTAGACCAGTGCCGATTCTTTTCGACACATCGTTGATTAATTGTTAAGATCTCTTATGGAATTGTAAGTGAAACGTCGGAAAATAGTTTATATTAGATACAGTATAAGTCTACATTTTTTCTGGAACTCAAAATATATTCTTAAAAAAAGGTATTGTTTTAAAAACATATTCCTGTTATTATCATAATGCCGAAAAAAATAAGGTTAATGCTAAAACAATAGTCTAACACGCAGAAACAGAACTGTGACAGAAAAATAGAAGGCAAAACACTATCCAACAAGTTACACCCCTCGTTTTGATTAATGGTGAAATAAACCAGATATTCCTGAAAGAAGGAAGAGGGCATACTACATTATTAAATTTACTATATAGTTTAACACAATAAGGAATCCATGTCCAGGCAGTCGCGGCTCTAGGAATTTCAGAGTGTTTAATTATTAAGATTTCTATTTAAGAAAATTATTATGTCTTTGGTACCAACTTTCGTCTAAAAATATAATGACGTGGTTGGTTCTGCGCGTAGGTACATAGGTAATATAATGAAATGGCATGGAGGGCAATATCGGACCCTAATCTTTCCTAAGTTAAATTTGGGTAAATAATAATGTAAAAATTTGCAGTAATGGCAATAGAGTTTATAAAAAATTGGTAAGCTAACTTGACTTGCTCCCGTTAAAAAATAATTTAATCCAAATATCACAACTAGATATTTTTTATGATAGGTACTTTATGGTGATCTATAATTACAAAAAAGTTATCAACTGAAATTTAACATTTTTCTCTACAACTGTTTCCGATAAAAATGAAAATAATAAAAAAAATAACATAATTTTCAGATTTCTTGACCGTAAGAACTTTGACACAAAGACGTATAATAAGATATACTCGAGGCAACCTCTCTAACCATTTCCTCCACTCCTTTAACTCCTTATATGTTTAACTCTAAATAATTATGTCCAAAGCTTTTTCATTATCTCAAAGAAAAACCTCATAATATATTTAATGTTGAAGCTATTCGAGATTTAGTCACTACCTTCCCCTGAAGCGAACATCAAATACGACTGGTTTCTTTCTTGATCCAGAAATCGTGACACGTGAAGCAAACTAAATATCTCTGAGGATTTTTTTTTGTTCTCGAATACAACACTTTGCTCTCGAGAGGCAAGTAAAACTTCTAATCTTTCAAAAAATTATATTCCGATTTTCAATCTATGTTATTGTCAAAAATTCTCTCTTATATATTTTTTCGAGCCTACCTATTTGTAAAATACTCTAATCGGCCCATAGCGAGAACAGTGTAAATTGTCTATATTTTTATTAGGGGTGGTAGTTTTTTTTATCATTTTATAATAAGTAGCAACGGCTCAATAGTTTTTGATACACTGGAAATTCAGTATAAAGAGTTCCAATTAGAGACTGGCTATACGGCAGAACTGCCCAAGCCAAAATTATTGAAAAAAATCTTTGTTAAAATAGGAATAAAAGTAATGAAAATATCAGTCTAAGTACTTTATTAAACCAAGTATATGTCATATGTTCGATGATCTTCTGTTATTTTTCTGGCAATACTTAATCCCGTCAGTGCAGAACTTCTGTGGTTTCTGGGCAAAATATTGTGACAAGTGGTTTTCATTGGCCTCTTTTGAAACTAACTTTTACATTTAGGGAGTTCTTCAGAGAAAGCGATAAATAATAGTCTGACGGTGCAAGGTCGGAGCTATACGGTGGGTGCATTAAAATTTCCCAATGAAGCTCTCTTAATTTTTCTCTTTTCTCGAGTCATCAAATATATCTGAGACGAGGAGACCCTTTCTGTAGATTAGTTTTCAATTGCTTGCTTTAATATTGTTAATTGCTGACAGTAGAATACGAAATCAATCGTTTAGCTAGTCTGCAGCAGCTCATGATGCACGATTCCCTTTTATTCTCACCAAACACACCTTTTTTGGGGACTGGACCACCCTTTGGCTGTTGGTTTTGATAACGCATCTTGACCATAAACAGCACACATTTGTTGATACGCCTGCGAAGTATTTGTGCCTTTATCGAAATAAAATTGTAAAATACAGCAAACTTTTGCAGAAATTTGATAATAATCTTCTATGCGCACATTTTTAATATCATGCTTGCAAAATTTTCACATTCTGACCAATTTAATGTGTTATTCACTCTAATAAATTATTCCTCTAAGATTTTGTCTTGAATTCCTTTTTCAATAAAGCTAAGTTTGATAAACTAGACACCATGGCTCCTGTGCACAAAAAAAAACACCTTCCTGTTAAGTGCAATTTTAAAGTGGATTTTCTTAAAACAGTTTTTCGAAAACTTTTTTACAGGTAATTTATATTTTTATATAGTTGTTTTAGCTCCGGTGAGTTGCATTGGACTATCAGCAAAATTCAATTCATAAAAAGTTACGTATTTTCTACCAAAGAAAAACTGCTACGTATAGTTATCAGGGGAATGTTAGAAATTATCAGCGAAGAAGACATCCACGCAGATCTAATTGAAAAGAGATTGTCATCCATTTAATCTACGGTTGAATCACAAGAAGATGGCGTGTAAATTTATGCAACTTCTTTAAAATTTGGTTATTTTATAGTCCATTTTGGACCCCTAGAAAATTAAAATTAGGGAAGAACTTGTCTAGTAGAGCAAACATTAAAAACTGTTCTATTTGTTACATATAATATGGGCCTTGTTTCGTTTCCTAGTACAGTGATACTGCTTCGATTCTGACAAAATTTTTACATGTTATCACACATGGTTCAAATGTTGAGAATTTTTTTTCTTTAACAAAGTTTTGTTTGCAAATAAGGCATTTATTATGAATTTGTGTATTGTAGTGGTGTCTTTTTTTTTTAAATAAAGTGCTCTTCTTTCTAAATTGTTTGACTCAATGGGTCAGATATTTGGTAATTTTTTTCTTACATAGTTAAATTTCGATCTATATTTTTACGCGTAAGTTTTGTTTGATTGGTTTTTTAGTGTACCGTACGGACCACTCATGACATCACTTCGGTGTCTGTCTGTCACACCTGATTGTCTCCAAAACTATTTGACGTAAAAATTTGGTACAAATATAGGAATTGATGGCCCATTCAGAGCCCTGTAGTTTTAAAAGTCAAATTTTGACTTAAGACGTTAGTTTTGGGGGGTGAAATCAGAAGTGAAAAAAAAAATTACAAAGTCATCGGGTGGGGTGTCAAATGAAAGCTTGTAAAAACACGAATTCAAAAATATATTTTATTTCTTAAAAATGGCCAAAAATCTCTGTAGCCCCATCTTACCTCTAAAAGTACTGATCAAAAAAATTCGAAAAAATTCTGGAATATTCTCCATAAGGTGTAGATTGAGCGAAAATTATTTTGAGTTCATTCGGTTCGATAATTGATCTGGTTTAAAAAAAACTATTTGACTTGACAATATGGCGGAATTTTTTTTAGTGGAAGTTATGAATTTAACCGGGACTAAGAGCAACGAAATATCAATACGTATTCGGTGCAATCAGTAATTTACTCTTCAGTAGTAATGTACTGAAGAGTATATTACTGATTGCACCGAAGAATTTGGCCAATCACAGATAAAATAATTTTCCGTGATGACTGGTGATAAGTACCGAGACAAAATAGCATTTTATTTGTTTATAATGTGAATATAAGTCGTGAATATTTGTTTTAAAACTTTTACTACAAAGATGTCTCGCTTTTTATATATTCTTGGTATTCTTATATTGAAGATGAATATGTGACTAAATCTATATTTTTACGATTACAAAACTGGCATATCATCTTGACCTGCTTATCATAATTAACAAGAGTAAATAAAATATAAAATACAAGTCATGAAAAAGAGCAATTCAGATTTTTGAAAATAAATAAATATACTTCACCTGACAAGATTATTTTTACGTAAAGACGTGTGCAAATTATTAGATTAAGGTAGGAGTTTTATAAAACTACGCAATTATTTTATAAAAACTTGCTTTTATTAATAATATTAATATCTATTAATACTTAGTATGCATGCCCCTATTCTGAATCAATAACTCGATACGTTGGGCATGCTATTAATTAAATTAATACAATTGTTTGATATTTCTTCATCTCTATGACAGGTTTTTATTAGTTGCGATATTAACTCATTTCTTATAGTTATTGTCTTCTTCTTCAATTTTCTTTTTACAATTGTCCAAAGATTTTCAATTGAGAGTTTTGATCAGGATTATTTCCAGACCTTGGGAGAAGTTCTATGCCACTCTGTCCGTCCAAATGATTTGGATGATTTCGCTTTGTGGCAGGGTGCACCGTCTTGCGTGAACACACAATTTGCAGTACTTTTTTATACTGGTCCAGCCTTATTGTACCCTCTACAATGTACAACCTACCTGTACCCTTTGTAGACATGCAACTCCATACCATAACCGATGTTGGATGTTTCACTGTTTGTGCAATGCTGCTGAAATGCTTCATCTTTAGTAAGGCGTTTGTACTGTGCACATTCTTCACCAATTGAAGAAATGTATTCGTCAGAAAACACCACCTACAATAAACGACATCTAACACACTTTCTGATAAAAAAAGATGAAATTACAATTAATGGTGTGTGTGTGTAAATAACCTCCGCTACGCTGATGATACTGTCATTATAGTGGACAGTGCAGAAGGCCTACAAAGACTCATGAATTGAATCGTTGATGCATGTGAGGAATATGGGATGAAACTGAATACGAACAAAACAAAAACAATAGTGGTCAGTAAGAATTTTATTACAAACACAAATATTAAAGTACATCAACAAATTCTTGAAAGGATAACAAAAATAACGTACTTAGGAAGCGTAATTAGTGAAGATTGGGACTACTCTATACGCTCAAGAATTGAAAAAGCACGAAGCTTCTTTAATAAAATGCACAGCATACTCTGTAATTGCCAACTAAACTTAAAAACAAAAAAAAGGCTAAGATGCTACGTGTTATCGGTCATGTTATACGGTATAGAAGCTGCAACAATCACAGAGACAACACAACAAAGAACGGATTCATTCGAGATGTAGTGTTATCTCCAAATGCTGCGTGTTCCTTGGACAGCGCATACCACAAACGTGGAAATACATACTTGATCGGATGGGAAAAGGACGAGAGTTGATTCCATCTGTTAAAGAAAGAAATAGCACTTATTTTGGCCATATTATGATAAGCCAAAAGTATGAGCTCCTGCAACTTACAATTGAAGGAAAAATAATCGGTAAGCGAGGACCAGGAAGGCGCCGCAACTCCTGGTTGAAAAACTTACTACAGTAGACCAACCTGAACTGTTTAGAGCGGCAATAGATAAAATCAGATGGGCAAATGTGACCGCCAACGTCCTTAGAAGATAAGGCACACTAAGAAGAAGATTTAAGTGTGCAGAAACTAGCTAGAACTTTTGTTGTGACGTTGCGAATAACCTAAACATCTTTACACCGTTAGAAATAATAAATTATTCCATGTAACTTATTCAATAAAGCCTTGCTCCAGTAATTTCCAAACTTGGTCGTTATTTCCTTGGCCCATACAAGTCTCTTTTAGCCATTGCAGGCGTTATCTTGGCCTTCTTTCGTGGTCTTCGTGCTGTGAGCCTAGCTGCAGATAGTCACCTCCTATATTTCCACTCCGTAACTTTTTAAATTGTCAGACAGATCTTTGCTTGTTGCTCTTCTGTTCCTTTTATCCCACTAGTTTTACAAGTTTTCTATTGGACTCGTTTAGGTTTTCGTCCGCAGCCTGTTGGAGTCCCGATCCTTTTCAGTTTCAAGCAAGACTTTAACTCTGTTTATCGACTTTTGAGAAATATTGAACCTACGTGCAATTATACTTTGTGTAAAGGTCTGCTTTTGTAACAAACACTGAACCAAAGCCTTTTTTCTAGGCGAAAGGTCTACTAATTTTTCCATAGCTCATAAATGTGCCTCTTTTTAAAAAAACAAATAAAAAATAGAGATAAGTAAGTTATTGCTCTTAAAAAACTAAAACATTAACTCATAAAAGTTAAAATGCACATAACACCGCTACAAATCTAAAAAATTAGACAAATTAAAACAAAGGTGGCAAAAACCGGCTTTAACACAACACAAAACAACAGTTTCTAACACCTCACCTGACAACAGTGACAACTAAAGAATGGCTGACGCAATAGTCCCACCTTGTCATTCTGCCGAACATGAGGGATTTTTTTTTATAGAAAATATCCCTAATACTAATAAACTTTCCTAAATCAAAAGGTTTTGAAACATAAAGTCAGTAAGCAGCATAAAATCAAAGGTTTATTACTAGATTGTATTTCACCTTTGCACGATTATTACTTAAGTTATCTAGAATTATGTTATGGAGTTCTTTGTTGTCAAATTCTAGTTAAGTCGTAAACTAAATCAGCCTAAAAAAGTGCATCAACTGGCTCGTAGATTGTCACATATGTGAACTGATAGACCTGCCTTTCCCTCAAAGCAACGTAAATGAATATGATGACCTAATTGTAGATTATGCTTAAAATATATAAAATGTTTTTAAAAAAATATATCTAATCCAACTCTGTCGGCAACCCCTAAATGTGATGAAAGAGCTTCACGCTTTCTGGCCTTGCGCACCCTCGCCCTTCTCCCGTCCATCGCAATGTCGTTGACTCTTTTCAGTTTCTGTTTTCTCCCATTTAATACCTCTACTTAGTTCGTATCGTTCGTATGTGACATACTGAATATGTGGGAAAGACCAACAAAAATACGACGAGAATGCCTAGATTATAAAAGATTTATTTGACTCAATGTAAAATGGTAACAGCGCCGCTACTTTAAATACGTCTAATTTAGTCTATACACGTTTATATATTTTAAAAAAAGAACCACCTTGGGTGTTAAAAATTGCACATTTAAAATGATCGTTATAAAATATGTTTGATCGTGTTTTTAGTGTTCCGTACGGAATACTTATGGGATCAGGTCGGTATCTGTCTGTCACACTAGATTTTCTCCGAAACTATTTGACATAAAAATTTGGCACAAATATAGTAATTGATGGCCCAATCAGAGCCGTATAGTTTTGAAAGTTAAATTTTGATTTAAGAGGTTTGTGAGTGAAAACAGAAGTGAAAAAAAAAATTTACAAGGTCATCGAGTGGGGTGTCAAATGAAAGCTTGTGAAAATACGAGTTCAAAAATATATATGATGTAATACTCGCACAAACTTTTCTTCATATTATTTTTTTTTTAAATGGCCAAAATTCGCTGCCCCCATCTTATCTCTAAAAGTATCAAAAAAAATTCGAAAAAATTTTGGACTATATAAGGTGTAGATTCCGAGAGCATTACGTTTCATAATTTATCTGGTATAAAAAAAAACTATTTGACAATATGGTGGAGATATTTTTCGTGGAAAGTTATAAATTTAACCAAGACTAAGAGCAATGAAATATCGTTACCTATTCGGTGCAATCAGTAATATACTCATATAGTTTTCAGTACATAACTGCTTTAAGCATTTGGCCAATCACAGATAAAATAAGTTTCCATGATGGCTGGTGACTAACGGTTAGGTACCGAGACAAAATATTATTTTATTTGTTTATAATTAAACAAACGTTTAGGTTGTAAATATCTTTGCTACAGAGATGTCTTGCATTTTATATATTCTTTGTAATTCCTATATTGAAGGTGAATGTGTGATTGAATTCATAGGATATTTCAGCAAACATGGTATGGAACACTAATTGCGTAAGTCCGACTTGCACTTAAGGGTTTTTTTCAATTAATAAGTGCTAATCTGAAAAATTATTGCAAACGAGGCAATTCCTGCAGAATCCTATCCCGCTAACGATGTATTTTTGATTTCTGTTAGAAAACCATTTTTTCTCGTATACATAGCTTACAATAATATAAAAAATAATAAAAACTAAATATTTATTTACCAAGATTTACATTACAAATATAAAATGTTGACAAACACTCCATCTTAATAATATCACTACCAAAAACTGGTGTTTCTACTGATTATTTACTGTCAATTGTATTTTCCTTACTGATCCAAATACAGATTATTATTAAAGGCACAAAATTTGTAAAATGAATTGGGTAGTACCTCCTCTCCCCCAGATACATAGTTCTAAAACATATACTGAATTAATACTAAAAATTAATTTATTCAAATATATTTAAATATTTTCGAAAGCAGGTACTTAATGGGAATATACATGAAAAACTTTTCCTAACATTCGAAATAACGACAAAAAAAAACATAATTTCCAGATCCCTCCACTCAAAGAACTCCGAAAAAATCTAATCTTGTCCTTTATCTGTTTAACCCGTTTTATGTTTGATTATGAATAATTATGTTCAAAATATATACCAACCAACCAAAAACTAGGAAAAATTTTCATAACAATGGTTAAATGGTATGAATCATCATTTACCTCCTTCTCTTGAAAAAATATTGCTCAAAGATATTAAGTTTCTTTTTCATTTATTGAAGTAAGGATGTACCATGCACATTCTTACTTAATATACATTAAGGTGGTCACAAAATTTTGTTGGTAAGACCCTCCTAAAAGTTGCCAAATGACTAAGAAATGAGATTGGTAGTCCCAGCTCAATTGGATAGCGTTAACCCCTGCCTCATCAAGGTTGAAAATTGATTTTTTATGAAAATTTCTAAAAACATTGCAAGATTCAATTACATCGGCTCTCCAGATTTTATTTTATTTATTTTTTCAATATGTACATAAAAAAGGGTTTAGTTAAAACTGTTTTCAAAAGTAAATAGAGCAAGATCCAAATTGAAAATGGAGGATTTAGGAGAAAAGAAAAGTAAAAAGGTATAAGAAATGATGTTCAAATGCATTTTATTATTAAAAGTTTAGTTATAAAAAAGGAAGCAATATAAAGGAAAGAGGTTATTATTATTATTTACCTTTATAATTTATTATCAGATCAAGGTGGTAATTGGTTAGATAAGGTGAAGAGTCAGGAAAAATTTTCCTGCATTCAGATACAACTTGTTATAGAGACTGCCGTTGTTCTTCATTTTTCGTCAAACAGCAATTTTACACCTCTTTCAGCTGTGTTACTGACAACCTTAAAACTATTTACTATTTTCTTAGCTTTTAAATAGTATGAATTGTCACACCATTTATCGGGATCAGTATTTAAAAAGTCCATATCAATTTCAAATCTGTTGAATTTTGATGAGAAACAAAATAATCAATTTTCTTGTCCAATAAATCATCCACTTTTTCGAGATTGAACTTTTTTCTTCAACCGAAATTAATTTTACACATTTGGCAGCCATGCTTGTTTTAACATTTTTTTCTAAAGTTACATCAAAAAATGAAAATACGACTAGCTCCGAATTAAGATACCACAGATAATTTATCATCTTAGACAGTGCCTTGTCTGCAAGTTCTTTATCAATTTACCTGTATTTCACAAAAGATTTTAACAATCGTAAGCCTTGGTGGGGGGCCAAAATGGGTTTGGGGGCGTTGAACTACGCTTTTACATAAATGTTGATTATAAATATACAAATGTCTGTGACTTAAATGACTTGAAAGCTTCTATTTTTTTATTTTGTTTTATGCTTTTAGATCTTTTAGCGTTTTTTGCAGTTTTCTCCACTCTTCTTATAGTTTTTCTAGTTTTGCGATACAATCTTTCAGGTATCTGGTTGGTATCTTAGCTTTCTCCCAAAAAATTAAAACTTTCTGTATTGTAAGTCTTGCAGCTTCTTTGATGTTTAATTTCACTTGTGGTATATTATGAAATAAACTGCGTAAAACTTGACTATTACATAGTAATTTACTGCCACTGATTTGATGAGACATGTGGCCGATTAAATACATCATTTCTTTCTGCCTTGAACTCGAACCCGAACAAGCATGGCTCGTTAATGCTGTAGAAGACTTTGTGCCGCAAGCCTCACCGAAAAGTCACTAAATGAAGGTTGTTGAAATGGTTACTGCTTGAAAGGCAAACATAAACTAAAACTCTCTGACTTCTCCCCGGGCATCCCAGACAAGGAACAAAAAAGAAGGGGTGTGGTTTATGACACTCCAGGTAGAATTCTCTAATAAAAGGGTCCTTAGCAATAGCTTTTTTGTAACATAAACAAACCTTTTAAAGAATAGAACTAAATATAAATTAATAAATAAAATTATTTATAAAGTTAAAACAAATGACAATTTTAAGTCTTATTATATATCGTATAATAATGTATTTGAAGAATTGTTTATAATACAAAGGAAACAAAAAATGGTCAAAAGTGTTTAAGTCAGGTATCTTTGTTGCCATTTTTCACTTTCGTTTTCTAAACGATGGTCGAATTTGACGATTCGAATCATGTACGGTCTTGGATGATGAATATCTTCAAATATAAAAGTTTTAATAAAAAAATGGTAGGAGTAAAACTTTAAGACAGCAATATTTCCTATGAAATGAAATAAGAGTCAAGTTTCTAGGATGAATGGTTTTCATTTTATGAGGGAAAAACCACGATTTTTTTGCAAAAAATGGAATTTTACAGATTTAAACTCGATAACGCATGGGTTAACGTTATCTAATTGAACCAAAACTGTGCAAATCTTATTTTTTAGATAAATGGCAAATTTTTGGGATGGGTCCCGCCGGCATTACGATGAAAATATTTTTCTCCCTATACCTTGTGACCATCCTAGTATACATGTATCTGAAACCGATATCTCATTTGGCGCGAGAGTCATCGTGCCCAAAGACGGACAGACAGAGAAAACGATAGATCAATTTTTTCTTAGCATAAATACTTATAACTTAATATTATAAGTGATCGATACATTATAGTTAGATATCAATGACAAAAAAGTTGAATACAGGAAAAACTTCAAGTTAGACAACTGAACTCTCTATATACTATTCTGCTAAAATAATAAAAAGATAAAGTAATTCTTAGTTTCCTCGATTCCAAGGATCCCAAAAATGCAATATATAAAGCATCCCCTATAACTCCCCTTTCCCACCCCTTTTTAATAATAATGCTTACAATATGTTGAATAAAATCAACCAAAACTAGGAGAAATTCTTATAATCCTACTGAAACTTCACCCATTGCATTATTATATGTATTACTAAAATATTCATTAATGATTTTTTCTGTAACATCCTTAAAATCGCGAGATCGTGAAATTATGCCATAAATTTAACAATTGCTTGCTTCCAGATAAGTATAGCATGTTAACTCGACGGTTTTCTAGAACACTGGAAAATCAAATTAAATAAAGAAAAATGCGAGGGCATTATCTTAACTAAAAAATTTACCAACAACAAAATAAACTTACCCAGATACCATTCAGGAACAGTCTGAAGTATCTAGGTGTCAACTGATTCACGACTAAAATTTCACTTGCAAGTGTCGCATATGTTCCAGAAGGCATTTATTGCAATGCAGAATTTGTACACCTTACTTGCGCCGGGTTCACATATGGAGCCTAGAAATAAATTAATTACCTAAAAACAAATAATAAGACCAGTACTGATGTATGCAGCACCAGTATGGTCGGGCATATCAGACACACTAACATACAGACTACAATGAACTCAAAACAATACTAAGATGTGTCACATCAACTGACAGATATATATGACAAACATGCCAACAATAAGACAGTTCTTAGACGAACCAGCTGACAAATTTTACAGACATAAAATTTACGCATCAACTCGAACACAAGGCTTGACGAAAATCAGATCCTACGACAACGTAACACTTAAACCACGCCACGGGCAGATGACCTTAAATCTGCGGAGTGTCTAATTCCTGTATAAAAATACACAAAAATAAAAAGCAATACCAAATAACTGGACTATCAAGATCCTGGAAATATAAACTTGATCAAACATTTTAGCTAACAAAAAAACAATAAACCTTGAACAAATAAGTATGTCAAACGTAAATATGTGCAATATTGTGTAAATAGTGCAAATAAAAAACCAAAAATTTAGATAGATTCAACACATGTACATAAACCATATTACCAATATATCAAAATAAACCTATAAATGTATACACTAAAAGATAAGGTAGTCAATAATGTAAACAAAGTGAATGGATATACATAGGTGCAAAAAAGATGCATAAAAGAGAGAGAATAATGAAAGGGAGAGAATGAATGAGTTTACAAAGACAGAGTTTAACATCATTATCACTACATGTGCCTGATAATATTAAACTGGGTTTTTTGAAGAAAATTTCCCAGAAAAACAAAATAAAAAAATTTACACAAATATTAATAATAAATACCAAAAAACTTTTTCCAAAATTTAACCTATAATAGTCATGAAAGAATTACTCGAAAATGACTAAAAACAATATTATCACATAAGAAAACGGGCTACCAAAAAGTCGACCACCAGCCAGCCGTAAGGCTAACAACAGATGAATTTATACTAAGTAAATTTTATCAGTTGTACCTAGTAAGCCAACCTTGTATTAGCAGATTAGAAAGAATAAAGAGCTTGTTGAATTTGAAAATTTGAGATGGTTTTCTTAATCGATGATTTTGGAAAAGGTTATGATATCGACTGAAACAACATTAGTTAAAAAATATAATAAAAGAAGAATTAGTTTCAGAACTGTTTGAAGTGGTAGATGTTTTTAATCGATAAGGTAGAACCTAAGTAATACATATTGTAATAAGCAGTTCTAAAATAACTATTGAATTTGAATTTTTACCTTAAGAAAAAAATTAAAACACACATTACAATTTGATATTTGATGACAAATATTTTATGTTGTGATAAAAAAGAAGTTAAATAGAGTAAATGCTTCAGAGATATTTCCAACTAAAAGCTGACGTTTGCTTCTACATCTTATTTTTGTAAAAATTAAAAATAATGAGAAAAAAACATTATTTTCAGATTCTTTATATGTTTAACTATCATCAATAATCATGCCTAAGAGTTGTTTATTATTCCAACCAAAAACCAGAAAAGATTCTTTTAATATCAGTGAAACTATATAAAATTTATTGACCTCTCACCCTAAAGCGATATCGCTCAAAGACTCTAGGTTTCTTTTCTACATGAAGTACTATATGTGTACAAAACTTGAAATCAATATCTCATTATATTCTAAGGTTATCGTGAAGAAGAACGTTAACGCAATACTTCCCTTAGGGAGGAAACTTAACAGAACAAAATAAAAGATTGTTAAAAATAAATTTAATATACTCTACAATATTTTTTGTTTTGAAGTGGGCAAGATCAAGCTCTGATTTTTCAGAAGTTCTGCGAAGAATTATCTTTTCATAATAATTTTCTAAAGGGCCGAATATTAATTGTTCGTAATTTGATGTGAATTTTATAAACTTTTATTAATAATTTTTAATTCTAAACTTAATAAGGAGATGTGTGATCTCATATCTTATTAACGAGTGGACAGATTTCAATGCATTTTTTGTATTTGTTGAGACGACTTTTAGGGAAGTAACATTAGAATAGTCTTGTAGGATCAATAAAAGTTTACCTTGGTTAAATTGGACATTCTTTTATATGCATACAAATAAGATGCTTTTACATAGTTTGGTTATCTATCATCTTAAGCATAAAATACTTGAATCTCTTTTTAATCATGTAATTAAGCTTTAAAAACTTCACTTTTTACAGTAATTTTATATACGTGTGAATATAAAAAGAAACGAGTATGAAAATCGATTTTTTGCTCTATTTAATTCATGTGTTACCCTTTAAATAGGGTGTCAAGCTCGAGTCATCTCTCATACGAGTACAATAATGCTTCCGTATTATTGTAATACTCAGTTATAAATGTTATAATAGACTTCCATTTATAAAAGTTTATTCGATTGTTATCAAATTAGAGGGTAACAGCAATTGTAGACTGCTGGCTTTAATCTTCAATTGCTATTACAATTAAGGTGAATATGTTTTCTTTTTTTTTCTTTTTTTTACATTATTTTATACCAAGAAAGCTAAATTTATAACCAGAGATAACACTCCTAGTAAAACAGAATCACAGACTAAAGAATTTTTTCCTATCAAACTATGTAACTCTGTAACTGTGTAAATTTTAGATGTCCAAACTGGGCGGTATAGTGGAAAGAGAGGTTAGAAAGGACACGAGGCAGGACCCCGTATTCAACAGTACACACAACAAAATGGGAAGATCTCATGGAATACTTTCGAACTTTCCCTTGGATGGACGTTTGTTTTCGATCCGATAACCCATCTGACTGCGCCAGGGAGGTCTCCGATGTTATTTTGGCTGGTATGGAAGCTTACATCCCTTTTTCGAAGAAATGCTCCTCCAACGGCAAGCCTTGGTTCGACCGAAAATGCAAAGAAGCTGTTGCTTCTAAACATATGGCCTACCGACAATGGCGTGAAAATCCTAACACCTTAAATCGAAACATCTTTGTTCATGCCCGGAACAGATGCAAGGGAATTATCGACGAAACCAAGGAGGCACACAATCAACGAATTAGAAACAAACTTCTCGCTTGTCCCAACAATTCCAGGTCCTTTTGGGCAGTCGCTAAGGCAGTTAGTCAAAACTTTACCAAATCCACGATACCACCACTCACACGGCCAGATAATTCCATTGCAACCACACCTGTTGAGAGAGCGAACTTGTTGGCTGAACTCTTTGCTTCACATTCTACTGTCGATTTCCAAGGAAAAACACCACCTACTATTCCCATATTGCAGTCAAGGATGCCCGATGTTGTCTTCAGACAGCGCATCATAAAGCGTATTTTAATGAAGCTAGACACCAAGAAGGCTTCTGGCGCTGACGGAATACCTGCCATAGTTCTCAAAAACTGTGCAAGGGAACTAACACCAGTTTTCTGTAGACTTTTTAACCTATCCTACAGAAAGGGAATATTTCCGTCCTGCTGGAAATGTGCCACGGTTCAGCCGATACCTAAAAAAGGTAAGAAGTCCTTGCCAAATAACTACCGACCAGTTGCACTGCTTTCAATAATATCGAAAGTCATGGAAAAGGTTATCAATGAGCATCTTCTAAAATATCTTGAACGATTCAATATTATTAGCGATCACCAATATGGTTTTCGTAAACATAGATCAACAGGAGATCTTCTGACTTATGTAACACATGTTTGGAACAACGCAATTGAACACTTTGGAGAATCTCGAGCGGTTGCTCTTGACATATCCAAGGCATTCGACCGTGTTTGGCACGATGGACTGTTGGCTAAGTTGCGCTCTTATGGTATGTCTGAAAGGTTCTGTTTGTGGCTCTCATGTTTCCTCAGAGAGCGTTCTTTACGAGTGGCGGTCCACGGATTTCTTTCTAACACCCTCACTATCAACGCCGGTGTGCCCCAGGGCTCCATACTGTCTCCTACTCTCTTTCTCATTTACATTAACGATCTGCTGGAAAAGACCGGGAATCCAATCTATAGCTTTGCAGATGACAGTACGCTTGTCTCTTCATTCACCTTGAGCGCTCGGACATCGGCTGCTCAGGCGAATATCCGCAGACAGCAGGAGGTCGTTCAACTTAACAAAGACCTGGAAGAAATTCTATCTTGGGGGTGACAGTAACCAAGTGGAATTTAACGCTACAAAAAACCCAAGCGGCAGTTTTTTCTAAAAAAGTTAACGTTGCTGAACCCGACATAGTTATGTCGGGGCACTCCATTCCCCTAGCATCGTCGCTCAATTTGTTGGGCGTTAGTTTGGGAGCAAATATATCTTGGCATGAACATGTTGCAGGCATAGCAAGGAGAGCTTCTCAAAAATTGGGAATATTATTTAGAACCAGAAAGCTTTACACCCCACAGCAACTGTTAATTCTTTACAAAGCCCAAATTCGACCAACTATGGAATACTGCTCCCACGTTTGGAGCTCCGCTCCCAAACATACACTGCATTTGTTGGATTCTGTTCAGAGAAGAGCGGTCCGTCTGATTGGGGACCCGGAATTGACCGGCGGCCTTGATTCGCTGGAACATCGAAGAACGGTTGGCGACTTGAGTCTGTTCTACAAGTATTTTCATGGAAAGTGTTCGAAGGATGTAGCCCGCTTAATTCCTCCCAAAGCGGTGCATGTTAGAAATACACGTCGCGCTGGTGCTTCGCATCCGTATGAGGTTCAGCTGGTTACTCCGCGTACGACGCTTTTCAAGCAATCTTTTATATGGAGAACATCATCCCTTTGGAATAATTTGCCCAGCGCTGTGTTTCCCACCGAGTACAATTTACAGCGATTCAAGAACAACGTGAATCGCTTTTTCCGCACTCGTGCCGCTCCTGGAGCGTTTTAGGGACTTCCCTGCAGCACGTGTGCTAGACCAATAAAAAAAAAAAAAAGTACATAGAATTTATTATTATGTGCTAATACTAACTTAGTAGCACGTCGTTTGAGGCTCTTACCACCGTTGAACAGTGGCCATTTTAGTTTGAGGTTTATATATGTTCATTCATCTGTGATAGAATAGAGCCCAAAAAGTATATTTTAAAGTAAAAATTATTTTTACCTGAATAAATAAAGTTAACTCGTCAAATATAACTCGGGAACTGAAAAACTTTTTTTTAAATTTGTAAAGTAATTTACCCACTACTTCACTTTCAAACATAAGATTCTAAAATAATTACTAAATTTGACTTTCTCAGACTAAAGAATAAGTTAATACGTGCTTTGGAACTCCATATTTTGAATAATAGGCTATTAAATATTTGTCACAAGAAAAACTGGATAAGGCTGTATGTTGATGGCAAATAAATATGCTCCAGAATTGTTCAGTATTGCAACTGAAAACCAGAAAAAGTCATTTTGCTATTGAAATTAAATAAATCAATTTCCACCTCTTTGACCCCCTTTCTAAGGAAGTATTTGGTTCAAAGACTATACATTCCTGTCTTACTTCAAGTATTATGGTACATGTGTATATGCAGAATTTGTACTAACTTCAAACAGACAGACAAATAGAAAGATCGACGAAAATTGGAAAGTATATTTTTCGTGATGTTGAGACATGACGAAATACAAAAATCTGAGAGAGTGATTTTTTCATAAAAACCAATCTTCCCTTAGAGAGTGAAGTAAATAATCCATCATCCTAAAATTGTATTTAATCCTACAGAGAAAAAGTTCTGTCCCTTTTAACATCTTGGCGATACGACATCAATTACATCACAGTTTTGTTTTGTTTTAAATCCTTTCTTTCAGAGACTGAACACTGAACCAGATACCGAAAGCGAAAATAATAGGTAAGAAAGAGTTTGAAGAGAACCGACAGTTCAGTGGCCTATTTTGCCCTACTAAGGCGAGAGAGTACCAGCTTTCAGAGTAAATATTTTATTAAAGTTTAACTATTTTTCCTTGCCGGATTTAAATTATTTAATAAAATTTCAAAAACCAAACCCTATGTTTTACCCAACTTTTATATAGGCCATGTTTGGTGAAGTATTTATTTTGAAGAAAACTATAATCTTTTAAAAATAATATTTCAACTTATAGAACACGCTGTACCATATACAGCCTTGGCCAAAAGTATTAGGCACCCTACAATTACTTCATTTCTTGTGTTTCAGGGTAAAAAATTAAATTCGTATGTTTTGTAAAATCGTATATTGAGGTAAAATTATGAAATAAATTAATATTTGGTGTGTCCGCCCTTAGCTTTAATTACAGCAGCAATTCCTTGGGGCATGCTAACTACAAACCTAGTACATTAAGTTGTACTTATGGCATCCCACTCATCCATCAAAGCGCTTTTTAGCGCTGCTTTTGATGTTATGCTATGCTCCCGTATCTTGCGCTTCAGAATACCCCAAAGATGCTCAATAAGGTTTAGATCTGGAGACTGCGCCGGCCAATCCAACAAGACAATGTTATTGTCTCTAAACCAGCGCATCGTAGCCGCTGATTTATGACAAGGTGCATTATCTTGCTGGAATTGGAGGTCGTCTAAATTAGTGTCGCCAAAATGCGCATTAGTGAAGGCATCAGTACAATTTCTAGTACATTTATATACTTTTGGCTGTTCATGCGACCTTCACAAACGAACATTTCGCCGAGACCTTTAGCAGCCATGCAGCCCCAGATCATAATGCTGCCTCCTCCGTGTTTTACAGTAGGTACCACGCAATCTGGATGGTATTCCTTGCCGACACGCCGCCTCACGAATGTCACACCTGATGTTCCGAATAGCTGTAAGAATAGAAAAATTAGTTACTATTTTGACTAAAACGGATTAAATCAAGAGTAATTGTATGTAGTTATTTGTTAAAATAAATCATATAAAAACTTACCTCAAAGTTGGATTCGTCGGACCATACAACGTTAGGCCAATCCTTTTCGCTAAAATGTTGGTGCTTCAGAGCCCACTCTAAGCTTTTCTTCCTATTGGGAATTGCCTTGTTCATGTAGGGTTTGAATTTTAATTCGTTTTTTCGATACCAAGCTCACTTTTCTTAGGCATTTCTCCAATATAACAATGTCCAGTGCACAAATAAAACACGCACGGAAGTTTCTTGACACTACAAGTAGTAAAAAGAGACTGATAAAACATTAAAAATATTTTTCAAAAAACCTCATTAACGCAATTTTGTGGGCCAGGTGTTTTATGGACCTGTAAAAGAGATTGTCTATTGTTTAAGTTAGCTTTTGACAGCGCCGCCTATAGTACTCGTATTGTTAAAACAATTGGTCTTATTTTAAAATGTGTTATGAGTTTCACGTGTTTATTAGGGGTGCCTAATACTTTTAGCCAAGGCTGTATTGATTTACTTATTCGAAAAGTTGAGATCTTCTATTGGGCCGACGTCAATAAAGATTTTTTTTCTAAAACGAGGCCCCTTTATACAAAAATATTTTTTTACATATAATTTCCTTGTGTAACTCACATAGTTTGTATATTACTAATGAAATACCTTGCTAGCGATTACTGCTAATTTTGAAACACAATCAACGGGTACTTCCTGAATCTTCATCCACATATTTAACTTGTTGAGCTAGACAATGTATATCACTTAAGATAATGCGAGAATTACCGCTGTATAGGGCTGGGCAATACTAGATTTTACCTATTACTAGTCAATAGCAATCTACCTTTTGATAATTTTAACATATCGATATATGGATAGCCACCTATATATTGATAATTTTCGATACATCATTAGTCATTATTCAAAAATGGGGCGGGGGAGACTTCTAAAAAGTCTTTTAAAATTTTTTGATTATCTCTTAATTGAAATTGATGACCGGGGGATGGAGATAAGTAGTCGATAACTGTCGATGTATTGATAATTATCGATATATCGATGACTATTGATAATTATTGATATTTCGATAACCATCGATGTATTGTTAACCATCGATATTATTAAAAGTTATCGACAATTTTTTGATTCAGCTTTTGTTATTAGTATCACTGATAGCTATCGATAACTATTAATAGTTAAAAAAAAATCCCATTCCTACTGTTATATAGTTTTTGGGATTTTGCCAGTTATTTTTTTTACCGCTCACCTCCTTGCCTCAGTAGGCTGATGATGATGTTATTGGTGTCTGGGCGCATCAACTACTAAAGGTTATTTACCGCCCCTTGTTTTGTTTATCTAGATTTTAAAGTGTATTTCTAGGAGGAAGTTATGAATATTTACTTTCATGTGTTCAAATGATTGAATTATTTGTTTCATGCTAGATGGAATGTTATATCTGTTTCTTTTATCTCTATAGTGAGCTGCCTCGAAAATGTGTGACGTTGTAAGGGGTGCATCACAGTCTGGACATGTGGGCTGTTGTTCCTTGTTCATAAGGTAACTGTGGGTGGAGTACGTATGTCCTGCCGCTAAAATATATATATATATATATATATATATATATATATATATATATATATATATATATATGTATATATCTATATATATATATATATATATATATATATATATATATATATATATATATATCTATATATATATATATATATATATATATATATATATATATATATATATATATATATATATATAATCCTAAGTTTAACTACTGGGAAACGCCCTTATAAGGAGAAGAGATGAGCAATCAAAGATGTAAAGGCTCTAGTATCTGCTTTTTATTTTTATTATCGAGCTTTCGCTGCCTGATGGTAGCTTCTTCTGGATTCTAAAAATGCAAACCAGGTACAGAAAATAAACCAAAACGTTCGTTTTTTTTTAAAATGTGATTAAATGAATTGTACGACTGTATGTGAAATTACTTACAAAAATGTCAGCAGTTAGTTCATCTCTGGTGAAGACAATGAAATTTGCATTTTTGTTGGCCAGGTAGTATGAATGATTACACAAACATGATTAAAAGACATTTAGAGAGTTACACAAATATTGAAAATAAAACTTTGTCAATAAACATTAGTTAAAAACACTTTTTGAAGACCGAAACATAACTGCAAGAAACACCATGATGTTGAAATGGTACTCCATTTTAAAATTTTTGACGTCGAGTTTAGTAACTATTTAGTGATATTTAAGTCCGAACCGGATATTGTTGGTAGTCTATGTCCTCATCAGGTCGACAAAAAACCATAAAAAGCATCGAAGTTAGGGATGTGGTAAATTTTTTAGGTGGATGCTAATTTTAGATAAATTATTTATTATTAATGATATCTATTTTTTAGTTTTAATTTTATAAAAAAGGGGGGACTTAAATTTGATGAATGTTACTCTTTGACGAGTTATTTATTATTAATTATATTAATTCTTTAATTTTATAATCAAGAGATTCATAGACTAATTTAAAAATTTAAAAATTTGAAAGAGAAAATTAATACTGGACATTATTTATTATTTGTCATATTTAATTTTTTTATTATTTAATTTTAACAAGAAGACATAGAAAAGTTACTGGTAATAAATAGCAAAAATGACAGAAAGAGAAAAGAAACGTCAACTTTACTAGAAACTAATTTTTTCATAAAGATCGTTCTTTTTTATTGGTTTGGTATAGTTTTGTGTTAGTAAATAAGTATACATGGAGCTCAATCCTTCTCTGTCTTTTTTGTGATTGAGATTATTTTTACAGGTTTTTATGTAACACATTTCCAAGAAACTTCTTCTGAAATAATTAGTCTCAACATCCAGAATGAAGCTGTTGTTATATTGTACTCTGTGATCTGTATTATTTACGTGTAAGCTCAAGCTAGTTGCGTTAGGTTTGTGTTTACTATCACTTTTGTGTAACGCTAATCTCTTAGAGAGCTTTTGTGAAGTTTGTCCAACGTAGACCAAACCACATTGACAGGGAATGCCATAGATTATATTAGATCTTTGTAAAGTATCGGTTTTATCTTTTAAATTGGTATAAAAACAATTCATTCTTTTTATGTTGTAATTGGCAATTTTAATGTTTGTCTTTTTAAAAAGAGAAGACAAGGACTGGGAAAGGCCTTCAATGTATTGTAACTTTCCTACTTTAATATCGACATTAGTGGTGACAGTTGGATTAATTTGAATGGGGGTCTTTGAAAATTCTTTTTAATTAGTGCTTTAGGATAGTAATTGTCCAACAAAATGTTTTCTAACAGTTTTACATTTTTTTCTTTAAATGAGGGGTGGCAAATCTTATCTATTCTATTCTTTAGTTCTCTGATGATGTTCAGTTTCTGTTTCATAGGGTGATAAGAATGGAATGGGATATATCTACCAGAACTTGATTTTTTCCTATACCAGTCCAGTTTGACTGTATTATTTTCTGAGCGTACAACCCTAGTATCCAGAAACGGAACAGCACGGTGTTACTTTTGAACGACGACATTCTAATAGAAATATTCGTCTGTTTCTTTGAGATGCCAATTTTCCTGTGTAGGAGCATCTACACAACCACTTGCTAAATATATAGCCTCTATTTTAGAAACAGCTTTTTCAACTTTTAATAAATTCAGAATTAAAAATACCTTCGAATTTGCAGAGAAGGTTAATGGCTTTATTTTGCCAGAGGGTTTTGTACTTGCTTCTTTCGATGTAGTTTCACTGTTTACTAACATTTCTCTAGACCTTATTATATCAATATTAAATGAACATTTCATATCAATAGAAGAAATATGTAATATTCCTAAAGAACAGTTTCTACTAATCATTACTTTTTTATATGAAAATACATTTTTTTTCTTCAATAGTACATTCTACAGACAAAAAATTGGCGTCCCAATGGGAAGTGCTATTTCACCAATCCTGGCCGAAATTGTTATGAATAAACTTTTGTTTTGTTTTTTTGTTATTTCAAGGGTTGAATTTGAATTTCCCCTTCTTTTTCAATATGTAGATGACTTGTTAGTCGCTTTACCTGCCGGAAGTGTACAGAACACTCTTAACATTTACAATTCTTTCAATCATAAATTAGTATTTACTGTTGAGGAGGAGACTGACTGTGCTGTTCCGTTTCTGGATACTAGGGTTGTACGCTCAGAAAATAATACAGTCAAACTGGACTGGTATAGGAAAAAATCAAGTTCTGGTAGATATATCCCATTCCATTCTTATCACCCTATGAAACAGAAACTGAACATCATCAGAGGACTCAAGAATAGAATAGATAAGATTTGCCACCCCTCATTTAAAGAAAAAAATGTAAAACTGTTAGAAAACATTTTGTTGGACAATTACTATCCTAAAGCTCTAATTAAAAAGAATTTTCAAAGACCCCCCTTCAAATTAATCCAACTGTCACCACTAATGTCGATATTAAAGTAGGAAAGTTACAATACATTGAAGGCCTTTCCCAGTCCTTGTCTTCTCTTTTTAAAAATACAAACATTAAAATTGCCAATTACAACATAAAAAGAATGAATTGTTTTTATACCAATTTAAAAGATAAAACCGATACTTTACAAAGATCTAATATAATCTATGGCATTCCCTGTCAATGTGGTTTGGTCTACGTTGGACAAACTTCACAAAAGCTCTCTAAGAGATTAGCGTTACACAAAAGTGATAGTAAACACAAACCTAACGCAACTAGCTTGAGCTTACACGTAAATATTACAGATCACAGAGTACAATATAACAACAGCTTCATTCTGGATGTTGAGACTAATTATTTCAGAAGAAGTTTCTTGGAAATGTGTTACATAAAAACCTGTAAAAATAATCTCAATCACAAAAAAGACATAGAAGGATTGAGCTCCATGTATACTTATTTACTAACACAAAACTATACCAAACCAATAAAAAAGAACGATCTTTATGAAAAAATTAGTTTCTAGTAAAGTTGACGTTTCTTTTCTCTTTCTGTCATTTTTGCTATTTATTACCAGTAACTTTTCTATGTCTTCTTGTTAAAATTAAATAATTAAAAAATTAAATATGACAAATAATAAATAATGTCCAGTATTAATTTTCTCTTTCAAATTTTTAAATTTTTAAATTAGTCTATGAATCTCTTGATTATAATATTAAAAAATTAATATAATTAATAATAAATAACTCGTCAAAGAGTAACATTCATCAAATTTAAGTCCCCCCTTTTTTATAAAATTAAAACTACAAAATAGATATCATTAATAATAAATAATTTATCTAAAATTAGCATCCACCTAAAAAATTTACCACATCCCTAACTTCGATGCTTTTTATGGTTTTTTGTCGACCTGATGACGACATAGACTACCAACAATATCCGGTTCGGAGTTAAATATCACTAAATAGTTACTAAACTCGACGTCAAAAATTTTAAAATGGAGTACCATTTCAACATCATGGTGTTTCTTGCAGTTATGTTTCGGTCTTCAAAAAGTGTTTTTAACTAATGTTTATTGACAAAGTTTTATTTTCAATATTTGTGTAACTCTCTAAGTGTCTTTTAATCATGTTTGTGTAATCATTCATACTACCTGGCCAACACAAATGCAAATTTCATTGTCTTCACCAGAGATGAACTAACTGCTGACATTTTTGTAAGTAATTTTACATACAGTCGTACAATTCATTTAATCACATTTTAAAAAAACGAACGTTTTGGTTTATTTTCTGTACCTGGTTTGCATTTTTAGAATCTAGAAGAAGCTACCATTAGGCAGCGAAAGCTCGATAATAAAAATAAAAAGCAGATACTAGAGCCTTTAGATCTTTGATTGCTCATCTCTTGTCCTTATAAGGGCGTTTCCCAGTAGTTAAACTTAGGATTGTTTGTTGCCAGTGTCCAGTTACTGTCCTTCCTCTTTCTTATATATATATATATATATATATATATATATATATATATATATATATATATATATATATATATATATATATATATATATTATCGCTTACCTCCCCGCCTCAGTAGGGATTTTACCCTTTTTTCATATTCCAAGGATATCGGCGAGGATGTCGTAATACCCGTGGACGTTGTCCAAGTGTCGAAACACACATTTTTGTATTTCACAGCACCTTTTAGATAACACGGTAGTGCTGCCACGGACGTTATTGCATTTCTGCAAACAACTACTACCTATGTATGTTATGTGGCCAGGCCAAATATACATAATTAAATTAATAAATAAGTATACCAACCTGCGGGATTGAATCCTCGATCGATCTTTTGCACCGTAAGCAAAGTACTACGTAACGGAGCCATGGGGTAAAAATGATTTGCAAAAATTTACAACTCCTTTTACTTTCTTATGTCAAATTCTTGGATATAAATTATCGAATACAGGTTAAAGTTTCTTAATACTTTTTAAGGTCTAAGGCAGGTTGTCTTAAAATATCAATTGTATAAAACTGTAGATTGGTTACGCTTACAAAACAAACTTAAAACATAAAAACCAATACATTTTTAAAATAAAATATTATTAATTCCTTAATTTTAGGTATAGGGGAGTTTATGACTCTCGTTTTTTACGAGTAACAGTCGACGGAATTTCTTTCTAATACCTTCACCATCAATTCTGATGTGCCCTAAGGCCCCATTCTGTCTCCTAATCTCTTTCTCATTTTCATTAACGATCTGTTGGAAAGGACCAGGAATCCAATATATAACTTTGCAGATAACAGTACGCTGTCGTTCAACTTAATAAAAACCTGGAAGAAATCCTATCTTGGAGTGACAGTAACCAAGTGAAATTAAACGCTACAAAAACCCACGCGGCAATTTTTTCTAAAAAAATTAACGTTGTTGAACCCGACATATACATGTCGGGACACTCCATTTCTCTAGCAACTTCATTCAATTTGTTGAGTGTTAGTTTGGGGGCAAATATGTCTTGGCATGAACATGTTGCATACGTAACAAAGAGATCTTTTCAAAAGCTGGAACTAGTAATTCAAACTAGAAAACCAAGTTTAAATTCGACCAACGATGGAATACTACTCCCACGTTTGGAGCTCTGTTTCCAAACAAACACTACACTTGTTTGTTTACTTCTATTCTTAAGAAAGGTGTAGCCCGCTTAATTCCTCCCAGAGCGGTGCAGGCTAGGAATACACGTCGCGCTGATACTTCACGTCCTTATCTTAATGTGAATCGCTTTTTGTGCACACGCGTCGCTCCTGTAGTGCTTTAGAGCTTTCCCAGCAAAGCGTGTCCTATGTCCCTAAAAAAAAGGAATAGTAATTTTCATCGAAAATGTTTTTCGTTCCTTCTTAAAAATTTTAAGACTGATTTTGAATTGAAGTAAAGAAATAATTACTATCGAATATAATTACAAAAATTTAGTAAACCACAAACCGTTAGCAGGTCCTAAACAAGTTTAATTATACACGTGCAGGAAGCTTTGATTCAAAGCTCAGCTCGATCAACACGGCTTTTAAGGCACTAACAAAAACAGACTGTTACATACAACTAAACCCAAAGACGGCGGAACACAAACGGCCCTACGTCAGTCTCTTTCCGCCTGCTGCACGATCCTGCTACGCAGCAGGTTTTCCGAACACGATATTTCTGCTAAAAATGTAGCCTGTGCAAACAGGATTTCATTTTTACCTATGAAAAGTGTACAGTTTTTACCCAATAGTACAAAATTTTAGTAATAAATAATAAAAATGTGATATAACGACGTATTTTTGTACAAGTTTTATGCCAGTAAATAGGCAAAAAAGTAGTAACAAAACACCACAATGGACCAACAAGATAGTTCACCTGATTTATCCTTAAAATTAAGAAGAGGATCCAGTGATTCCCGGGATTCGTTTTATATGGATTTTGACCGTGGAATTGACTCGGATATTGAAGAGATGGCCACTACTTCTGGGGCGGATTTCGGGGGTGACACTACGGGTGAAATAACTGCAACTCCCACCGCATTCGGTATGAAGACTGAAGGAGCCAGGTAGGTATTGGTTGGACTGTGATAGAGTAATCAGTACATTATTAATAAAATGTTTTGCTATAAAATAAATTTTTGTTAAACACAGTACTTAAAAGATTAATTTTTCGAAATTTATTGACAAAGTCTTTGTTAGTCCAAAAAAACAGAGGCATTTATTCCGGATGTTGTATTGCACCTTATAATGCAAATTGTCCTACCAGGAAACAAATTTTTTTGCGTTAATGTGATGGTATAAGTTACGGAAAACGTTATGGATTGTCAGTATTTAATAGAAAGAGATGACTTGCTGGCTTAATGTCTATGCTTGACTCCAAACTTATTTGTGGTCAAATTGGGGTGCTGCCTATTTCCGCATTTACAGTGCATGTATTGGTTTCATGTTTTTATGTTCATTGTTAAGTGCATTAAAATGTTCAGGATTCCCGTACTAAAGCTTGTTGCTCCGTAATAGCTTCATCCGATATATATCTAATCAATTATTTTGTCAAATAATAATAAAAAGGAACAGCAAATACAAAGCAATTTATAATGCATGAAACATATTTACTATATTATATACTGATTATTGTCAATAAAACATTTTATTTCTAAAAAAAAATTAAATGTGGCATCTTAAAGGTAGAATATTAAGATTATTTTTAATGTATAATTTATGTTGAAGTCGTAACGGCTCTCCGGAAGGAACGTTGTAATCTAGGTTATCTAAGGTTAATTAAGGAGAAAGTAGGAAGATAGGACTTAAACTTAGCCTAGATTATAATTATTAGACCATTTTACTCGTAAGAATAAAAATTGATTATTGTTACAGTATGTCAAGTAAGAATGTAAATGTAAAAGGAAGCTTTGTGTTCGATGCGTTTTAGTAAAGGTACCAGTCGATCCCGAACTTTCGTCGAAATCACTTAAGATCCAAAATCAGTCACTTGTTTGCGCGTCGGCTCGAGGCAGCCTTTCTTTGTTCTCATCCAAAGGGGTCTAAAATAACACATTCCGCGGCCGCTAAATGTATTAAAAAATCGGTATCGTTTGTGAAGAAGTTTGTAAATTATTTTAAGGAGACCCAAAATGTCGACGACTTCCCAAAACGTGACTCGGTAGGCAAATTCACTCCGAAAGTCAAAAAACAAATCAATTCACGGGACCCAAAACTACCGCTG
This sequence comes from Pachyrhynchus sulphureomaculatus, assembly GCA_019049505.1. Lineage (NCBI taxonomy): Eukaryota > Metazoa > Arthropoda > Insecta > Coleoptera > Curculionidae > Pachyrhynchus > Pachyrhynchus sulphureomaculatus. The sequence goes on along the minus strand of CM032449.1, from coordinate 124,891,636 downwards.
CGTTAAGGA
>CM032449.1:124824127-124886627 GCA_019049505.1 Pachyrhynchus sulphureomaculatus | reverse complement strand
AAGGGTGATTAGTAATTCGACATATTCCTTGAAATGTGTTAAACTAATGCTAATTTGCAACAAATTTGTTCCTATAAACGGGGGGTCTGAAATAAGTGGTTTTTGAGTTATTGCGGTTTTTAGATTTGTTTTAAATTTTTCGACTTTTGACCAAAAACTGCCAACTGTGAAAAAACTTCTACACTCTGGTCATTGAATTGGCACTTTTCTAATAGCTGACGAAAAAGTGTCATGGATTTTTTTTTCAAATATCGTTTAAATTGTAGAAGAAAAAATTGTATCACACTTGGCCTACAAATTACCAAAATAACTTCCTCATTTCATAAGCTCTCCAAAAAGGTACAAATGTTGTCAATGCATGGGTGTAGAAAAAATCCAATAAAATGCTCAGAAGGCGTGTTGTAAGTCCCTATGAAAATATAATTAAATTATGTAGGTTTTCAAAAATAAATGAAAAAAAGAGCAAAGAATTATTTTTAATTGCGATTATCAGTTTTCAACAAAAAACTACTAAGTATGTTTAAATTGTCTCCTTCGATTACATATGCAAGCTCGAAATCTTCGGCGTACTTCAGTCACTCGATAATGTCTAATATCCTTTATTGAGTACTAGTTGGATTTTAAGATATACACATGTGTAATGATCTAATTAACTTGGCCTAGGCAAGGATTTTATATAATTGTGTTGAGAGACGATATTTCATGAACATAAAACTTAAAATAAAACTTAAGACTAATTAAAGTTAACTTAAACTAATCCTGCAGTAGGGGGTCCGAAGGTCCTGGAAGTCAGAGTCGGGCATGGCGTGAGGGGGGATAAGTATTTCTGACGGTGGGGTTGGGGTGGAGTGTGGTTTTGTCCAGGAATTTGAGCTGGATGTGGGTTCTGAAATTCCCGGATTGTCGGAATCTGCAGGTCTCTATGAAGTTGTGTTTTCTGTTCGAACCATGGGGCTTTGGCGATGATACAGAGGGCCTTGTTTTCGATGCCGAGCTGGAGTAGGTCAGGCCAGCTCTGATGATCATTTTATAGATTGTCAACTTGTTGTGAGTTGACAATTTACTGGTGTTGTTGAGAAGTGGGTATAATTTGCTGAGGAGTCAGTTGGCTTTTTTGATGGAAGTGGAATTCAGATAGTTAATAACCACATGTCCGAGGTGATCGAAACTAACTGATTTATGATTGATGACACGAGTAACTGAATTGAACAAGTGTTTGGTAGTGGCTCCAAATATATCCGAAGATTCTCGAATATTCTAGAAAATAAAAAGAAGCCCACTAGGAAACAAAAGGGACAAAAGCAAACCCGCTAGAAGCAAGGTATGCTAGGAAATCTGTTACCTTCTCTGCGATTATTGCAATTTATTTCGCAAATTCTTGAGAAGGTTTGTTTTGCATCTTTTTGGAGAGCTTATGAAACGAGGAAGTTATTTCTGTAATTTGTACGCCAAGTGTATTACAATTTTTTTTGAGTAATCATCGACGAAATCATTTACGAAACGATAATTGAAAAAAAACATGAGATTAATGAACTTTTATTTCTGAGGTTATAGGAATTTTGGTCATGATTTTTTTCAAATTAGTCACTCTTTCATCAACTTAATGATCAGAGTGGAGTGGTTTTTTTTATAATTCGCAGTTTTTGGTCCATAGTCGGAAAATTTTTAAAAAATCTAAAAATTACAATAACTGAAAACAACTGATTTCAGACCCCCCCCCAGTTTATAGGGACAAATTTGTTACAAATTAGCTCTAGTATAACATATTTTAAAGAACAGATCGAATTACCATTTACCCTGTATATATATATATATATATATATATATATATATATATATATATATATATATATATATATATATATATATATATATACACATATATATATATATATATATATATATATATATATATATATATATATATATATACATATATATATATATATATATATATATATATATATATATATATATATATATATATATATATATATATATATATATATATATATACAGCCTTGGCCAAAAAGTATTAGGCACCCTACAATTTACTTTATTTCTTGTGTTTCAGGGTAAAAAATTAAATTTGTATGTTTTGTAAAACCGTATATTGAGGTAAAATTATGGAATGAATTAATATTTGGTGTGTCCGCCCTTAGCTTTAATTACAGCAGCAATTTTTTGGGGCATACTGCGTACAAGCCTAATACATTCAGTTGTACTTATGGCATCCCACTCATCCATCAAAGCGCTTTTTAGCGCTGCTTTTGATGTTATGCTATGTTCCCATATCTTGGGCTTCAGAATACCCCGAAGATGCTCGATAGGGTTTAGATCTGGAGACTTCGTCGGCCAATCCAACAAGACAATGTTATTGCCTCTAAACCAGCGTATCGTAGCCGCAAGGTGCATTATGTTGTTGGAATTTGATATCGTTTAAATTAGTGTCGCCAAAAATGCGCGTTAGCGAAGGCATGAGTACAGTACATTAATACAATTGTTTCACTTACCTATAAGTAATTTTGTAAGCAGATTTTGCTTTGCTAATGCTTTGCGGAATTGAAGGAAAATAAACAACAAAAAAAGACTTTTAAATTTTAAAATGACATTTAACCTAGAAGCTGGCAAATGAGAACTAATAATTTTCTGTTTATACTTAACTTTAACACCTGCTTTGCCCTAAAGATTAGTTAATCGTAGAAAAAGGGCTGTCCCAACACTTATTACACCATATGCTCCTTCCATACGGTTTTACTAGACAGCAGCAAGCTAAAATATGTATTTGTCAATGTTTCGTTTCTGCAAATTTTGACAATAAGTACAGTTTCTAGTACATTTATGTACTTGTGGCTGTTCACGCAGCCTTCACGAACGAACATTTCGCCGACACCTTTAGCAGCCATGCAACCCCAGATCATAATGCTGCCTTCTCCGTGTTTTACAGTAGGTACCACGCAATCTGGATGGTATTCCTCGCCGACACGCCGCCTCACGAATGTCACACCTGACGTTCCGAATACCTGTAAGAATAGAAAAAATACTCAAAAAATTAGTTATTATTATGACTAGCCCACTCTAAGCGTTTCTTCTTGTTGGTTTCTGAAAGCCAAGGCTTCTTTCTAGCTTTGCACCCCTTAATCCAGCTTCCGTCAGTCTTCTACTTGCCGTTCGAGAATTAATCGGCATCCCAATCTCTTCCGACAGAGTTGCAGCGAGCTCAGATGATGTTTTTTTTTCGATTTTTAATAGACTCGCGGATAAGTTTTTTGTCCTGTCGCTCATTAGTCTTACGTTTCCTGCCTCTTCTCATTTTGTTGGCATGGAAGTCAGTCTCCACAAACCTTTTAATAGCACAGTGCACTGCGCACCGAAAACATTTCACTAACTTGGCTATTTCTACTTGGGACTTGTCTTGTTCATGTAGGGTTTGAATTTTAATTCGTTTTTTCGATACCAAGCTCACTTTTATTAGGTATTTCTCAAATATAAGAATGTCCAGTTCACAAATAAAACACGCAGGGAAATTTCTTCACATTAACATTAAAAATATTTTTCAAAAAAACGCTTAGAGTGTTTTATGGACCTGTAAAAGAGATTGTCTATTGTTTAAGTTAGCTTTTGACAGCGCCGCCTATAGTACTATTAAAACAATTAGTCTTTTTTTAAATATTTTATGAGTTTCACGTGTTTATTAGTAGGTGTCTAATACTTTTGGCCAAGGCTGTATGTATATATATATATACAGATATATATATATATATATATATATATATATATATATATATATATATATATATACATACATATATATACATATATATATATATATATATATATATATATATATATATATATATATATATATATATATATATATGTATATATATATATACATATATATATATATATATATATATATATATATATATATATATATTTCATATATATATATATATATATATATATATATATATATATATACATATATATATATATATATATATATATATATATATATATATATATATATATATATATATATATATATATATATATATATATATATAGGAAAGGTTTTAAATGTAAAAAAACTAAAATACTCTCTTCCCTTGAATTTAAATTTTATTAAAACCTTTTGAGATACCGCCTAGTAACACCAAAAATGTACTCTGCATTACGCTGGATGTAAACAAAATACGTTACACATTTCAATCTACGAAACTAATTATTGCCAAAGGGATATTATGAACTTTAATACTTTAGCATGATTAAAGTGCTCCCTATAACACTATTAAACAGAGTAATAAGCTTTTAAAGTATTAAGTAGATTTTAGACCAGCGGATTTGCTGAAATTTAATGATTTCCATATTATTATTATGACCTATGCGTTTCAGTTTCCCCTGATCGTTTTATTTACAATAGTAATGCTATATTACTATATATATGCCTAGTGAATTTGTAATATGATAATGACAGTTATCTGATTTACCAATGCAAATAAAGCAATTATGAGTGACTTAATGCATTATTAGTGTCATGTTAGATGCCTTATCAAAAATTTGTAAAATTAATTACTTAATATTTCCCTTGCACTTATATATTGTACATTAAACACTGAATTTGATTTCACCCATCCCGTCCTCGTATACTTGTATATATGTATATTAAAAAAAGGTTCTTTTGATGTTAGGATATTCCAGTCAAATCTACGTACCATTTTAACTAATATAACATAATTATTTGATTCCTAAACACTACATCCATTTTATATGGATGTGGTGTTTTTTTTTTATGGGTCTAGCACACGTGCTGCAGGGAAGTCCCTAAAGCGCTACAAGAGCGACACATGTGCGGAAAAAGCGATACACGTTGTTCTTGAAACGCTGTAAATTGTACTTGGTGGGAAACACAGTCCTGCGTAAGCCATTCCAAAGGGATGATGTTCTCCATGTAAAAGATTGCTTGAAAAGCGTTGTACGCGGAGTAACAAGCTGAACCACATACGGATGTGAAGCACCAGCGCGACGTGTACTTCTAACATGCACCGCTCTGGGAGGAATTAAGCGGGTTGCATCCTTCGAACACTCTCCACGAAAATACTTGTAGAATAGAGAGAGACTTTAGGAGATTACCAGGTGTACAAGTACGAAATGCGGATTTTTTTTCTAAAAAAAACATGTTAAATTCGGAAGAATGATAAAAAATGTTTTATTCAAAGTATGTTCCATCGCTTGTTAAACATTTTTCCCGTCTTTCGGACAATTTGTGAATACCACGCCAGTAAAAATCTTTCGCTGCGAACCATTCATCGAGCCATTTTTTCACATCTTCATACGAACCAAAGCGCTGCTCAGCAAGTGCGTGACCCATCGATGCAAACAAGTGGTAATCGGAAGGAGCCAAGTCTGGTGAGTAAGCCGCACTTCCCAGCTGAGTGCTTCCAACGTGTCGCGAACTAGTTTTGCCGTATGTGATGGAGCATTGTTATGAAGAAAAATGACTTTGTGTTGCTTCTTTCGGTATTTTTTTTCAAGTAGCGAACGATTCAAATCGGTCAGTTGTTGTTGGTAACGTTTAGTATTAACCGTTTTCCAGGTTTTAACAGCTCATAATAGACCACGCCCCTCTTGGCCCACCAAACACAGAGCATCGTCTTTCTGCCAAAGCGATTCGGTCTAGCGGTCGATGTGGATGGTGCGCCTGGGTCTACCCATGATTTTTTGCGCTTGAGATTCTCAAAATGAATCCACTTTTCATCTCCTGTAACTATATGATGCAAGAACGACTTCCTTTTGTACCGAGCGAGCAAAATGTCACACGTGTTTTTGCGTTTTTCTATTTGCCTGTCGTTCAACCATGTGGTACCCATCTACCAGTCCTCTGAATCTTTCCCATCTCTCGTAGCCGATTGGAAACAGCTTGTTGACTAACGCTCAATTGCTCGGCGAGTTGTTTTTGTGTTTGCGAATCATCTTCGTCCAACAATGCTTGCAATTCCACATCTTCGTATTTTTTTAGCGGTTTTCCACGTTCCTTGTCTGCAACATCGAAGTCACCACTTTTGTAACGCCGAAAACATCGTTCACACGTATTTTGCGATGGAGCATGTTCACCATAAGCTTCTCGAAGTAATCGGTATGATTCAACAGCACTTTTCTTCAAATCAAAACAAAAAATTAATACTGTCCGCGAATGCTCTTTGTTCCGTATAAATTTTGACATATTGAACACAACAACTATGCACACACTTTTTCAATTTATCACTCGTGTCTAACACTTTTTGATGACACAACAAAATGGCGCAGTGTCAAATCTTTATAGCACAAACTGCATTGGTGCACCATCTGTTGTCTGAAATCCGCATTTCATACTTGTACACCTGGTAGGTAGTAGGTAGGAGGTAGGAGTTAGTGCATTTATACTCTTGCATAGGAAAGGATCCCCTTTGGATTGCAGCAACTATAGAACAATCGCTCTAGTGTCACACGCTGCTACGGTGTTTCTCTGGATCCTAAATGAAAGAGTCAAAACTTTTCTGCTGTCGCAAATATCTACCGAACAAACAGCCTTCATTCCAGGGAGAGGGACTAGAGAACAAATTTTCAACATACGCCAGAGAATAGAAAAAGTCAGGGAATTCCAAATTGTAACCTATATTTGTTTTATAGACTACTCTAAGGCTTTCAACTGCATACAATGGCACAACCTCTGTTCGTTTCTAATCAGCATGGGAACACCTATACATCTTGTAAACCTTATCCGATCCTTGTATGAGAACACAAATGGCAGAATTAAACTGAATAATTCTTTTTCCGACCCTTTATCGTAGAAGCCGGCGTCAGAGAGGGCTCTATTCGGTCACCTTTACTTTTTAACATTTATAGTGAACATATAATGAGTTCTGCTTTGGATAGCTGTAGGTGTGTGACAATCGGTGGAAAAAAGCTAAGTAACCTTAGATATGCGGATGGTACTGTTATACTTGTAACTTCAATACAAGACCTAGAATCAATTAGGGAGCGCCTGGAAATCACTAGCAAAGACTATGGATTGACAATTAATAGAGCGAAGACCAAAGTAATGATTGTTAGTCATAATGAAGATCTGTCACACATAAATAAAATTGCTGCTTGCACTGTTGCGGACCATATCAACTATTTGAGATCCCTCATAATTTACAGTGCTGGTTGTGAAGCGGAAGTAAGAAGACGTTTGGCAATGGCTAGAAACTCGACCATCAAACTCACTAAGGTCTGGAAAGATCCAGCTGTCACAAAAAATACAAAGTTAAGATTGCTCTCCAGCTTTATATTCCGCATAGCAACTTACGCGTCGGAAACATGGACCATTAAACAAGCTGACAAAAGACGAATCGATGCGTTTGAGCTGTGAGCATATCGAAGAATTCTCAGAGTATCATATACCGAACACCGTACTAATGTATATATTCTTGAAGAGCTTGGTATAAATGACCGACTTTCAAATATAATTCATAGACAGTATCTGAAATATTTTGGTCACATTATGAGGAAAGTGGATGTCATGGAAAAGCTTGTAGTAACGGGAAAGGTAGGAGGTAAAAGATCAAGGAGACGGTTTCCGACAAGATGATCCGACCAAGTAAGAGCTCTCCTTGGGATGGGTATACACGAGTCGAGTCAAGTCGGGCAGGTTCGAGATGCCTGGAGTATGACTGTTGAGGCAGCAACTGCATAGCGTCATCGATACTCCTATTGGGGTGAAAGGATTGAGAGAGAGAAAGAAACACTACATACATTAAATGTTTTGTTAAGAGTAGTTAAGTACCCTTTTTTCTTGGCCAAAACAATTTCTTTGTGGATCACATCCAAAAGATTTGAAGGTTACGGCGAGGGCCAACAAATACGAGGCTGGTTTGAAAAGTCCGTGCAAAAATAAAAACTACTTATGTGTTTGGCGTAAACCTTTTTTATTTTTCGACATAGTCTCCTTTTAGGCTTATACACTTCGTCCAACGATGTTCTAGTTTGTTGATCCCTTCCGAATAATAGGATTTGTCCAAGTCTGCAAAATATCCATTAGTGTCTGCAATCACCTCCTCGTTTGAATAAAATCTTTGTCCCGCCTGCCATTTCTTTAAATTGGGGAACAAATAGTAGTCCGAGGGAGCCAAGTCTGGAGATGTGAAACGAGTTGGAATCCTATTTCCATTAATTTTGCGACCACAACTGATGAGGTGTGTGCTGGTGCGTTGTCGTGATGGAAAAGGACTTTCTTGTGGGCCAATCGCGAGCGTTTTTCTTGCAGCTCGGTTTTCAAACGGTCCAATAACGATGAATAATATTCACCTGTAATAGTTTTACCCTTTTCCAGATAGTCGATGAGGATTATCCCTTGCGAATCCGAAAAGACAGTCGCCATAACCTTTCCGGCCGAAGGAACGGTCTTCTCCTTTTTTGGTGCAGATTCCCCCTTGGTAACCCATTGTTTAGATTGTTGTTTGGTCTCAGGAGTATAGTAATGTATCCATGTTTCATCCACAGTGACGAAACGACGCATAAAGTCCTCTGGATTCTTCTGGAACAGCTGCAAACCATCCTTGCAACACTTCACACGATTCCGTTTTTGGTCAAGCGTGAGCAATCGCGGCACCCATCTTGCGGATAGCTTTCTCATGTCCAAATGTTTATGCAAAATATTATGTACCCGTTCAGTCGAGATGCCCACAGCACTAGCAATTTCACGCACCTTAACTCTTCTGTCATCCATCACCATATCATGGATTTGATCAATGATTTCTGGAGTCGTAACCTCCACAGGCCGTCCAGAACGTTCAGCGTCACTTGTGCCCATATGGCCAGTCCGAAAATTTTGAAACCACTTATAAACTGTTCTAATCGAAGGTGCAGAGTCACCATAATGTTTATCAAGCTTCTCTTTAGTCTCCTGAGGCGTTTTGCCTTTCGTAAAGTAATGTTTAATCACCACACGAAATTCTTTTTCGTCCATTTCTTGAAAATCACTCGACTTCCTTGATTCACACGAATGCCAAACACAAAGAAATAGACCAATATGGCTGAAACTTGGTGTGCGTTCATTCAAGAGATGCTACTAACTAAACATGACATCGATACGCGCCGGTGGTGCCATCTCTCGGACTTTGCACGGACTTTTCAAACCAGCCTCGTACAGGTCGATATTTCAAAAGTCCTTTCAAGTACACATGTATCTTGTACCGTTTTACTGTCTCGGTAGTAATTTATCAAGAAAAAAACATACGTAACCTGTCACTCCTTCTAAAGACAACAATATAAAAATAGTCGTAATAGGTCAACTGGTATTGAACAAAAAAGAAAAATCAAGTTTATTCCTAAAATAGATACAATTTTACATACATATGCTTACTTTATTTTGGAACCAAAATAAAATTTTTTAATAGTCCTTTAAATTAGACACCATTTAGGAAAATCCCTAACAGAAAAATCGTATTTTGTGCAGATATGAGGGCAAGGTACAATTTACGTCATGCGGTAGTTCATAAAGGCTATCTGCTACTTTAGACTGATCACTAGCTTTTCTTTTTTCTTTTTAATTTTGAAAAAAACTAAAACTGAAGATGAAGATGTACAACTAAATCCTTGAGATGTAAAAAACCACTGAACATATTAAACATAACGGAAGTTGATCTTACTCTTAAATCAAATTTTCGAACGCGTACTTGTGGATTTATCGTAAACAGCCTTCTTCCAAATTTTCACACAATATCTACATCCGACTCGTCTGTGTATACACAAAATTATCTGTCAAGCTATTGTTTAAATCGTGTAGAAATCCTTTTAATATTTATTAACAATTTTCTTTAATTCACAGTGAGAAGTTTCGTTAAAATACAAATAAAAAGTAGTGTTGGTTTATATTATTGAAAACAGATTTTAAACATGTAATTTTATAGGCAGCAAAATGTGCTGTTTCAAAAACCTTAAAAAACTTAAATTCTCAGTAAGTAGAGATCGAATATCAGTTATATTTTTTAACATCAGTGCTAGTTTCTATGTTTCTTCTACTACTGTTATAACATTGAATCTCTCAATATTACGAGCAGTAGTGAGGAGTTTTTAAAGATTCCGCAATATCGACTATGGAATGCATTATCCAGAAAATAACTTTTAATTGATATAAGACTAATCAAATAAAATTTATTTGTTGTTAATTATGATTTTATTACGAATATATTTACAACTAATATCCATAAACAAAGGCGATATCTTTTAAAAAGCTAACAAATTGGTCATCTTCATTCTTCTTTAATATTTTCCAGGATAAATGGCCCAGATGTGATTGAAGATGCTTTAATGGTACCTATGAGCTCCTGTGAGCTGATCAACATAGTTTTGCTAGTGATTAACGATTTGATGGTCGAAGTTTCGCCTGCCAAGATTCCTATACGCTGACCACTCGTCTGAATAAATAACATACTAAAATTGAACCTCTTAATTGGTACGTTTTCATCTCTCCTTTCACACCAAAAACCCACGGTCCATCTATTCGTCTACCATGATTTCGATTGTTTTTCACCGGTGCATCGCTATCTTCAGATTCAGGTTGTTGATCACCTTGTAAGAGCCTTCCCCTGTTGTATTTTTGGCGACTCGTGAATCGCGCTTCATCAATTTTTATGGGATCGTCGTTGCTGCCGACTAATTGTCCTCCGCGATTAGCTGACACAATTGAGGAGTACAGAAAAAGGAAACGCTCGCCCACAATCGCGTTTAGTTTTTCTTTGCATTTCCGCCCAACACCTATCACAGATGTTATTTTTGTGATTCTGCATAAGATTATGCGTTTGCAAAAAAAGTCCCGGCTGCATCTTCGTGAGTGATATTAATATAAAAATCTCGCAAACGAATAGCTTCTTTTGAAATATACGTATTACTAACTAGTCATTGTCATTAATGATGAAACTTACCCTATTATTTTATTGCTTTGCTTAGAAATATATTTATTGCAAGTAGATCGCACGCAAAAATTAAGATTTACAGGTAGACCGCACACTACAGTGGCACCCAATACAAATTATAACAAGTTGAAAAGTTTTTGGTCTGGCACATAGATGTCGCTCTTTTCAAAAAATCCATATGATTTTTAGGAAGTACCGACCTTAAAACGATACGTGTCAAGATTTCACGATATTTCGACGATTAGTTTACAAGTTACAGTGGTTTTAGTGACGCTAGTTTTGATATTTTCAAAACAATGGAAAAAAATCGAATTTCGTGGGTTGATTAAACACTGTTTTTTGATAGGAAAAATACCGTTCAAGTAACGCAATGGCTTAATAAGTATTACGGAGACTCCGCTCCTAGAAAAACACTCATCATTTACTGGTATGCTGAATTTAAACGCGGTCGTACAGACACGAATGATGCTGAACACTCTGGACGCCCAAATGAGGTGGTTACACCGGAAAATCCACAAAATTGTTTTGGATGGCTCTAAAATGAAATTGCGTGAGATAGCTGACACCCTAAAGGTATCAAAAGAACGTGTTGGTCATATTTTGCAAGAACATTTTAGCATGAGAAACCTCTATTTGAAATAGGTACCCTGTCTGCTCACAGTGGACCAAAAACAACAACGTGTTGATGATTCTGAGCGCTGTTTGGACCTGTTTAAGCGCAATAAAAAGGATTTTTTCATGCCATATATGAGAACGGATGAAAGACGGATACAACGGAATTAAATTGGCAGTCAGCTGAGTGGACAGCAGCCGGTGAAAGCCGCCCGAAGCGACCAAAGACACAACAGTCGGCTGGGAAGGTTCTGGCCTCTGTATTTTGGGATGCGCATGGAATAATTTTCACCGACTATGCCGAGAAGGGAAAAATTATCAAGTCCGTTTGAAGGCAGAAGTCGCAAAGAAACGGCTTCAAATGAACAAGAAAAAAGTGCTCTTTCAACACGACAATGCACGGTGTCACAAGTCAATGGTTACGATGGCAAAATTGCATGAATTGGAGTTCGAATTGCTTCCTTATACACTATATTCTCCAGATTTGGCCCTCAGCGACCATTATCTATTCGCAAACCTCAAAAAAAAAAATCCTCACGGGAAAGAAATTTGACTTCAATGAAGAAATTATCGCCAAAACTGAGACCTATTTTGAAGGTAAAGGCAAATCCTTCTACAAGAAAGGTATAGAAATGTTAAAAAAGTCGTTAGACTGATTCTATCGCTCTTGAAGGAGACTATGTTGATGAATAAAGTAGAATTTTGCAAAAAAAAAAATGTGTTTTAAGTACCTAGACCGAAAACTTTTCAGCCAACGTGTTATTATGTGATTTTATTTTTTATTCACTGCATGTAGATATACCAAAATTGTTGGTTTTGTACTTGATGACATTATTATCACTGTATGAAAAAGCCAGATGACTTAAAAGATTGTGTTGCATATGGAACAGATGTAAAAAAATAGTAAATATATGGTTTCGATACAAAGAAATGCATTCGAACTACTCCGGGTCCTTCGATTCGGTTGAAATGCCTAAATTATTTTAATACTTAACGGTTTATTTTTTCAATAAAAAGTGAAATGTGGAAGCTCAGATGCATTATAGTTAATAATTATGTACTTATTAGAATTAAATTAAATAAACCAGTTAAGTAGTGTTCCTTACGGAACACTTATGAGATCACATCGGTGTCCGTCTATCTGTCTCTTACACCCAATTTCCTCCAAAACTATTTGATATAGAAAGTTGAAATTTGGCACAAAAATTGATGGACCAATCAGAGCCGTGTAGTTTTGAAAATTGTTTCCGCTATGAAATTGCAAACTTTTAAATTGTAGAATATTCGAAAATTTTAATTTAATACACACCTATTTTAAAACAGTTCTTTTTAGTGTAGCATACGGATTACTTTGATGTCTGTCCATCTGAAGGTCACACCCGATTTTCTCTGAAAGCATTTGACATAGAAAGTTGAAATTTGGCACAAATATAGGAATTCATAGAGCCGTCTAGTTTTGCAAATTAAATTTTGACTTAAGGGGTTAGTTTTGGGGGGAAAATGGAAAATGAAAAGAATTTTTTACCAGGTCTTTGAGTGGGGTGTTAAATGAAAGGTGAAAGAGTTCAAAAATATATATGATTGTAATACTTGCGCACGCTTTTTTTGTATTATTTTTTAAAAAGGACCAAAAATCTCCCCCCAACTCGAAAAGTACTGATCAAAAAATTTTGAAAAAATTCTAGAATATTCTCCATAAAGGATAGATTAAGCGAAAATTATCATGAGTGCATTACATTTGATAATTTATCTGGTATATAAAAAAATACTAAAGTTGCGTTTCATGACAATACGGTGGAGACTTTTTAACATAATTTTTAGAATATTACTACTACCGCGCCTCACTTTTCTAAAGACAAAATAATTTTATTTTATTTATTTATAATTAATATAAATATTTAGGTAGTAAATATCTGTTATATATATATATATATATATATATATATATATATATATATATATATATATATATATATATATATATCTATATATATATATATATATATATATATATATATATATATATATATATATATATATATATATATATATATATATATATCTATATATATCTATATATATATATATATATATATATATATATATATATATATATATATATATATATCTATATATATATATATATATATATATATATATATATATATATATATATATATATATATATATATATATATATATATATATATATATATATATATATATATATATATATATATATATATATATATATATATATATATCTATATATATATATATATATATATATATATATATATATATATATATATATATATATATATATATATATATATATATATATATATATATATATCTATATATATCTATATATATATATATATATATATATATATATATATATATATATATATATATCTATATATATATATATATATATATATATATATATATATATATATCTATATATATATCTATATATATATATATATATATATATATATATATATATATATATATATATATATGTATATATATGCTATCGTTTCTGGTTGATCGATTTACTTTACACAAAGTACAGTTCGATCAAAAGCAAAATACACTTAAAAGACACAACCTTTTCTTTGATGTTATATTTTATTCTTTAGTTCATGTCTTTACCGAAATTGGCTTCTGTATTTACTGCTGTGCCTCAAGATATTTAACGACATTTCGACAAAGGAACAACATTTACTTTCCGCAGCGTCGGTTGTAGATATTCTATAAATGTAATCAATAAAACGATATTAGAAAAAACATACAGAATATGATATTACAGTAGAGATAATAATGAAGGATACATTTTAAGATTTCTTGAAGTTTCAGAGTGTCTAAATTATATTCATTTTTCATTTGTTCGTCAGTGTGTCAACCTTTTGGGACAATTACTCTCGAACAAAATGAGATATCGATTTTCAATATATTACACATATAATGCCAGAAATAACGAAAGAACTTTTTGGTTTTTGAGCGATATCGCTTCAGAAGGTAAATAAACTGTTTGAATAGATAACTTTTGTATAGTTTCTGGTTGGCATTATAACGTATAAGATTAGGCATAACTACCAATAGTCAAGCATATAAAGGGTCAAAGAAGTGGTAATTATAGGGTATAGCTTCGAATTTATAGTGTTCAAGGTATCTAAAAATCCTATTATTGTCTCATTATTTCCAAAAATAAAAAAAAAAAACCTCTCGACATTTTGTAGAGGACGTAGATAAGATTAAGATTTGAAAAAAAAGTTAAAAAATATTAAAAAATTTAATTTTGCAGCCAGCCTCTGAGCGGTCCCAATCCGATGCCAGATCACATTTAATGCTCTAACTTTGTGAAGGAATAGAATTTTCTTAAAAAAAAAGAGCCAGTGAAGACAATCATAGTCAGACTTCATTCATTAAAATCGGTTCAGGTTAGGTCCAATTGGAAATTGACGTTAATGACAGGACATTGTTTTTCACACGGTGTTTTTTTATAATTATTTACATCACTACCATTAATGTATGTAGATATATATATATATATATATATATATATATATATATATATAAAAAAACATATATATATATATATATATATATATATATATATATATATATATATATATATATATATATATATATACCATGTCGCATAAATTTATAAAAAATAACACTACATTTAATAAAAATGATATTACTAATTATAAAAACAAAATTTTTTCATCATGTTTAGCAGGGTACATTTTCTTTCCCTGTTTTTAATATAAAAGGAGACTAATATCCACTTTTGAGATAATCGTTTTTAGTCAAATATAAAATGTTAATGTTAGTTTTTCTAACATTAAAGGAACACTACAGAATGTTCAGATTCACAAAGATCAAGATCAAATGAATTTGTAGAATGCTGAGGAGGCCAGAACTAGTACAACCTTTGTTCCTTTGGCAAATTTGAGCAAACTTTGCTCTTCTCATTTGCAAACTACTTTTTGAACCAACTAGATTAAAATCAATCAAATTAGCTCTTAGCCTTCTTCACCTGACTAATGAGACCCGGAAGGTCAAAAGCAGTAAATTTCCTTTTGAAAACAACTTCCATAGATTTGACAAATTTCGCCTCGCGAAAGAAGTCTCTTTTGAGTTTGACAAAAACAAATCCATGGGAGTTGTTTTCAAAAGGAAATTTGCTGCATTCGACCTTCCGGGTCTCATCAGTTAGGCGAAGAAGCCTGAGAGCTAATTTGAATGGTTTTAATCCAGCTAGTTCAAGAAGTAGTTTGCAAATGAGAAGAGCAAGGTTTGCTTAAATTTGTGAAAGGAACAAAGGTTGTATCAGTTTTGGCATCGTCAGCATTCTACAGATTCATTTAATTAAGGATCTTTTGTCTTTTGACGATTTTGTCTTTTGATTTTTGGTCTTTGTTAATCTGAACATTCTGTAGATTTCTACCTCTATCAGAAAATGTCCAACTTGTCTCAGGGTTACCTCCCTGACTGAAGAAGACGAACCAAAGAAGAAACAAGAAGCAAAACAAACTGTAAACATATTTTTCAGTTGTTGTGAACACACGGTGCGAATTTTGCACTTTGTGATCTGCTACACTGAAACTGGAATAAAAGATTTTTCCCAAACCCAAAAGAGACTCCTTTCCCGAGGCGAAATTTGCCAAATCCGTGGGAGTTGTTTTCAAAAGGGCTGCTTTCGACCTTCCGGGTCTTATCAGTTAGGCGAAGAAGCCTAAGAGCTAATTTGATTGATTAAAGGAACATACATTTTTTTATTAAAATCATTTTAATTATTTGTTGTTTCTATTGTTTCTTACTGAAAAGGTTGATTAACTAGCGTAGGAGGTAATTTTTGACGATGAATTCTTACCATTTCCAATAGGATTATAAGATAACTGTATAACTGCAAGTAAAAGAATCATGATAGAATGTAAAATACATAGAGAAAAAGTAGTAATACATATGTGTCTCAAATCTATCACGAAATTCCGAGCAAATATTGGCACAGTCATCTACAAATTAACTATCCAAATGCCGAAATTGCCATCCTGGGCGACTTTAATGTCCACAACATCGACTGGCTGAAATATTCAAATACTACCGGCGAACAAGGTCGCGAAGCCTAATCATTTTCAATCAGATGTGAATTAACTCAGCTTATTGACGTACCAACACGGATCCCTGATCGAGACGGGGAGTTCGCCAGTCTTCTTGATCTGTTTTTAACCACCAATCCGGAGATTTACACTATCTGCGTATGGTAAATCCGCCGTTAGGTTCTTCCGACCATAAACCATTTTCGACATCGAGTATCCTACCAATCAGTGACAGAGAGGCGCCTAAATCGCGCAAGATTTGGCACTACAAATCTACTAAATGGAAAGATCTCATGGAATATTTTCGAACTTTCCCTTGGTTAGACGTTTGTTTTCGATCTGACGACCCATCTGACTGCGCCAGGGAGGTTTCCGATGTTATTTTGGCCGATATGGAGGCTTACTTCCCTTTTTCGAAGAAATGCCCTTCCAACGGCAAGCCTTGGTTTGACCAAAAATGCAAAGAAGCTGTTGCTTCTAAACATCTTGCATACCGACAATGGCATGAAAATCCTAACACCATAAATCGTAACACCTTTATTCGTGCCAGGAACAGATGCAAAGAAATTATCGACGAAACCAAGGAGGCACACAATCAACGGATTAGAAACAAACTTCTCGCTTGTCCCAACAATTCCAGGTCCTTTTGGTCAGTCGCTAAGGCAGTTAATCAAAATATCACCAAATCCACCATACCACCACTCACACGGCCAGATAATTCTATTGCAACGACACCTGTTGAGAAAGCGAACTTGTTGGCTGAACTCTTTGCTTCACATTCTACTGTCGATTTACAAGGAAAAACACCACCTACTATTCCCATAGTGCAGTCGAGGATGCCCGATATTGTCTTCAGACAGCATATCATATAACGTATTTTGATGAAGCTAGACATAGGAATATTTCCTTCCTGCTGGAAATGTGCCACAGTTCAGCCGATACCTAAAAAAGGCAAGAAGACCTTGCCAAACAACTACCGACCAGTCGCACTGCTTTCAATAATATCGAAAGTCATGGAAAAGGCTATCAATCAGCATCTTCTAAAATATCTTCGAGGATTCAACATTATAGGTGATCACCAATATGGCCTTCGTAAAAATAGATCAACAGGAGATCTTCTGACTTATGTAACACATGTTTGGAACAACGCAATTGAACACTTTGGAGAATCTCGAGCGGTTGCTCTTGATATATCCAAGGCATTCGACCGTGTTTGGCACGATGGGTTGTTGGCTAAGCTACGTTCTTATGGTATGTCTGAAAAGTTCTGTTTGTGGCTCACATAATTCCTCAGAGAGCGTTCTTTACGAGTGGCAGTCGACGAATTCCTTTCCAACACCTTCACTATCAACGCCCGTGTGCCCCAAGTTTCCATACTGTCTCCTACTCTCTTTCTCATTTATATTAATGATCTGCTGGAAAAGACCGAGAATTCAGTCTATAGCTTTGCAGATGACAGTACACTTATCTCTTCATTCACTTTGAACGCTCGGACACCGGCTACTCAGACGAATATCCGCAGCAGTCATTCAACTGAATAAAAACCTGGAAGAAATTCTATTTTGGGGTGACAATAACCAAGTGGAATTTAACTCTACAAAAACCCAGGCGGCAGTTTTTTCTAAAAAAGTTAACGTTGCTAAACCCGACATAGTTATGTCGGGGCACTCCATTCCTCTAACATCGTCACTCAATTTGTTGGGCGTTAATTTGGGAGCAAATATGTCCTGGCATGAACATATTGCAGGCATAGCAAGGAGAGCTTCTCAAAAGTTGGGAATATTATTTCGAACCAGAAAGCTTTGCACTCCACAACAATTGTTAATTCTTTACAAAGCTCAAATTCAACTAACTATGGAATACTGCTCCCATGTTTGAGGCTCCGCTTCCAAATATACACTGCATTTGTTAGATTCTATTCAGAGAAGAGCTGTTCGTCTGATTGGAGACTCGAAACTGACAGGCGGTTTGATTCGCTGGAACATCGAAGAACGGTTGGCGACTTGAGCCTATTCTACAAGTATTTTCGTGGAAAGTGTTCGAAGGATGTGGCCCGCTTAATTGCTTCCAGAACAGTGCATGTTAGAAGTACACGTCGCACTAATACTTCACATCCGTATGAGGTTCAGCTCGTTACTCCTCGTACAACACTTTTCAAACAGTCATTTATATGGCGAACATCATCACTTTGGAATAATTTTCCCAGGACTGCGTTTCCCACCGAGTACAATTTACAGCGATTCAAGAACAACGTGAATCGCTTTCTCCGCACATGTGTCGCTCTTGTAGCGCTTTAGGGACTTCCCTGTAGCACGTGTGCTAGACCTATATAAAAAAAATTAAACGTATCCACTCCAACTCCTTCCATTTAAAGGCGATGCATGCTACCTTGCTCATATTAAAGTCAGTCAATAAGTTTTAAAAGCGGAAATAAAACAAGATGAATTTATGAGTCGAAATATAATTAGTCTTCAGTACTTCAATTCATTTACCCCATCTCTGAAGTAGTTTTCCGAAAGACCTTCAAAATACCCATCTACGGATGCTAACACCTCATTATGTGTTAAAAAATGCTTCTCACGTAGAAATCTTTTGAGGTTTGGGAACAGATGGAAGTCAGACAAAGCCAGATCTGGCGAATAGGGTGAATGTTTTAACAATTCTTACTTTAATCCGAACAATTTTGCAGTTGCCAAAGCACCTCTTTGAGCAGATGCATTGTTATGGTGAAAGATAATTTTTTCTTCTGCAAGCCGGGCCTTTTCTCACGAATTTTCTCATCCAGCTGGTCCAGAAGGTTGCAATAATACTCTGTTGTGATTGTTTGAAGGTAACCAATTAACAAAATTCCTTTTGCATCCTACAAAACTGATGCCATAATATTTTTTACAACTTTGACCACTTTGGCTGCTTTGGAGCTGAACGACCGGGCTCAGTCCACTGTGCGGTCTATTGTCGCAGTTCAGGATCGTACTGTTAAACCCAAGTCTCATCCATAGTTACAAATCGATGCACAAAATCAGTTTAATTATTTGTAAAACGAGCCATGTGAAATGTTTATAGCCTCAGCTAAATCATCCATGGTTAATTGACGGTCTTCCATTACCACATCTGTTTCTTTAATTGTTGCGGTTTTTGGACGTCCTGAACGTAGATCATCATTGACCCTTGTACGGCCACGTTTAAACTCTGGAGTCCATCTATGAACAGTTGGAAACTTGACAGACTACTTAACAGATCGACTTGAAATTTAGGGTGTGTCCATATGACAGATGAAGCTTCAAGATGGTGTTCAATATTTGGTTCAAGTAATGCTTCTTAGGTATCGCTTTCAAAACTTATTGACTGATCTGATATATTATAGAATGCATCTTCTGTGGCAGCGTCGGCGATTTGAATCATATTTTTTTTGAATGTCGCAAATGTATGTATTTTGTACAATTTTCAAAAACATAGAATCGTCATGTCCTATTTACACGAAATACTATTAAACTTTGTTAAAAACCCTAGTGTAATCTCAAATTTATATATTAGGTCCAGGCTTATCTGCTTGTTTTAAAATGTTCTAAGGGACCCAGAGTGAAAAACCTGTCATTTTTTTTTATGGGTCTAGCACACGTGCTGCAGGGAAGTCCCTAAAGCGCTCCAGGAGCGGCACGAGTGCGGAAAAAGCGATTCACGTTGTTCTTGAATCGCTGTAAATTGTACTCGGTGGGAAACACAGCGCTAGGCAAATTATTCCAAAGGGATGACGTTCTCCATATAAAAGATTGCTTGAAAAGCGTTGTACGCGGAGTAACAAGCTGAACCTCATACGGATGCGAAGCACCAGCGCGACGTGTATTTCTAACATGCACCGCTTTGGGAGGAATTAAGCGGGCTACATCCTTCGAACACTTTCCATGAAAATATTGTAGAACAGACTCAAGTCGCCAACCGTTCTTCGATGTTCCAGCGAATCAAGGCCGCCGGTCAATTCCGGGTCCCCAATCAGACGGACCGCTCTTCTCTGAACAGAATCCAACAAATGCAGTGTATGTTTGGGAGCGGAGCCCCAAACGTGGGAGCAGTATTCCATAGTTGGTCGAATTTGGGCTTTGTAAAGAATTAACAGTTGTTGTGGGGTGTAAAGCTTTCTGGTTCTAAATAATATTCCCAACTTTTGAGAAGCTCTCCTTGCTATGTTTGCAACATGTTCATCCCAAGACATATTTGCTCCCAAACTAACGCCCAACAAATTGAGCGACGATGCTAGGGGAATGAAGTGCCCCGACATAACTATGTCGGGTTCAGCAACGTTAACTTTTTTAGAAAACACTGCCGCTTGGGTTTTTGTAGCGTTAAATTCCACTTGGTTACTGTCACCCCAAGATAGAATTTCTTCCAGGTCTTTGTTAAGTTGAACGACCTCCTGCTGTCTGCGGATATTCGCTTGAGCAGCCGATGTCCGAGCGTTCAAGGTGAATGAAGAGACAAGCGTACTGTCATCTGCAAAGCTATAGATTGGATTCCCGGTCTTTTCCAGCAGATCGTTAATGTAAATGAGAAAGAGAGTAGGAGACAGTATGGAACCCTGGGGCACTCCGGCGTTGATAGTGAGGGTGTTGGAAAGAAATCCGTCGACCGCCACTCGTAAAGAACGCTCTCTGAGGAAACATGAGAGCCACAAACAGAACCTTTCAGACATACCATAAGAGCGTAACTTAGCCAACAGTCCATCGTGCCAAACACGGTCGAATGCCTTGGATATGTCAAAAGCAACCGCTCGAGATTCTCCAAAGTGTTCAATTGCGTTGTTCCAAACATGTGTTACATAAGTCAGAAGATCTCCTGTTGATCTATGTTTACGAAAACCATATTGGCGATCGCTAATAATATTGAATCGTTCAAGATATTTTAGAATATGCTCACTGATAACCTTTTCCATGACTTTCGATATTATTGAAAGCAGTGCAACTGGTCAGTAGTTATTTGGCAAGGTCTTCTTACCTTTTTTAGGTATCGGCTGAACCGTGGCACATTTGCAGCAGGACGGAAATATTCCCTTTCTGTAGGATAGGTTAAAAAGTCTACAGAAAACTGGTGTTAGTTCCCTTGCACAATTTTTGAGAACTATGGCAGGTATTCCGTCAGCGCCAGAAGCCTTCTTGGTGTCTAGCTTCATTAAAATACGCTTTATGATGCACTATCTGAAGACAACATCGGGCATCCTTGACTGCAATATGGGAATAATAGGTGGTGTTTTTCCTTGGAAATCGGCAGTAGAATGTGAAGCAAAGAGTTCAGCCAACAAGTTCGCTCTCTCAACAGGTGTGGTTGCAATGGAATTATCTGGCCGTGTGAGTGGTGGTATGGTGGATTTGGTAAAATTTTGACTAACTGCCTTAGCGACTGCCCAAAAGGACCTGGAATTGTTGGGACAAGCGAGCAGTTTGTTTCTAATTCGTTGATTGTGTGCCTCCTTGGTTTCGTCGATAATTCCCTTGCATCTGTTCCGGGCACGAACAAAGATGTTACGATTTACGGTGTTAGGATTTTCACGCCATTGTCGGTAGGCAATATGTTTAGAAGCAACAGCTTCTTTGCATTTTCGGTCGAACCAAGGCTTGCCGTTGGAGGAGCATTTCTTCGAAAAAGGGATGTAAGCTTCCATACCAGCCAAAATAACATCGGAGACCTCCCTGGCGCAGTCAGATGGGTTATCGGATCGAAAACAAATGTCCATCCAAGGGAAAGTTCGAAAGTATTCCATGAGATCTTCCCATTTAGCAGATTTATAGTGCCAAATCTTGCGCGGCCTAAGCGCCTCTCTGTCACTGATTGGCGGGATACTCGATGTAGAAAGCAGTTTATGGTCGGAAGAACCTAACGGCGGATTTACGGTGACCGTGTAAATCTCCGGATTGGTGGTTAAAAACAGATCAAGAAGACTGGTGAACTCCCCGTCTCGATCAGAGATCCGTGTTGGTTCGTCAATAAGCTGAGTTAAGCCATAACTGATTGAGAATGATTCAGCTTCACGACCTTGTTCGTCGGTAGTATTTGGATATTTAAGCCAGTTGATATTGTGGACATTAAAGTCGCCCAGGATGGCAATCTCGGCACTTGGATAGTTACTTTGTAAATGATCGATGGTGTCTGCAAGAGAAGCGAAACCTGTTCGAAAATTAGTATCACTTGGTGGTCGATACAGGATACAGATGAACCTTGTGGTTTGTTGAGTCGTTATTTTTAACCACATAACATCAAAGTTTGGGGGCTCCAGAGCTTCTTCTCGTTGACAAGAGAGGTCGCTTCTGACAAAAAGACAGATTCCAAAGTTACGCCTAAATCGGGAATAGAAGTCGTACCCAGGATAAAGATAATTGACCGTGCTGGTCGATGGACTGACCTTGGTTTCACGTAGAGCGAGTACATGAGGTTTATTTGATTGCAGGTGTTGATGCACTGAATTTATGTTCGAGTTTATACCTCGTATGTTGCAAAAATCTATCTTAAAATTATGATGTCTGCAAGTCGACGCCTCCGAACCAGCCCCCACCCGGAGATCCGAACGGGAGGGCCATTCTACCTCCGGAACTTCTTGCATCCAGGCGCCTCATCATGCTCTTTGGTCCCACAGTAGTTAATGTGGAATTTTCCTGTTCTGTTACATGTTTATCTTTGCCTTCTTTGGCTTTGATCCAGTGGGTGTTATTATTGGGTAGTTTGGGTTCTGACCAGATACTTTTCCAATGATCTGTGAGTTCTTGTTTGTTTGGTGGTTCGGTCACCGGTAGAACTGTGTTTGGTTTCTTCGGAAGAGGTTGTTGGTATCTTTCCTCTCGTTTGGTTCTTTGTATCTACGGAGTCTTGCGGCATATACGGATAATTTTTGTTTCAGAGTATCCAGGATTTCTGGCAGTGTTCTGTTGGGAGACCCGGACTTGATCTTGTTTATACTCTGTGTGACTCGTTTGGACACGTTCCCGTTGATAAACTGGGTAAGGTGTCCTAGATATCTCCTGATGTTGTTGATTTTGTTTTCTATTCTTATTTGCCGTTTGAATTTTGGTTTTGTGCTGTTGGGATTTCTTTGTCGTTGCGGGAGTTTTTGATTAAATGCTTCGTCGGTTGCGTTTGGGATTGATGGTGGTGGGTCTAGGCGGCGAGTGATTCCCTTCTCAGTGGTTTCTTTGTCAGGACTTGTGCTTTTATCAAAGCAACGCATGGTGTGTTCGTTTGTTCCTGTAGTATATCTCATGCGTTGCCTTGATTTTCCCGCCTTGGTGGGTGTCGGCTTAGTCGCCGTCACAACACTTTTGGCAGGTCCATTGTCAGTTGCCCGGTCTTCATCGTCTTGGTCGAGCTGCCATTTCCCGCGACTTCCTCGACCGTTACGTCGCTCGCCCGATGCTTCTTTTATTGGTCTACTGTTGTTTGGGATGTTTTTAGTGTTTTGTGGTGTCAGAAGCTCAAAGTGTCCCCACATTGGGTTGCCTGTTAGTAGAAGGTAAATAGTTTCGGTGTGTTTTCTTGTGCTTATTATTGTTGGCTTGTCCCTAAAAGTTATTTTTGTATCTCTTGTTCTTCGTTGTTTTGAGAAGATATGAAAGTTGCTATTCTGGATTTCCGAGAGGGCAAGTATCTCTAGGCTCGTTCCATAGGTGCCATTTTTCCTCATATAGTTATAGTAGTTATTGAAGTCTTTCATATCGTCGTCCCCAATTAATGAAAATGTGGTAATTTCCGACCAGTTTTGTTGTATATATCTTAGAGCAGCCTCTCGGAGTCTTTCATGATGGTTTTGGTGGCCATATAAGTGTAAGCTAACTGCACGGAAAAGGCAATTTCCATCACCTACAATGTCGGATCTGGTAAAACTATCGGGAGTAGTTTCAGCTGAGGCGGTTGGTTGGATCATTTGTCGTTGTTGTTGTTGTGGTGGTGCTGTAGCTGTTTGTACGACAGGGGTCCGCCTCCTCAACACCCTGCCATTATCACCAGTCATATTTCTATTAGGAAAGGTCTTTCTTTATCATCTTGTAATATCATAACGGCGTAATCTCTGTGAATAATTTTTTATACACTGATAAGTCAGTATAAAGTATTCCGATTAGTTACTGGCTATATGGCAGAACCGCCAAAGTCAAAAAAAAAAATTAAAAATATATATTTTGTTTACTTTTTCACTTCTTTGAGACCTTGGTAAACGGATCTAATCTAAATTAAATAGTATATGAAAAAAACTGTAAACCCGCCATATGTATTAGCTACTACTAATAATGTATAAAATAAATCATTTCATTTTATATTTTTAATCTATCGAAACAATATAATATCAAGAAAATACTTTCCCTAACAGAAAGATTGAGAGGATTGATACGTTTCTTTTTTTGAGCTGATCAGAGCATTTTAAAACAAATAAGTGAGCACATGGGTACGAGGGTACCTTTTAAACCAATAAACAATAAAAAAAAATTGGTACAAATCATTTTATGGTTTCTCAAAATATTCCCCTTTCGAGATTTATACACTTTTGCATGCGTTCGAGCCAATTCTCGAAACATTTTTTCCACTCTGAAGTTAATATCTCAAAAATATAGTTTTGGAAGGATTCAACAGCTTCTTGAGGTGATGAAAATCGCTGTCCACGCATTTTTTTTGACATTAGGGAACAAAAGGAAGTCTTTAGGCGATAAATCAAGTGAATACGGGCAATGAGACATTTGACGTGCTATGTGAGAGCCGGCATTGTCATGATGAAAAATGATGCGAGATTTTCGGTTGTTTTTTCTGATTTCATCGATGACTTCTGGCAAGCAAATTGTTATATAACATTCCGCATTAACTGTTCTTCAATCCTCTAGCAAGCAACAGTATAACCAAAGAAACAATCGATAATTTTCTTGGAAGTGCTTCGCGAACGAACGACTTTTGTTGGATTGGGTTCATCTTGGGGCACCCTAACCGCTGATTTTTGCTTAGTTTCCGGCTCGTACGAATATATCCAAGTTTTGTCGCCTGTTACGACGTTGCATACGGATTTTGCACGACCTCGGTCGAGTTTTTTGAGCATTTTCTTACACCAATTGACACGAGCCTGTTTTTGAGTTTCGGTCAAATTATGTGAAATCCATCGAGAACAGATATTTTTCACAGCTAAATGTTCATGCAAAATCGAATGTACCGCAGTCCTTAATATGTCTAGGAATGCCTCTAGCTCACGGTAAGTTACATGCCGATCCTCCTCGATCTCATCGATGTTTTTTGAAATAACAACCGATTTTGGTCGACCTTCACCAAATTTATCGTTGACAGAAGCAAGACCATGACGAAATTCTGCAAATCAATTGTATACAGTCTTTTTTGATGGTGATTCATTACCAAAAGTTGAACGAAGCCATTCGAGGCACTGTTGTTGAGTTAGGCCTTTACTAAAATAGTAAAAAATCATCCAACGAAAACCATCACATGAAATTTCTAATTGTTCACAAAACGGTTTTTTTTAAAACGCTTACTGTAAACAAACTACTCAGTCAGTTTCTGAGCTGCCACTGTTTTAACAATAATAAATATCTAACTTTACAACAATGGTAATATCACATCTCAATACCGCCATCTATTGAACGTTTGTAAAAACTTAAAAGGCGACTCTCGTAACATACAACTTTGGAATAACATCAGGATTTTTATGAGAAACAAAAATACACATAAACCCAAAATAGACCAAAATTTGAACACTTAATATTATTTTCGTATAAAAACGACCTGACTACCAGTTGAGATTTAAAATTATCTAATAATAACTGCACATCGAAGTAATTCTACGGTCCGAAAATACGGCAGTTCGTTATTCATTTTGGTTACAAATTATTATATTTGGGGCACCTAAAAAATATATATAATTCAAATCGTTTTACACAGTTGGTATAAGCCTGATTCAATCACATTATTATTTTTTTTTATGAAGCGGGGTAACACAAATGATCAAATTTAAATCTTATTATAGTTGTGATTAATCTTCAGAATGCTTTTAAACGAATATGTCATAACATTTTTTGTAAAGTTCTGAATAAATTTGAGCTACCCATCCATCTATATCATTTTTTACGTATGATAATGCAGCAGATAATTTCAGTAGAAATAGCATAAATTAGCTATTTGACTTCTTCGCCAGTTGGTGAACCTTTTCCTGATGTGTAAGATCAATCTGAGCTTTAATACACACCAAGCTTTATTAAATTACAGTTGCATACATAGTCACAAAACAAGTTTTTCTATTTTTCTCAAAACATGCATTTTTTGACATTAGAGATTTCTGAATTCATTTATTCAATTATAACAATTTCGCTTACCACTATGTGTGCTTTAAATCAGTGTTGATTGACTCAATAAGATAATTGCCATATCATTTGCATATCTTATTTCCATCCTCAACCCCGCTATCTGTCATGTTTGTATTTGGCTTTGCCTGCATCGCATATTAAAAATTTGCATAAAAATAAGAAGTGCTCATAGTTTCCATTTAATTATTGTGTGGGTGTATATTATTTAAAGACATGACTAGGTATGTTATCGGTTCTTACTATAACTAGGTTTAGGACATTTATGATTAAGTTGGGAATGTGGAATCTTTGGCACAATGACACTACTCAGTCACTACACCAAACACTTTATTTTTGCACTCTACGCGCGTTTCGCTAACCATGTTAGCTTCATCAGGAGCGATGATTGAGTCAATCGCTCCTGATGAAGCTAACATGGTTAGCGAAACGCGCGTCGAGTGCAAAAATAAAGTATTTGGAGTAGTGGTGATATATACTGAATAGTGACATTTATGATGCCATTTGAATAAAATGATAAGTTTTCAACTTCAGTTTAAATTATTGTTAATGAAAGATGGAAATTTTATTTAAACAGGAAGTTTCTTTTCAATAAAAAAAAACGGTTAAGTGCAAGTTGGTCTTGCGCAATTGGTGTTCTGTACCGTAATTGTCATTAGAATAAAAAATTTTGTTACGGAGGCAGAAAATGATCAGGGACTTTACTAAACATACCCCAAATGAGTTTTTAATAAGACAAAAAGTTTCTGACATGTATATATCTTAAGATCCGATATGTATTCTCACGTTTGTTCTTAGTCGAGGATGTGTAATAGTTATAGCATCTTAGCTACCTAATAGTCAATAAATCAATCTAACTCAATCTAGAATCTAGTAATAAAAGTGTAAAACAAATATTTACTCTCTAAATATTTGTTTAATTATAAACAAATAAAATAAAATTATTTTGTCGCGGTACCTATCCGTTGTTCACCAGTCTGTATACTGAAAAGTATATTAAAAAATCCTCCACCATATTGTGAAGCCAAATAGTTTTTTTATGCCAAATAAATTATCAAACGTGATAATTTTCGCTCAATCTACACTTTATGGAAAATATTCCAGAATTTTTCTAAAATTTTTTGATTAGTACTTTGCGAGATAGACAGCTATTTTGGACCATTTTTTTAAAAATATAGTGTGCGAAAGTATTACTTAATATATATTTTTGAACTATAACTGTTAACAACGAGGCAGTGACAGATTAGGTTATTGCCTCGTTATTAACAGTAGACATTTTGAGCAATCGTTACCTTAAAAATAAACCTAGAGTATTTATTTTTGTCTTTTTCTTATTTTAAATTTCAAATGACAATAATTCCAAAACAGTTCAATTTAGATATATAGTATGTTAGTTATATCTAGAGTTTTTAGTATATATATATATATATATATATATATATATATATATATATATATATATATATATATATATATATATTATACGAGGCTGGTTTGAAAAGTCCGTGCAAAAATAAAAAACTACTTATGTGTTTGGGGTAAACCTTTTTTATTTTTCCGACATAGTCTCCTTTTAGGCTTATACACTTCGTCCAACGATGTTCTAGTTTGTTGATCCCTTCCGAATAATAGGATTTGTCCAAGTCTGCAAAATATCCATTAGTGTCTGCAATCACCTCCTCGTTTGAATAAAATCTTTGTCCCGCCAGCCATTTCTTCAAATTGTGGAACAAATAGTAGTCCGAGGGAGCCAAGTCTGGAGAATAGGGGGGATGTGAAACGAGTTGGAATCCTATTTCCATTAATTTTGCGACCACAACTGCTGAGGTGTGTGCTGGTGCGTTGTCGTGATGGAAAAGGACTTTCTTGTGGGCCAATCGCGGGCGTTTTTCTTGCAGCTCGGTTTTCAAACGGTCCAATAACGATGAATAATATTCACCTGTAATAGTTTTACCCTTTTCCAGATAGTCGATGAGGATTATCCCTTGCGAATCCCAAAAGACAGTCGCCATAACCTTTCCGGCCGAAGGAACGGTCTTCGCCTTTTTTGGTGCAGATTCCCTCTTGGTAACCCATTGTTTAGATTGTTGTTTGGTCTCAGGAGTATAGTAATGTATCCATGTTTCATCCATAGTGACGAAACGACGCTTAAAGTCCTCCGGATTCTTCTGGAACAGCTGCAAACCATCCTTGCAACACTTCACACGATTCCGTTTTTGGTCAATCGCGGCACCCATCTTGCGGATAGCTTTCTCATGTCCAAATGTTTATGCAAAATATTATGTACCCGTTCAGTCGAGATGCCCACAGCACTAGCAATCTCACGCACCTTAACTTTTCTGTCATCCATCACCATATCATGGATTTGATCAATGATTTCTGGAGTCGTAACCTCCACAGACCGTCCAGAACGTTCAGCGTCACTTGTGCCCATATGGCCGGTCCGAAAATTTTGAAACCACTTATAAACTGTTCTAATCGAAAGTACAGAGTCACCATAATGTTTATCAAGCTTCTCTTTAGTCTCCTGAGGCGTTTTGCCTTTCATAAAGTAATGATTAATCACCACACGAAATTCTTTTTCGCCCATTTCTTGAAAATCACTCGACTTCCTTGATTCACACGAATGCCAAACACAAAGAAATAGACCAATATGGGTGAAACTTGGTGTGCGTTCATTCAAGAGATGCTACTAACTAAACATGACCTCGATACGCGCCGGTGGTGCCATCTCTCGGACTTTGCACGGACTTTTCAAACCAGCCGATAGTGTCACTGCCTCCAGCTCCGCATGCTATTAGCTTTGTATCTCCTTTAGTATTCCCAAGCGGCGACTCTTTAACTTCATCTTCATGTAAGGTAACATCCCGAAGTCACAGGGGGCCAGATCAGGCGAATGCCAGGGGTTGGGGATGACAATCGTGAAATTCTTTGCCAAAAATCTGTAGCACACAGAACAAATCGTGCAACGCTCTAAAGCTTCGGCCATTTCTTAACCGATAAAAAGTTCGGAGATGCTCAGAATTGTTCAACAATGGTCTTTACGAATGACTTGTTGAACTTTTGCAGTGGAAGGTCTTGTGAAATCGTAATTCAACCGGCCTTAAGTCGCGAAAACCACTTAAAAACTTGCGTACGACGTAGGTCTTCGTCCCTAAATGTTTTAAAAATAATTTCATACGTTTCCATAGCACTTTTTCCCAATTTACTTACTTAGCTGGCTATTTTAAAAAGAAATAAGATTAAAAAAGTCAACGTTTGTTTCGACAAACCTTACGTGCTTCTAACACAATTTCTTATACTATAAATATCGTTATTATTTTATATCACCCACAGCAAACGCTTTTTCTATTACCCTATCACAATATACCGCATTGCAGACGCCAATGTTTAGTCCAAAATGATTGTAAGACTAAAATATGGAAAGATAGGTGACAGCAAATTGATTTATTAAATGACGTGTAATGGAAACAGGCTGCCAATATGATGGGGAGACCGTTTGATAAATTCCGTTTCGCTGTATTGTGCTTGTTTCCCCTAAATGATGCCAGGAAATGAATAGATAATATTGAAACAGACAGTGACGTAGGAACAGAATAAAATAGAAAATATAGTTCTTTGTTTTTAGTCGTTTAAAATATTGAAAAAAGAATAGACTCTGAGAAATTAAGCCCAAAACGCAGTCCGAAACTTGAAATTATATAAGATAGCAGTTAATTTCTTTTCTCATAATTGTGTGTTTCAGGGTTTAAATCTGTAAAATATAATTGTAAGAGAAGGTTTTTTCCTTGAAAAATCTTCCTCTTTCGGTGGTGCTTATGTAGATAGTGTCCTTGTAAGAGTGGTCCATATAGTAATTTTAAAGTACCATTTTTAGTGTTCCGTACGGGACACTTATAAGATCACTTCGGTGTCTGTCTGTCTGTCTGTCTGTCTGTCTGTCTGTCTGTCTGTCTGTCTGTCTGTCTGTCTGTCTGTCTGTCTGTCTGTCTGTCACACCCGATTTTCTCCGAAACTATTTGACATAGAAAGGTGAAATTTGGTAATAATATAGGAATTGATGGCCTCATCAGAGCCATGTGGTTTTGAGAATTAAATTTTGACTTAAGGGGTTAGTTTTGGGGGTGAAGTCAGAAACGAAAAAAAAATTTTTTTACTAGGTCATCGAGTGTGGTGTCAAATGAAAGCTTGTGAAAACACGAGTAAAATATATATATATATAATATTATACTTGCGCGCACTTTTCGTTGTGTTATTTTTAAAAATTCGCGAAATGTCGCTGTCCCGGGCCTTATCTCGAAAAGTACTTATCAAAAAATTTCGAAAAAATTCTGGAATATTCTCCACGGGGTGTAGATTGAACGAAAATTATCACGAGTGCATTACCTTTAATAATTTATATGGTATATAAAAAAAACAAAAATTTCAAGGTCATCAGATTTCAGTAAAGATTGGAAACAAACTTTGTTGAAAACTCATTTAGGGTGTGTTTTGTGAAGTCACTGATCATTTTATACCACCGTAACATAAATTTTGACTTAAGGGGTTCGTTTTGAGGGGTGAAATCGGAAGTGAAAAAAATTTTTTTTTACTAGGTCATCGAGTGTGGTGTCAAATGAAAGCTTGTGAAAACACGAGTAAAAATATGTATATATATATATATATATATATATATATACTCGTATATAATGTAATACTTGCGCACACTTTTCTTCATATTACTTTTAAAAAATCGCTGTCCCCTACCTTATCTCGAAAAGTACTAATCAAAAAATTTTGAAAAAATTCTGGAATATTCTCCACGGGGTATAGATTGAACGAAAATTATCACGAGTGCATTACCTTTAATAATTTATTTGGTATATAAAAAAAAAAACAGAATTTCAAGGTCACCAGTTTTTAGTAAAGATTGGAAACAAACTTTATTGAAAACTCATTTGGGGTGTGTTTTGTGAAGTCACTGATCATTTTATACCACCCTAACAAAAAATTTTTATTTTGAAAACAATCAACGTACGGAACACTAATTGTGCAAGTTCAACTTGCACTTGACCGGTTTTTAACTTTAAGGAGGTTGAGGTGGGATAGTCCCAACCAAAAATTTTGAATCTTGTCATTTAGAAATGCTTTGTATTGAATAATTAAAATTTTTTATAAGACTAACGATAGTTACTATTATGATAATAAATTCATTATCGAAAGATTTTAAGGCTTATATATTGTTTATTTAATTTTATTAAATAATTTAACATGAATGGGATAACTTTTGGATGTTTTGTACAAACCTATTAAGAAGATATGGAAAATAGAAATTAAATATATTCTAAAATTTTTAAAAAATTATCAAAGCAAATATAGTGCGCGACCTCCATAATCCGGACTAATTAAAACCGCGGTTATCCGAATTAGTAAATAATTCGAATTACTGAAGCAGGACATTATTTATATTGAAAAAACGAATCATTTAATACGACACAACTAAAAAATAGTACATACATAGAATAATATTTAAAATAGAAGCATATTTTATTTTCTAAAAAAAAATGTTGTAATTTTTATTTGCTTGATCCTTCTCTGGTTCATCATAAAAGCAATTTCTTTTAATCCTTGAAGTACAAGAACATCGCTTAGAGGAATATCATTTTCTTCTGCCCATCTCATGCACACATTGAAACTTTTAACCGCCTCATCATTCTTCACAGTGTTCTTAACAGTCTGGTTTGTATTAGTATTTAACTCTGAACCTTCATTATCACTCTCGTATTGTTCATCTGTATTATCTATGTCTTTCAGTGGTAACAAATCTTCATCACTTTCAAGCCAATTACATATTACCACGTTCGTGAGATTGTGCTCAGTGAGAACATTCAGCATATCTGAAACATCTGGGAATATTTACGAATTAACCATTGTATATTTGAGTAGGTCCAAGGTTTAATTCTTTTATCTTATCTGCGAATAGAGTTAGGAAAGGATTGACGGCACTTTCATCATTGGATAGTTTTTCGCCACGCAGACCATGTCTTTTTCTGAAGTTAGAAATCCGGCCTCTGCTAGCTCTAAAATTATCGTCCCCGTAGGTTTCAGTGTAAAACTGTTTTGCTTTGCCTGATAAAATTTCGTAGGAAATTGGGACGTGCCTTGATCGTTGCGTACAAAACCATGTATACAAACGAGTTTCCATTTCTGGATATTCGGCTTTTCGTAAGGTTTTTCTGACGCCAGGGACGGAATCACATTTGGAAATAAATCTAAAAGAAGTTACACGTCCATAGTAAGTGTCCAAAATTATCTTTAAAATAAATCATATATACATACCTTTTGATTTTCCCTTGCTTCTTTTTTATATCCGAAATTGTGGATGTTCCGACTTCGTATTCATTTGCCAACACTTTTCCGCTTTCACCAAGAACTAGTCTTTCTGATATATCGGACTTTTGTTTTATTGTTAGTGTAATATGTTTTCTTTTAGAAGGCATTTTAATACGTAGGTACATATACGTAAAAAAAAAACGTTTACATACTTTATAAACCACATAAAATAAAATAGAACGTAGGTATGTTGTACTTGTGACAATAAACAAACACCTAAAAGTCATTAACCTTTAGACGCGATACACGATGCGTTGTAGGCAAATCAAAGGCACCTACAGTTTGTGTGAATCCCAGATGTATTAGACTAGAAGTTAGGAGAATCCCCTCAATGTCGATTTCAGTTTTCCCATGTAGTTTAAATTAAGTAGATGTCTAAAAACGCAGGTCCGGATTACCTAGTACTATCAAAAAAAATGATAATTAAAAATCTTAAAATTCCGGTGTCTCGAAGCGTCAACGCACTAATTTACTGTTGGCTCAACTGTTGTAAACAAGTAAAAAAAAATGGATGATAATAATAAAAAATCAACAAATATTGATAAAAATGGTAAAAAAAATTTATGTGGAAGCGAAAACGCGTTACTGAGGCTGTATACAATTAGAGATTAAGCCAAGAAAGTGTTGGTAAACGGAACAGAAAATCAAGTCTCCTAACCTCTGTGACAGTAGTCGTCGAATTGTTGACATGCGATCACTTGGAGAAAACTTAAAATGTTCTTTATGTAATGAAACACTTTCATTATGCTATATTACTAATGAAAAACGCTGTGGTCCAGCATCACTACTAACCATAAAGCGTGATAAATAAATGTCTAACGTACAACACAGTATCAACAGAGTGTACACATATAACGAAGGACAATAAGGAACATTATAATGTTAACACTAAAGTTGTACTAGGTAATTAGAAGTTAAACAAGTAAATTAATTAAATAATTAAAACAAATGCTTTAAATTATTTATTTTTATTTTATTTATAAAATCTAAAACCCATTGCAAATTTATTGTTAGTTAAACTTAATATTATTTACTTGCACCATATGTTTTAATTATGTAAACTTGTACTATACAATTTAAAATATTTAAATTTCCCGCCATTACTACAAAATGCAACGTTGCCGCTATTTCAGAGATAAAAGGTAAATCATTCACAAGTACCTCCAATAATTGTTATTTTTCATAAAGTTAAAGCTTTCTAATTAAATTTGAAATTTTTTTAAAATAATCGCGAAAAATCAAAATGATCCTATTGTGAATATAATGAAATAAATAAGTTGAAACATATGAGATATTGCCTCTTTTTGCATTTCAACTCTATCAAGGTGCGGATCAGAAAAAAAAATTTTTTGTTAAAAATTTGCATGACCACATATAGCACGTATAAAATGATTCTAGCAGTTTTAAGAGGGCAATTTCATCTTCTAAGCTAAATGAAGTAGAAGACGAGGAGTTGGGGTAAATTTTAGACGAGAAAACTTTTGATCGCCTAGCGGAGCTACGGAGTATTCACAAGGAGCCTGATGGCTCTCATGAGCTTACTTCCGTGAACAAAAACAGACTCTACGGTACTGTTGTTCCCTTTCTCTCCAGGTTCAAGAAAAGAAACTTTTTACCCAAAGTTGTTACCCATCATCTTTCCATTCTGTAATCCTACAATTGCCTGAGATGCGACCAAAATTCGTAGAAATAATGTGAACATTATATTTATTTTTTTCTAAATAAATACGAAAGTTGGTCCATACAGGCCGAGAATTAATTTTTACATCTAATATCAGGTCAGTCAATAAGTTTTGAAAGCGACACCTATGGAGCAACATTTGAATTAAATGTTGAACACCATTTTGAAGCTTCATCTATCATATGAACACACCCTAAATTTCAAGTCGATCTACCAAGTCATTCATTGTTTATCAGCTGGTTAAAGTAGACGTGTTTGAGTATTTTTTAATGGAAGCATAAAATTCTTTGTTTTAGAAGATTTATTGGCAACTGAAATCCATGCCCAGTTAGTAAAAGTATTAAAGGACTCTTCTCCTTTATTTCCAACGATGTGCTAATAGAAGACCGTCCATTAACCGTGGATGATTTAGCTGAGGCTATAGGCATCTCACATGAATCAGTACATGAAATCTTAACTAATGTTTTGGTTTTGAGAAAGCTATTCACAATATGGGTGTCTTTTTTTTTTATGGGTTTAGCACACGTGCTGCAGGGAAGAAGACCCTAAAGCGCTACAGGAGCGACACGTGTGCGAAAAAAGCGATTCACGTTGTTCTTGAATCGCTGTAAATTGTAGTCGGTGGGAAACACAGTCCTGGGCAAATTATTCCAAAGGGATGATGTTCTCCATATAAAAGACTGCTTGAAAAGCGTTGCACGAGGAGTAACAAGCTGAACCTCAAACGGATGTGAAGTATTAGCGCGACGTGTACTTCTAACATGCACCGCTCTGGGAGGAATTAAGCGAGCCACATCCTTCGAAACACTTTCCATGAAAATACTTGTAGAATATGCTCAAGTCGCCAACCGTTCTTCGATATTCCAGCGAATCAAGGCAGCCGGTCAGTTCCGGGTCTCCAATCAGACGAACAGCTCTTCTCTGAATAGAATCCAACAAATGCAATGTATGTTTGGGAGCGGAGCCCCAAACATAGGAGCAGCATTCCATAGTTGGTCGAATTTGAGCTTTGTAAAGAATTAACAGCTGTTGTGGAGTGTAAAGCTTTCTGGTTCGAAATAATATTCCCAACTTTTGAGAAGCTCTCCTTGCAAAGCCTGCAACATGTTCATGCCAGGACATATTTGCTCCCAAATTAACGCCCAACAAATTTAGTGACGATGTTAGAGGAATGGAGTGCCCCGACATAACTATGTCGGGTTCAGCAACGTTAACTTTTTTAGAAAAAACTGCCGCCTAGGTTTTTGTAGCGTTAAATTCCACTTGGTTGCTGTCACTCCAAGATAAAATTTCTTCCAGGTCTTTGTTAAGTTAAATGACTTCCTGCTGTCTGCGGATATTCGTCTGAGTAGCCGATGTGTGAGCTTTCAAAGTGAATGAAGAGATGAGCGTACTGTCATCTGCAAAGCTGTAGATTGGATTCTCGGTCTTTTCCAGCAGATCGTTAATGTAAATTAGAAAAAGAGTAGGAGACAGTATGGAGCCTTGAGGTACACCGGCGTTGATAGTGAAGGTGTTAGAAAGAAATCCGTCGACTGCCACTCGTAAAGAACGCTCTCTGAGGAAACATAAGAGCCAAAACAGAACTTTTCAGACATACCATAAGAGCGTAGCTTAGCCAACAGCCCATCGTGCCAAACACGGTCGAATGCCTTGGATATGTCAAAAGCAACCGTTCGAGATTCTCCAAAGTCTTCAATTGCGTTGTTCCAAACGTGTAATACATAAGTCAGAAGATCTCCTGTTGATCTATTTTTACGAAAGCCATATTGATGATCGCTAATAATGCTGAATCCTTCAATATTTTAGAAGATGCTGATTGCCTTTTCCACGACTTTCGATATTATTGAAAGCAGTGCGATTGGTCGGTAGTTATTTGGCAAGGTCTCCTTGCCTTTTTTAGGTATCGGCTGAACTGTGGCACATTTCCAGCAGGAAGGAAATATTCCCTTTCTGTAGGATAGGTTGAAAAGTCTACAGAAAACTGGTGTTAGTTATCTCGCACAGTTTTTGAGAACTATGGTAGGTATTCCGTCAGCGCCATAAGCTTTTTTGGTGCTAGCATTTGCTAACGTCGGAACAAAAACACACTCGAGAAAGACTTTCTAAACAATATTTGGCTTTCACAAAGAATAAAACTGACTTTGTGCGTTGATTTTTAACTATGGATGAGACTTAGGTTTACCAGTATGATCTTAAACTGCGACAACAAACCACATAGTGGACTGAGCATCAGTTTTCTGATATTCAAAAGGAATTTTGTTAATTGATTACCTTCAAACCGGTAAAACAATCTCAGGAAAGTATTATTGCAACCTTTTGGACCAGCTTGATGAGAAAATTTGTGAGAAAAGGCCCGGTTTGCAGAAGAAAAAATCATCTTTCAACATGACAATGCACTTGCTCACAGAGATGCTTTGGCAATGGCTAAACTGGTCG
Organism: Pachyrhynchus sulphureomaculatus; assembly: GCA_019049505.1. NCBI lineage: Eukaryota > Metazoa > Arthropoda > Insecta > Coleoptera > Curculionidae > Pachyrhynchus > Pachyrhynchus sulphureomaculatus. The sequence continues at coordinate 124,849,141 of CM032449.1, read as the reverse complement.
GATTAAAGTACAAATTGTTGGAACAGCCACCTTATTCGCCAGATCTGGCTCCGTTTGACTTCTATCTATTCCCAACCTCAAAAGATTTCTTGATGGGAAGCTTTTTTCAACAAATGATGATGTGATGGCATCCGTAGAAGGGTATTTTGATGGATTTCCGGAAAGCCACTTCAGAGATGGAGTAAATAAACTGGAAAATCGCTGGAAAAAATATATTGAGCTTTAGGAAGATTATGCTGAAGGATAAATGTAATTCGACTCATTAATTTATTTTGTTTCATTTCCGCTTTCAGAACTTATTAACTGACTTTAAATCCTATACTATATCAATTTGAGTCAGAAATTAAATAAATTAAGATATTGTCTTTTTCAGCTGGCCTACGATCCCCCCGCAGAATATGAGTGGCGGCAGTCGAAGCAGTGCAGCTTTAGGAGGCCGTGACCCCCTTTTGCCGTCTCCTGCTTCCCCTCATGCAGTTATAGTGTCGCCGGAAACATTAAGCCACTCGTCCCCTTCAAAATCTACCGCTAAACACATCACTGGACATGCCGTGCATATTCAGACGCATAAGTAAGTATTAATTTTTGATAGTTCCAGATGGGCTAGTGTAATTACTAAGCCCTTTATCTCAAATACTGGACTAAATTCTATGTTTTTAAGCAGTTGTGAACGACGCACATTTCGGTGTTTTATGCGGCAAAAAATATTTTCTTGTTTTTAGATATTTTACATCGGGTTTCATTTCTAAATATATCAGTGAAAGCTTTTTGGAGTGCATATTTGGGAAAAATACATTTTAATATAATAAAAAAAAAGTATATTGAGAAAAAAAAGGGGTTGACTTAAACAAAAATTACAAAAATAATTATTCACGATGAAGAATTCCACGTCTCTTCGTCCGCGCCCGAGCTCCATTCCTCTGCAGATTCCTCAGCGGATTTCTCTTCTTCGGAAATTTCGTTAATGTTGGGTTCAGCAGAAACAAGCACTTGTATTGCTTCTTTACTAAACGAAATAGATCTTTTTTGGGTTTTAGCTTTATATTAGATATTAAGGGATCTGAGATGAGCAACAATCTGTTGAAAACATCTAAATTGCATTCTTTTGAGAATTTTCTAGTAAAATTTTGCCAGTACAGACGAAAGTGCTTGTTTCGCTCCTCTGCTGCTTCTTTGGACAGTAATCCAATAGGGAAAAGTGCCTTTTCCATTACTGTTGCACCGTAAATTAATATTTTGTGCATCGTAGGAGTCATGGCATGCCACACTTTTGCATCGACGTTTCATGAAAAAAGGGACGTCTCCTTGTACGAATTCGCTGTTTACCAAAGCGTAGTACAACAAAATAACTTTGAAAAATGTTGCTGTCAATTGTATCTTCTTCTTAGATTTTTTGCTTAAATTGTACTTGTTGCGCTCCGTTACATCCCCATTTCGCTCTTCTGGATTCAACTCTTGTAGTACATCCTCCAAATATGTGGCCAAACGTTTAGCCGTGTGATCCAATAAATGTTGAAAGTTAATTTCAGCACACGTTTCAGTTATCCAATAAGCCTGTTTCGTCGGATAATAAGTCCTTGTTACTTGCTGTAACACGGTGTAACTCGGATAATATTTCCTGTTAGGTCTTTTCTTGAGAGGTCAGCTTCTACAAATATTGAGAGGGAGGCTATTGGATTTAGTTGTGACTGTTTTTCATGCTGCTTTGACATTTTGTATGGTTTCTGGTATGCTTAGGCTGTCTGGGGAGAGTTAGTTATGTGTTTTAGAATACTGGATGCAATTTACTCTCCAGAACTTTAAAGGGATGTTTGAGCAGCACGAATTATTACTTCTTTATCTAAAGCATCGCGTAGTTCCTCTGTTTTTCTACGTTTGCTCTTCCCACTTGATCCTTCAAATGACTTGGTTGGTCGACCAGAAGAACGGCGTTTTACCCTACGTATTTTAAATGTTCCTTGTAACCATTCGTCATTCTTTTTAAGAAAAACGTCTGTTTTTTTATGCTCTTCTGTCCACTTTTTCTTGAATTGTGACTTCAAATAGGAGAACTTATGCTTCACTTCTTGTCTTTGCTCATCACAATAATCATCTTGCGATAAAATATAACTCTCACACCTGAAGTATCCTCGGATTCTAGAAAAAAATTTAAAAAAATAAACGAATATGAAATATCACGTGGTTTTCAACGTCTGATTTAAAGACCATGAAAACCTCGATTTTACGGGAAATCATGGCTAATATTGATATATTTTATTAGTACAAATACTCTTGTTTCTGTTAAAACCAATAAAATCATTGGGGCACACCCTGAAGTATAACACTATCTTTTTAAATACCGGAAAACGGGTTTCGTACAATATTTTCTACCTTCAAAACATTACTAATTATTTAAAAAAAAATACATAAAAATGATCAATATGTATGCTCTCTTACATGTAATATGCAAAACACTTACAATTAATTTTCCTCAAGATACATTCCAAAAAAGAAAAATCACTTTTTTAAATAACACTCAGAGTGACAATCAAATTCCGACTGAGAACCGGGGCGCGCGTTGACAAATGGGTAACGGGAGGGATCGCCTATTGTTCTTTGCCTACTCAGCATTGTTAGGTAGCAAATTTTTTCTACCTGGGCAGTTTTAGGAAATCAATTTATGGCCGCCTAAAACGTTCAAATACCCCTATGTGCGACGACGGTTTCGACAGTCCGTTGTATTAGGTGAAAGTGCAGTACATATGTTTTATTATGAAAAATTTGACCAACTTTTGGAACTTTCATAAAAATATATCGATTATACTTTTTGAGAAGGCATTTTAACTCATAATTAGGTTTAGTATTCCCAAAATTAAACGCACAATTTGTAAAATTCCTTGAACTTTGGTAGTCTATCGATCTAATAAGCCTTCTTTCGTCCCCTTCCTTTTTCCATCCTTCTCCTTTTATCTCAGAAAGGGAGGGGGGGCGGGTTGGCGTTTACTCACTACGTTTGCTAGACGGAATGGCGAGTTTTGTTGTACCATCAACCATATGATACTTAAAGATTATATAAAAAGTAGCTTATATACTAGCATGTTTTTTTTTAAGTTATCTATCTAGCCATGAAGTTAGTATTATATAAAAAAACGATTTGATTGCCCAATTACTGTCGTTATGCTAAGTACTTTGACGTAATTTTGTACGAACTCTTTGTATTTTGAAATTTTTACGATTTTTAATATTCTACACCGTAGATTTTTGTAATATCCGGGGCTTAAACTTAAAGATAAATTCGGTGAACTAGCATCTGAAAGCAAAAAACCTGATATACTCGCTTTCTGTGAAATTAAGGCCAGCACAGTTACCGTTCTCTATCCTGAATTCAACTTCTGCCTTTTTATAAGCGATCACTCTTGGCCATCGGAGAACGCTTAGAGTCCCCAAACTTCAATGTTATGTGGTTGAAAATAATACTAACTTTAGAAAAGTCTTCGTTTCTCCTGCAGAAAGGATCAATTATACAGCCACACAAAAAAAAAGTTCGTTACCACGAACCAAAATACATGAATCTAGTGTATTTTTCTACGTTGAATTCGAATCCGTAGTTAAAGAAAGATTTATCGTGTATAGGCTATAGTAATAATGTAATGGCTCTTAATGAAGTGTGAGTCTAGAGAAGAGAATATGCATTCAAATCACAGCAAGCTATTTTTATTAATTAAACCAAAATCCACCCTTATAGGGGGTGAAAAGTATCGCTACAACTCAAATAACGCACGTGAGTTTAAATATATATATATATATATATATATATATATATATATATATATATATATATATATATATATATATATACAAACTACAAATTCTTGTAGCTCTTAGGAAAAAAATATCTGAGACTAATCTGATAACCAGATATTAACCTTAAAGGGTTGAGACTCACCCCTATAGAGTGTAAAAACCAGCCCCACCTACGGAGGTATTACATAAGTTTCAATAACGACGACAAAAGTTCAAGCATTTGTAGTTTCAGGTAGAGTGAACAAATATGGAGTAGATTCGCTCGAACCACCGATACACTACTATAAGCTATTCGTAGAGGGTAGTAGAAACTACCCCTACGCTCTAATGATGCACATGGATGTTATTAAAATTCGGAAAGGATCAAGTACTTTTATTTCATTGTGCCAAACATTCAAGGCAACTAGATCATCTTCCTAATACGATCGAAAATCATCTCTAGCAGGGGGAACTACCCTCTGGAATTGATGGATCTTAGAAGTTCTAGCACCTGAGAAAAAAAATACAGGCTTTCGTAGTGTCAGTCAGGATGGACCAATGCATAGTTAATTCGTTCCAACCGCCGACACAAGACTAAAGTCTACCACTAAAGAGTCGTAAAAATTATCTCTACGCTCAATGGATTGTGCTAGTTGAATTCAGAAAAGAACACATTTTTGAAGCTTATTGTGCCAAGTATACCTTTGATACGACGTGACAACCAGTCAATCAACTTAAAGACGTTAAAACTCACCCCTAAGCAGAGTAAAACCTACCCCCTTTGATGAAAGGATCTCATAAGATCTAATAACTTTAAGAATCTTCAGGCTTTTGTAGCTTTAAGGAGGGAAAATAAAGAGGGATAGGGTTCAAATCGCTGAAATAGAACTAGAAAGTACCCTTAGATGATTTATAAAAACTGCCCTTAGGCTCAAATGATGTAAATGAGTGCTAAGTAAGTATCAACAGATTATATTTCTTAAATTTATACTTTCAACTATCCATTTAACTTACTCTCGCATTTTTTAACCCGGATCCCCGGTTTCTCTTTAATTTTTCGGTTTTCTGAGACTTCCCCACTTTAGGCATTACCTATTTTTTGACCCTCCCGTCTATTTTATCCCCCATTTTACCCCCTCTTAATACCTGAGACTACAAAAACCTATATTTTTTTTTCTCAGTTCCATAAATCGCAGGGGGTAGTCCCCCACCTAGGGATGATTTTCGACCTTATTAAAAAGATGATCTAGATCTAGTTGTCTTGAATTTTAGACACAGTGAGATAAAGGTATTTGATCCTTTCCGAATTTCCAAAATATCCATGTGCATCATTACAGCGTAGGGGTAGTTTCTACCACCCTCTAAGGGTAGTTTATAGTCGGGTATCGGTGGTTCAAGTACTTCATATTATTTCATCCTGCCTAAAACTACAAATGCCTGAAATTTGTTCGCCGTTATTGAAACTCCATAGTTGGGGCAGGTTTTTACACCCTATAGGGGTCAATCTCAACCCTTTAAGAGTAATATCTAGTTGTCATACCACATTCAGATATTTTGTCCTACGAACGACAAGAATTTGTCCTTTGTACATGTTATCTAAACTCACGTACGTTATTCGAATTTTAGCGGTACTTTTCACCCCCTGTAAATGTGGATTTGGATTTAATTATTAGAAATAGCTTGCTGTGATTTTAATGCATATTCTCTTCTCTAGACTGTAAAATATCTACCATTTTTCACACTTTATTAAGAGTCATTACATTCTTACTATATTTTTATCCAATTTCAAAGGATGTTTTTGGCCAAAAAAAAATGACACGATAAGTTTTTTTTTTAAACTACGAACTCGAATTAAACGTCGAAAAATACACTAGATCCATGTATTTTGATTCGTGGTGATGAATTTTTTTTTTTGTGGAGCTGTGTTATTTACTGATTATCATTCCACTGTAATTTAGCTTATGTGGTACACGGCTAGGTAAACTATTGCAATAATACCTTTAACGTATCTGGAAAGACTGAATATTATTAGTGACCATCAATATTATCAACATAAAATCCTCTAACTTATGTCACACATATTGGGTATAACGCAATTGAATATATTGGCGAATCTCGAGCGTTTGCACTTGATATATTCAAGCCATTTGACCGTATTTGGCATATCGGATTGTTGGCTAAGTTATCTTGTTATCGTATGTCTAAAAGGGTTTGATTCTTGCTCCCGTGTCTCCTCAGACAGCATTCGTTACGTATAATAGTCGCCGAGTTTCTTTACTTTCTATACCTTTACCATCAACGCCGTTGTACTCCTAGGTTTTATACTCTTACTGTCTTTCTCCTTTACGTTAACAATATGCTGGAAAGGACCAGTAAATAACTCTACAGCTTTGTTGATGACAGTATGCTTGTTTCATTTACCTTAAATAGTCAAACATCAGCTACCTACGCAAATACCCCCGACAACACCAAGTTTTTCAGAGTAACCGGGATTTGGAAGACATTTTATCTGAGGGTGACAGTAACCAAGTAGAATTTAATGCTACAAAATCTTAGGCGACAGTTTTTTCTAATAAAGTTAACATAGCAGAATCCAATATGGTATTTTTTGGACACTCCGTTTTTCTAATGTCGTCACTTAATTTGCTGGGCGTTAACTTGGGAGTAAGCATATTTTGACATAAACATGTTGTGTGCCTAGCAAACAAAACGTCTGAAAAGCTAGGAATATTATTTCGTAATAGAAAGGTTTATACCCAACAACTTTTAAGCCTGTACAAAGATCAAATTCGACCAACGATGACATACTTCTTACATATTTAGGGCTCTATTCCTAAACATACGTTGCATTTATTATATTCTATTTAAATGAGAGATATTGTCCTGACTGAAGTCCTAGAACTCACCAGCAACCCTGAAACCTTGGTGACTTTAGTCTATAGAATAATATTAAGTATTTAGGTACTTAATTTCTCACATAGTGATTCAGTTTGTCATGCCTCATACCACATTGCTACAAAGGTATTTTGTCGGTAGAAGGCCTCTAGGACTGGAGAAGACTGACAATGGAGACTGTGTCCTGCCCGCTGTACTCTCGGGTGGGATGCATATCTAGAGCTAAACTGGTTAAATCGGTGGTCGTTACTAACAAGAACATACCTCGCCCCATTTCCTAGAAGGCAATTATGAGTATACGTAATAGGCTATCATTCCGTCAAGGTGTTCGTGGTAAGCAGATAGTGAACAATGACCGTTAAAACAGGGAACTGAGTGTATTATCTGTCGATTAGGTGATTCGGATCCCATGTTAAACGGTGGGCTCTGTGTGTTTTTTTAAATTTTTTTTTATGGGTCTAGCACACGTGCTACAGGGAAGTCCCTAAAGCGTTACAGGAGCGACACGTGTGCGGAGAAAGCGATTCGCGTTGTTCTTGAATCGCTGCAAATTGTACTCGATGGGAAACACCGTCCTGGGCAAATTATTCCAAAGGGATGATGTTCTCCATATAAAAGACTGCTTGAAAAGCGTTGTACGAGGAGTAACAAGCTGAACCTCATACGGATGTGAAGTATTAGCGCGACGTGTACTTCTAACATGCACCGCTCTGGGAGGAATTAAGCGGGCCACGTCCTTCGAACACTTTCCATGAAAATATTTGTAGAATAGGCTCAAGTCGCCAACCGTTCTTCGATGTTCCAACGAATCAAGGCCGCCGGTCAGTTCCGGGTCTTCAATCAGACGAACAGCTCTTCTCTGAATAGAATCCAACAAATGTAGTGTATGTTTAGGAGCGGAGCTCCAAACATGGCCGCAGTATTCTATAGTTGATCGAATTTGAGCTTTGTAAAGAATTAACAGTTGTTGTGGAGTGTAAAGCTTTCTGGTTCGAAATAATATTCCCAACTTTTGAGAAGCTCTCCTTGCTATGCCTGCAACACGTTCATGCCAGGACATATTTGGTCCCAAATTAACGCCCAACAAATTGAGTGACGATGTTAGAGGAATGGAGAGCCCCGACATAACTATGTCGGGTTCAGCAACGTTAACTTTTTTACAAAAAAAGTTTGGCTGACATTACCCAGATATTTACTGCCTCAAGACCAAGACATAATATATTTTTAATCAACATCTTTCCGTGGTTTCATTATCATTATTAAACTTTTCCTCTTTCTACGCCTCTTTTTTGCTTAGTTTTCATCTTATCATTCTAAACATTTGTGTTTGTGAAAATAGAATTGTACTTTGAAAAAACTGTCTTCAGTTGTTTCAGTTCGTTTTCTGCATCCAAGAGTGTTTTGGAAGAAAATGGATCTCGGCATATATCATTTGGAATTTAGAATTGAATCGGTGGAAAAGGTTAACTTGATATATAGTCTTTTCTGTCACTCACTATTATTGGCAAGGCAATTTCGTTACTCGTTTAGACAACAGTTCGTCGCTGAAAACTACTTTAAGGTTTTTTTTTTAAATTCGGGTTATCAGGAGTGTCACCAAGACAACCAAAGTTTTTTGAGACATTAGAGAGATTTTGCAACACTTATTTTTTACATGCCTTTGTCCTTATCGTTATCTCAAGCATGTACAGTATTAATGCGAAGGAATGGCAAAGTTAGGTTAATATTCATTTCATAGACCTAGAGGATGGACTGAGTCTTCCGTATTCCGGTGTGAAGTAAATATGCACGCAAAAGTGTGAGAGAGACAAAGCGAATGAGTGGCCAGTAGCTATCTCTTTTTAGAATGCCGCTAAGCTACGGTGCTCTTAAAAATAATATTTCTAAGTGTTCTATTTGAACTAAAATCGGATATGGGGCTTTTCTCGCCTTGAATTCCGTCTTGGGGTACAGCGCCTTGTTTATTACAGGCCTACCGAAAAGAGATAGGTATTGGCCGCACAATCGCTTTGTCTCTTTCTAGAGAGTAGTCAATTTTATGAAGGTAATGCTCAGTCCATCCTCTATGTCTATGATTAATTTTCTATAAACCTAGGGGATTTTTTTTCATTCATTTCATGGTTACCGATCATTAGTACGAGGCTGGTTTGAAAAGTCCGTGCAAAGTCCGAGAGATGGCACCACCGGCGCGTATCGAGGTCATGTTTAGTTAGTAGCATCTCTTGAATGAACGCACACCAAGTTTCAGCCATATTGGTCTATTTCTTTGTGTTTGGCATTCGTGTGAATCAAGGAAGTCGAGTGATTTTCAAGAAATGGACGAAAAAGAATTTCGTGTGGTGATTAAACATTACTTTATGAAAGGCAAAACGCCTCAGGAGACTAAAGAGAAGCTTGATAAACATTATGGTGACTCTGCACCTTCGATTAGAACAGTTTATATAAGTGGTTTCAAAATTTTCGGACTGGCCATATGGGCACAAGTGACGCTGAACGTTCTGGACGGCCTGTGGAGGTTACGACTCCAGAAATCATTGATCAAATCCATCGTATGGTGATGGATGACAGAAGAGTTAAGGTGCGTGAGATTGCTAGTGCTGTGGGCATCTCGACTGAACGGGTACATAATATTTTGCATAAACATTTGGACATGAGAAAGCTATCCGCAAGATGGGTGCCGCGATTGCTCACGCTTGACCAAAAACGGAATCGTGTGAAGTGTTGCAAGGATGGTTTGCAGCTGTTCCAGAAGAATCCGGAGGACTTTAAGCGTCGTTTCGTCACTGTGGATGAAACATAGATACATTACTATACTCCTGAGACCAAACAACAATCTAAACAATGGGTTACCAAGGGGGAATCTGCACCAAAAAAGGCGAAGACCGTTCCTTCGGCCGGAAAGGTTATGGCGACTGTCTTTTGGGATTCGCAAGGGATAATCCTCATCGACTATCTGGAAAAGGGTAAAACTATTACAGGTGAATATTATTCATCGTTATTGGACCGTTTGAAAACCGAGCTGCAAGAAAAACGCCCGCGATTGGCCCACAAGAAAGTCCTTTTCCATCACGACAACGCACCAGCACACACACTAGCAGTTGTGGTCGCAAAATTAATGGAAATAGGATTCCAACTCGTTTCACATCCCCCCTATTCTCCAGACTTGGCTCCCTCGGACTACTATTTGTTCCCCAATTTGAAGAAATGGCTGGCAGGACAAAGATTTTATGCAAACGAGGAGGTGATTGCAGACACTAATGGATATTTTGCAGACTTGGACAAGTCCTATTATTCGGAAGGAATCAACAAACTAGAACATCGTTGGACGAAGTGTATAAGCCTAAAAGGAGACTATGTCGAAAAATAAAAAAGGTTTACCCCAAACACATAAGTAGTTTTTATTTTTGCACGGACTTTTCAAACCAGCCTCGTATATGGTTGGTCAACACAAGTTTCGAAATTACAGTTTCATCTAGCATGTTTCTATCACTTCCTTCAATATTTCCAAGGTAATACGAATGCGCGATAAATAAAATTACACACACTGTAATGCCATTGTGCCAAAGATTGCAAAATCTCAACATAATCTGAACACTAGTTAAACTGTTTTCAGTGTTATTTGCAACAAAAGATCAGCATTTCCATTTTACTGTATTTTCTTAGTGGTTTGTATACCTATGTAGGAAAAAAAACAGGCCCTACCCTAATAGCGATAAGAATAACGAACTTCAAATAACCTCTCTTATAGGTTCCTAAATAAAGAAAATCGTTATCCTAAATAAAGATTTCTCTTATTTTGTTTCAATATAACGCAAGCTCCAAATGATGAGGGCATGCTTCAAAAAACGATAACAGCTGAGTCTTTTGTATTTATTTTCTCTCCAAAACGGTAGACGCATGCTTCAAATAAAGATAAAGACAGTGGCCTACCAAAATAAGCGTTGTAAAATCTCTCTTTTCTATTAGTCTAAAACCTTAATCGCTAGTCCATTCCGTTTCAACAAAGATACCAGTCCTAGAATGAAAATATTTTAATTCTGAGGGTGTTTAATTAAATTTCAGGTTTCTTAGCTACCTTGTTTTCCCCTAATACCTCATTTATAGTAAATCCATTAATGTGCCGAAGGGTAATTTTACCTATTGATTTTGACTTTAAGTATGCTTCATTTTATTTATTTTTTTGTAACATAAAAAGAAAAACTGCAGTTAGAAGTGTCAATAATTTTTTTTTTGCCTATTCTGTCTAGTGCGATATTTGGATTTAAATGAACGGGTAACATTAATCCCTTTTATTTGATTACACAGGCCGACAAAATTTGGCCAAACCTTTAACCCAGAAACCAGAATATACTTTTCCGAAGGCTCTTGACACGCTGAATTCGAATCCGAGGTCAGAATTTCTCTGATGGCTTAATGCGTCGAAGAATTGTATTTATTCGATGCCTTTCATTTTCCAAAAATCGAGAAATAAGTCTAACTACTTAAATTCAACATACGATTTCTCAAAGATATCCAGACAAATCCAAAGGCGTTTTGAAGAGGAAGAGTAGTTCTTTTGGACCCCGTTAATGGTTTCATAAAAAAATTACCTTTCGATCCTTAAATATCTCGAAAAACCGTGGTAAGGTTAGAATATCTCGAAAACCGGAGACATCAGAGAAATGCTGACCTCGGATTCGAAATTAGCGCGTTAAAAACCTTTGGAAAAGATAGATAGATATATATTTACTAATGGCGCGTCGACATCGTAGGTCATTTGGCGCCTTAACTAAAAGGTTGTATTAAGATGTTCTGTTTATTATTATTTTTTTTTTATTGTTTGTATTTGATCTTTTATATGGAGTTTAATAGATTTATTTCTTTCAGAAATTCCAATAGATTTTTTATAGTTTCATATTCAGGCTTTAGGATCTGGTGAAGAGATTGGGGGAGGTGGTGTTTTTCCCATTGAGGGAGGTAGTGGTTTGCTGTGAGTATATGTTTAGTAGTTAGAAGAGAGGAACAAATATTACAGATGGGGGGAGGATCCCTTTTGAGGAGATGGGAGTGAGTTAGATGTGTATGACCGATGGCCATTCTCCTCCATATAACGTTCTCTCTTCTAGTTAGTTCATCAATGTGATAAGGAGGAAATATTGTAGGTTTTATCTCACTGAGTTTATTTTATCCGTCCATAAGATCCCAATCTAATTGGAACAAATTCATTAATATTTTGTTTATATGTTTGTTAAAATCGAGCGGGGTGCTACTTGAGATGATTGAAGTGCCCGATAATATTGCTTCCTTGGCCAGTCGGTCTGCCATTTCATTTCTCTTAATGTTCATATGGCTTGGGACCCATAAGAAGGCGAGTTCTATATCTTTGATAACACATATCTGAATTAAATTAATAATATCCAATATGTATGCGTTTTTAAAATTGTTTGACTTAATGGCCTTTATTGAACTTAAAGAATCTGTTATTATTAAATATTTATTGGCTAGCTTGGAGGTAACTGCAAGTCTCAATGCTTCTCTGATGGCCAGAAGTTCGGCAGAGAATACCGAAGCGAACATTGGTAATTTATATTTTTTATCTGCAATGCCTCCAATTACTGCCGCCCCAACTCCCGTTTGAGATTTAGAGCCGTCCGTGTATAGATGATGGTAGTCGCTGTATTTTTGAGAGACTAAAGAAGAGAAAGAAGCCCTTGTTAGGGTAGGAGGGGAGTTGTTTTTATCTATGTTTGTTAGGGATAAATCTATCAAAGGGAACTTCGCTGTCCAAGGAGGAAGGAGAGGGACATTTGAACAATCCTTTGTGTCAACAAATAGGTTATGCTGCATTAGGAACGACTTTATTTTAGATTGGATGGTGCCTGGATGAGGGAGGAAGTTGTTTAATCTATTTAATTTGAGGGGAATTTTGAGGCGTGGCTTGAACATAGCGGAAGAGTAGAAATGCATAAGGGACTTCAACCTTGTAAGGGCTAACGAGGGAGTTGAGGATATGCACTGCAAACTTATTACTGGCGATGTTCGAAAAGCTCCCGTAGCCAATCTCAAAGCCTGGTTCTGAATTGTATTCAGAGGCTTCTTGCATGAGGTTGATGCCGAGTCATACAGATGATCTCCATATTTTAATTTAGGTAGAATCAAGCAATTATAAATCTTTAGTAGAGATGGGAAACTTCCTCCCCATTTATAGTTAGATAACAATTGTAGTAAGTTGAGGTCATTTGACGTCTTGGTTTTAAGGTATTTAATATGTTGGGACCAATTCAGAGTAGCGTCGAAAATCAGCCCCAAAATGTTTACATGATTTTTGCATGGGATTTCTTCGTTTTGCATTTGGAGTGCATGTAGTCTCGGACACTGTTTCTTTCGACAAAAATGAGAGACCGTTGATTTGTCCGGCGCGAAGATGAAGCCTGAATGGTTTGCCCAGGTTTGAATGCCATCCAACGTAATCTGTAATGAGTTGGTTAATTCATTACTAGTTGATGCGGATTTGTAAATGAGTATGACATCAGCAAATAAAAGTAATTTAGTGTGTCTAGGAATGTAATCCTCTAAAGGATGGATAGCAATCGAGAACAACAGCGGGCTCAAAATTGATCCCTGCGGAATTCCCGAATGTAATGTTTTAGGGTTAGCTGAAACTTGATTTACTTTGACCGTAAATTCTCGTTGTTGTAGGAATTTGAGAATGAACCTTGGAAGATGTCCCTTAAGATTCAGTTTCTCTATTTGAGTAAGGATTAGGTTTTTATGTGTGACATCAAACGCATTTTTAAGGTCCAATGAAATTGCTGCAAAGTGATTTTTATTGTTAAAGGATGTTCGAATGTCTGATTCTAATAAGGATAAATGATCAAGAGCTGATCTATTCTTCCTGAAACCGAACTGAAAGGGAGAAAGAAAATTTTTGGATTCCAATAGCCAAGTTATTCTATTTTTCACCATCTTTTCCATTAATTTAGCAAGATGGCTTGTTAAAGCGATAGGTCTATAGCTATTACGCGAACTCCTAGGTTTGCCTACCTTGTGTATAGGGATGATTGTGGCTGTTAGCCAGAGAGTAGGAAACTCATTTGTGAACCATATTTGATTATAAATCTTAAGAAGGGTTTGAAGAACTGAGGGAGGAAGGTTTTTTATCATAAGAATGTGGATCTTATCCGGGCCAGGAGCTGAAGGTTTGGCAACATGGATAGATGCTATCAATTCGTTAATGTTAAAAGGTAGGTTGTAATTTAGAGATTCTGAAGTATTAAAAGAATCTATATCTACAGGCGGGTATAAAACAGGATTTGGCAAGTTTGTGGATAGAGTTTTACTTAGGAAATGCTGAGCTAGGTGATCACTAATTTGAATAGGGTCCGAGATCCAATCATTATTTATCATTAGACCTGGAATATATCTCGGGGGAGAGCCTCTCATTTTTTTGACACATTTCCAGTTTAGTTGAAGATATGGATGAGTTTAGGGAAGACGTAAAAGATTGCCATGATGATATTTTGGCCTGTTTAATAGTACGTTTGGCTTGTGCTCTTTTTTTTTAAAAATCTATTAAGTTAGCAGGGGAGGGGTGACATTTGAAATGATTTAATGCCTTTTTCCGATTTTGAATGGCCGTGGAGCACTCTTTTGACCACCAAGGAACCGGGATTTTATTTGGGTTGTGGTTATGAACAGGAATTGATGCAGAAGCTGCTGACAAGATAGAATCAATGAATAGAGAAATGTAATCATCAATATTTAGTATATCAGGGGGGAGGCGACGGAGATTTTCTGAGAAAGACTGCCAATCGGCCTTTTTAAAATTCCATTTCGGGGCCCGAGGGAGGGCAATGTTTGGGATTGAAGATCGTGGTAGTATGGGATAGTGGTCACTGCCACTTGTGTCATCTAGGATGTCCCATTTAAAGAGGTTAGAGATAGAGGGAGAACAGAAGGAGAGGTCAATGTGGGAGAAAGAGCCCGATGAAGAACAGATAAACGTTGGAGAATTTTGATTTAATAGGGATAAGTTGTTGTTTAGCAAAGCCTCCTCTATTACCTTACCCCTAGGGGAATGGGAGTTGGAGCCCCATAATGGGCTGTGTGCGTTCAAATCTCCCATTATTAGGAATGGAGGGGGCAGGGAATTTATTAGGGATTGAAGAGAGTCTAGGGAGAATGGTTGAGAGGGAGGGATATAGATGTTACATACAGTTATTCTAGTTTGAAGGACTACAGAGATAGCACAGGCTTCCATCTCCGTTGTTAAGTTTATTGGGGGAAAATCTAGGGATTCATAGGCGAAGATGGCAACACCTCCCGATGCTCTGTTTGCAATGGCTCTATTCTTTTGGACGAGATTATAATTTTTTAAAGTGGTAGATTGAGGGTATTTAAAGTTTGTTTCCTGTAAACATAGGATGCTCGGATGGTGTATCGATAATAATATTTTTAGATCCTCTATTCTAGCTTGATAACCATTCACGTTCCATTGTATAATAGGCTTGAATGGCATGATATAAAAAGAAAACTATTTTCTTTTCTTGGTTTCATTTGAATATTTTGGAGGATCTGTCGTGAGAGAAAGGTCAAGAGACATATTATCCGAAGAAACTGATTCCTTTGAGCAGGATTTTTGCTTTGGAGTGTTTTTGGCTTTGCCAGATAAGTCAGTAGATGAGTTGAAACTGGACTCTGGCTTTTTTGTAGAGGAGGGAAGGGAGAACTTTCGAGAAATGTTGGATAAATCCATTTTCCGGGATTGGGAGGAGTTTGTTGAAGGAAGAGAGGAGGGGATTTTAGGAGGCGAGGAAATGTTAGGAGAAGGGGAGGAGGGAAGACGGGAAATGGGAGGATTTGGGGTGGAGTTTGGTTGGGAGGGAGGTAAGGGGGTGAAATCACATTGAGTAGAGGTGGTCTTAAAAGTTGGTTTCTTTGCTGAAGTAATTGAGCTATATGTTGTAGTGATAGAAGGATTTAGTAATGCAAATTTTCGTTTTGCTTCCGGATATGAAGAATTATCTTGTACTCTAATTTTCTGTATTTCAAATTCCTTTTTGTATGTTGAACACCCCCTATACCTAGGGGAGTGTTCACCATTACAATTTACACAATTTGCAGGCGTTTTGCAACATCCCTCTTCGTGAGCCAGGTGCCCGCAAGGAGGACAGTATTGAGGGGAAGAACATTTTTCAGAATGATGTCCAAACTTCTGGCATTTGAAGCATCTTAGAGGGTTTGGAATGTATTGCCTAACTCTAATGTGATACTACCCTGCCTTAATTGAGGCCGGGAGGGTGTGAGTACAAAAGGATAAAATAAATGTTGATGACTTGCGATCTGGATATTTTTTACTGGGCGGGATTCGAAAAACTTTAATAACACCCTGGTCGGGCCGACCTTCAAGAATCGCCTCATCTGTGCAATTTGCAAGATCGGAACATGTTATTACACCTTTTATTTCATTTAGAGTAGCGTGTTTGACGGTTGAGACATCGTAAATAAGCAATTTTTTGAATGATTCGGCCTTTTCAGATTCTCTCTCTCTGATGAGACTTCTATTAAAAAGGAGCCGTCTGCCAATTTTTTTGTATTTGAGAGGGTACCAAAAAAATCCTGTAAGCTTTTATATAATACGAACGGAGAAATTTCCTTAAAGGAGCCTTCTAATCTTTTAACCTGAAAGTATCTATCATACGAGGGAGATAAAATAGGAGGACTAGCTAATCGGGGTCGTTTAGATCCGTTTAATAAAGGAAAATTTGAAATTGGGTTCATATTGTTCCCACGAGTAGCCTTGGAAATGGTTAGTCCGCCATGATAGAGCCAGGATGTCATGGTAAAGCTGAATACTGCCGGAGGTCGCTCGGTGTCCGACAGGAACCGTTCATGACTCACTATGGTTGAGCCATGCATCCCATTGGCACGGTCTCTCACACCTTAGGATTACCAATTTACAAGAAGGACAACACTGAACACCACAAACATGACTCGGGTCCCTCGGGAAGTCACTCCCCGTACTAGTGGAAATGTTTCCACTAGCCCCTGAGGGGACCTTCGGAAAAGTATATTCTGATTTCTGGGTAAAAAATTTGTCGGCCTGTGTTATTTTTTAATCTATATACTTTTTAACTATATATATATATATATATATATATATATATATATATATATATATATATATATATATATATATATATATATAATATATATATATATATATATATTAGGGTGACCGCAAAAAATCGATGTCGGAATTTTCTTCGTCTGGACCCCACAAAACGATTCCCCTTTCCAGATATTGAGATAGCCAAAATTTGAGCTCGATTAAACGACGTTAAGCCGTGCCGCTCGTCGCTCAAAGTTTGAAAAAATCCAAATTTTTGGCCAAAAAGCTGACATATGGAGCCATAACTCCAGAACGGTAAATAATAGAAACACGCTTAATATCTCAAAAAGAAAGCTAATGTTGTTCTTCAAAATTTATATTCTATACATAATTGTTGTTATTTTAAGTCAAACCGAGTTACAACAGCCTTTAGCCCCAAAAACGTGACCTGGTACCACTAGGAGCATACTTCGTATATTTTGTTATTAAGTGATAAATTTTGCTTTTTTTTGGTATATTTTTGAGTTTAAAGTAGAAATATAATAAAAAAAACAAGTAATACTGATAAGTCTAATGACATTTTTTATTTTAAAATATAAAAATTAGGTATATAATACATACAAAACAGACACAGAAAAGATACAGACGTAGTACCTACATGAGTTGATAATTTTACATAGTTATCTAATCTATTCTAGAGCTTTTATTAAAGTAGTTTTTGAAACGTCAGGATATAATGCTCGGCATTTACTTACAACTTGCAGGACATATTGCTTTTGGTCTTCATCTTTTGTCAGAAGGTCGTTAAAGTCGGTTATTAATTTAACACCACGCTCAGCCAATCATTAACTACTTTTAATGTTTTGACAATTTTCAATCCTTCTTGGAAGTCATTATTTTGAGGCCAGGTGTTTGGATGTTGTCTTAGGAAATCTGTTTTTATATTAAATTGGTCAAAGAATGTAAACGTTTCTTTGGTAAGTAAATTTACCAATCCTCCATCAACTACCTCTTTTAAGTTTTCTTTCCTAACTTTTGGATTTACAACCCTAGCGTGCTGTGAGGGTTCATCTGTGCTACTGAGCAATTTATTAGCCATTAACAACTTTTCATCGTCTGTAATGGTGGGATCAAAAAACGATAATCCCACCAACTTTGCATTCAAATACCACAAATGGTTCGAAAATTTGGTCAGGGCTATTTCTGCAATGTCGTTGTCACATTCTTTATAGTCTAACAGACTATGCAAAAATACCTAAATCTTGCTTTGGTGGAAGATGAGCTTTTGGAGCATTGAACCAAGCTTTACAATAAATTTTAACTAGGAAAACAGAAATGGCACGCACAGAACTTTCTTCTTCTTTAGACATCTTAAATTGACGACGAAAAATGAACATTTTTAAGCAGTAAATAGCCTTTGCCATCCACCTAGCGTGATGAATGGCTCCTGGATTTCTAAAACCCACAACATTGCCGTCTAGTGATCCGACAAATACGAGAACCAACTGCAATAGCTCCTTGTAGTCATCTCTGGGGTGGCTCTCAGTTAATTTGGTCTCGAATTCAGCAGTAACATTTGCAGTTACTTCTGGAGTTAGCTGCTTTTGTATTAGATTGTCACTGATACCTGTGTCGTATTTTTCTTTGTTTATCTTGGGCCACGCAGTGAGGAATCTCTTGAAAATGTCTGGATGAGGTCCAGTGGTTGATCCCATTTTTGTGTCGAATACGCCTCTTAACAGAATTTCCAAGATATGGTGACGGCAAGCTAGGTATAACAATTCTCTTCCTAACATTTGCTCCAATATGACGCATGCTCCTTTGAGTCTTCCCGTGTTGGATGCTGTAGTGTCGAAGCACATCGCCTTGACGGTGTTGAGAAGACCCCATTCATGTAGGCATTCATATACGGCTACGGCTTGCTCCTCTCCAGAGCGGTTTGCTGTTACAGGAACTCCCAGCAGCTGTTCCTTTTCGCCATATGAAATAGCTATAGCTATTCGCTCACATTGTTCATTTTTTAAAACACCCGGTAAAAGTTTACCGTTCCAATGGACAACCTCGGGCTCTTTTTCAGGAATGTTTACTTTATCAAAAATTTTTTTATTATATTGTTCTCTGAACATTTGCCTTCTATCATGTAATAAAGTTTTCGAGACCTTGTACTCAAGAGGGTCAAGGTTTAGTGCTTCTAGAGTAGCTATTAAAATTCTCGTGGCATTTCTGTCGGATACCTTACATCGATCTAATAAAATGGACAATTTCATGTTTAAAATCTATTTAACGCCCCTTGCAAATGAAACTTTAATCCTCTTACTCTCAGATGGTCCTGGATTTTCTACAGCTTCTTCAGGGATGTCCATTTCCTCCAAGCTCTCAAGTTCCTGGTAGATGCTGTCCTCTTCAGTGTCTTCTTCTCCTTCTTCGAACTTGTCTTCATCATCCGTCTCTAAGAAGCAACAAAAGAAAGAGAAAAAAAAGACTATAAAAACTTGTCGTTTTAGCAGAATAGTAATAATACATAGGTACTAAATCACCTACTTCTAATTATCAAAAGATATTATTTAAAAAATATAAACTCAATCATAAAGATGCCAAATCATGCTCTCATGAACAATTTTCTTTCAATTATAATGAAACTATTTACTTATTTATTTATCTATTTTTTAGAATACTAATAATTAAAAAAAAACTCACCAATATCAAAAGTTGCTTCTTGGATTTGTCGGTTCATTTTTACAAGTTCCTTTTGCATCTTGATTTCTTCAGCTCGAGACAACTTGAGATCCACTCCAGTCATGGAACCTGGGCGGCCCTTCTGCCTCTGTTTCACGAGAAACGCCTTATCTTCTTCCGATCTCATCAGAGCCAAGGCATCTTGTTGAGCAACATCAAAGAGATCATCCAACTTTTCAACAAACTGTTTAAATTTGTTCTTGGCCGTTTTCGATGTTTTCTTCCGGTCTTTTTGAAGAGTTCTCCACTCGGCGTGAAGTTTTTTCCAGCTTAGTAATTGCATCTTGCTCATGTTTAGTCGGGATTCGAGCTTTCTTCCAAAAAATGAACACTTCTCGTATTGTAAGTTTTGCTGATTCTCTTACAGTTAATTTCACAGTACGTAAATTATAAAATAACGCACACAAAACTTGACGATTTGAGGGTAGTTTACAACCGATGATCTGGTGAATGGGATAGCCCACAAGAAATATTTTATCCTTGGTCCGGCTTTGTACACCTGATGTGGATGCCATTTCAGAGGCCAATAGGTAAATAACAGTTAACTTGGAAAATGAAACAAAATATATTGCAAACTTTAATTTCAATAAAATGTTTTCAAATGTCTTTTAAAATAATACTATAATAGTTATAAAAACAATAACACATACACTTGGAAAATTAATAATTGTTCGATCTAACCAGCTCAAAGGCACTTTAGAAACCAAACTGAATAAATAAAAGGTCGGTTGTACGCTGAAGTAAAATCACCATCCCTAAAATAGAAATTAGATTCACCCTCCTTTTTACCTGTCAAACGGGTCTTTCTTTGGTAAACTAGTCAGGTAATCCCCATATAATAAAAGATTAAATTTGAACAAAAGGCTCTTTATGTTTGAAAATTGAGTTCCAAAATACTTTTTAACAAAAAAATGTTAATTCCGAGACACATTATGTAAAAACTCGTAAAATTCTTAGAATACTCCCAAACTGGCTCCTACTGGTACCAGGTCAGGTTTTTGGGGCTAAAGGCTGTTGTAACTCGGTTTGACTTAAAATAACAACAATTATGTATAGAATATAAATTTTGAAGAACAACATTAGCTATCTTTTGAGATATTAAGCGTGTTTCTATTATTTACCGTTCTGGAGTTATGGCTCCATATGTCAGCTTTTCGGCCAAAAATTTGGATTTTTTTAAAACTTTGAGCGACGAGCGGCACGGGTTAACGTCGTTTAATCGAGCTCAAATTTCGGCTATCTCAATATCTGGAAAGGGGAATCGTTTTGTGGGGTCCAGACGAAAATATATGTATATATATATATATATATATATATATATATATATATATATATATATATATATATATATATATATATATATATATATATATATATATATATATATATATATATATATATATATATATATATATATATATATATATATATATATATATATATATATATATATATATATATATATATATATATATATATATATATATATATATATATATATATATATATATATATATATATATATATATATATATATATATATATATATATATATATATATATATATATATATATATATATATATATATATATGTATATACGTCTAATATTTCTCACGAAATAATAACTGTTCCCAAGTTATAGTAGGACAATTAAATAAAGCAGTACTTTATTGCATGTCGTCATTTTTGACTGTGGGAAATATTTGAGTTTTTGCGAAAAAGTTATCAATAGTGTGCGAGAGCTATCATCGCTAACTTTAAAAAGTATTTTAGTTACAAATACCAATTACTTCCTGTAATAAATGAAAAGATAAATTACCATTCGCCGCTAATTTTATTTATTTTTTTGTGACATAAAAAGAAAAACTGCAGTTAGAAGTGTCAATATTTTTTTTACCTATTCTGTCTAGTTCGATATTTGGATTTAAATAAACGGGGGACACTAATCCCTTTTATTTGATTAAACAGGCCGACAAAATTTGGGCAAAACCTTTTACCCAGAAACCAGAATATACTTTTCCGAAGGTTCTTGACACGCTGAAATCGAATCTGAGGTCAGAATATCTCTGATGGTACCGGTTTTCGAGATATTCTAACCTAAAAGTGCGAAAATCACGGTTTTCGACATATTTGAGGTTATGTTACATCGAAAGTTAATTTTTTTTTTCAAACCATTAATAGGGTCCGAAAGAACTACTTTTCCTCTTCAAAACGCATTTAGATTTGTCCAGATATCTTTTTTTATCTTTGAGAAATCGTATGTTGAAATTAAGTATTTTGACTTATTTCTCGATTTTTGAAAAATGAAAGGCATCGAATAAATACAATTCTTCGACGCATTAACTCTTGTAACGATTGTTAATTTATGGTGAAGGATGTTTCCAATTAGACTTATTTTGAGTTTAATAAATAAATAGAAAAGTTAATGCGTCGAAGAATTGTATTTATTGGATGCCTTTCATTTTCCAAAAATCGAGAAATAAGTCTAACTACTTAAATTCAACATACGATTTCTCAAAGATATCCAGACAAATCCAAAGGCGTTTTGAAGAGGAAGAGTAGTTCTTTTGGACCCCGTTAATGGTTTCATAAAAAAATTACCTTTCGATCCTTAAATATCTCGAAAAACCGTGGTTAGGTTAGAATATCCCGAAAACCGGAGCCATCAGATATATTCTAACCTTGGATTCGAATTTAGCGCGTTAAAAACCTTGGGAAAAGTATATTCTGATTTCTGGGTAAAAAATTTGTCGGCCTGTGTTATTTTTTAATCTATATACTTTTTAACTATATATATATATATATATATATATATATATATATATATATATATATATATATATATATAATAACTGTTCCGAAGTCATAGTAGGACAATTAAATAAAGTAGTACTTTTATTGCATGTCGTCATTTTTGCAAACTATGGGAAATATTTGAGTTTTTGTTAAAAAGTTATCAACCGTGTGCGAGAACTATCATCGATATCTTTAACAAGTATTTTAGTTACAAATACTAATTACTTCCTGAAAGAAATGAAAACATAAATTACCATTCACCGCTAATTGGAAAAAAGTAAATAAAAATCATATTACTAGCAAAAAATAATTAATTCTACAGTAAATTACTGTACTTGTAATTAAATTATCTCTGGCTGTAATTGCATCATCTTATGATAATTTAATTACTTTATGGTAATTCAATTACGTACGAGTAAATAAATTATTTTACGGTACTTTAATTTTATCCAATTACTTTAGAATATTTTCCTTATCTTATGATAGTTCAATTACGCAAAGGTAATCATCCAAACATCGGCCTTTGGGTATAGGACATAAATGACAGAACAAGATCTGGAAAATTACAGATGATCATTCATATGACAAATATAACGAACATCAATATTAGTCCCCAGATAAATGTTGCCTTAAAAATAATCCGTTTGAAACTCTCAAGAAAAGTAGCACTTTTAATTAACTATATATATATATATATATATATATATATATATATATATATATATATATATATATATATATATATATATATATATATGTATATATATATATATATATATATATATATATATATATATATATATATATATATATATACACATATATATATATATATATATATATATATATATATATATATATATATATATATATATATATATATACATATATATATATATATATATATATATATATATATATATATATATATATATATATATCCTATATCTCCAGGCAAATGAAAAAAACTTCCTCGAATGAAGAAAATCCTAAATTCTTTCATTCTAAGCTCATCTGATGAGCCGTGATATGGCGAAACGTGTCCTGAGATAGTTCAACAAGCATAATGAGCAGTAAATAAATGGAGAAATCTAGAATTTATTCTCTTTTCGTGGTTACTAATTAGTACGATTTTAATTTAAATTTTTGATCAGTAAAAATTCGAGATAGAACGATTATTATTTCAATGAACTTTTGGTAAAATCGAATCGAAATTCAATTATGTACCATTAATTTTAATTATTTTGATGACAATTTCACTCCTAAGAGTAATTTTATTATAAATAAGTTGAATTACAATTTTGGTAATTGCAGTATTCAAGATAATTCAGTTACTCTGAGAGTAATTCATCTACTATGGAAGTAGTAGGAGGTAATACAATTACAGAGAAAGTGATTCAATTTTGACGAAAATAATTTCATTGCTGCGAGAGTAATTGAATTACCCAAAAGGAATTATTAGTCACTAATTAATTTAATGTTAGTTGTTGGTTCAATTACCCCTGAAGAACATAATTGAATTATAGTAACTGAATAACTAAAACTAATTGAATTACAGCAGTAATTTGAACGTCAAAAGTACTTCTAGTCGAATTTCTCACTGATCCTGTCAGATTTTTGAAAATGATTTCATTAATAAACGAGAATTGTAAATTATTTATTTTTCAGAACCATTTCGGCAACCCCATTGACAATATCAGGATACTATTATCACCAGCAACATTTTCCAGTTGCCAGAAGACTGAGTAGAGCCGAAAAGCAAATAGAGTGGAGACAGTTAGGATGGTAAGTCATTTTTAATGTACCGTACGGAATACTTATAAGATCACTTCGGTGTCTGTCCGTCTCTGCGTCTGTCACACCCAATTTTCTCCGAAACTATTTGACATAGAAAGTTGAAATTTGGCATTAATATAGCAATTGATGGTCCCATGAGAGCCGTGTAGTTCTGAAAGTTAAATTTTGATTTAAGGGGTTAGTTTTGGGGGGGCGAAACCGGAAGTGAAATTTTTTTTTTTACTAAGTCAGGGTGTGAAATGTAACCTTGTAAAAATACGCGCGCACACTTTTCTTTGTTTTATTTTTAAAAAATTGCCAAAAATCGCTGTCCCCCATTATCTCGAAAAATACTGATCAAAAAATTTTGAAAAAAATTCTGGAATATTCTCCACATGGTGTAGATTGAACGAAATTTATCACGAGTGCATTACCTTTGATAATTTATCTGGCATATAAAAAAAA
The DNA here is from genome assembly GCA_019049505.1 of Pachyrhynchus sulphureomaculatus. Classification (NCBI taxonomy): domain Eukaryota; kingdom Metazoa; phylum Arthropoda; class Insecta; order Coleoptera; family Curculionidae; genus Pachyrhynchus; species Pachyrhynchus sulphureomaculatus. The sequence continues at coordinate 124,824,619 of CM032449.1, read as the reverse complement.
TTTCAAGGTCATCAGTTTTCAACAAATATCGGAAACAAACTTTGTTGAAAACTCATTTTGTGTGTTTTGTGAAGTCTAAAAAAAGTTATTTTCAAGGCAGTCACTCTACGGAAGACTCATTGCGCAAGTCCAACTTTATTTATTTTATTTTTAACTAATCAGAATACCTTAAAGAAATAGACTACCGACAATTTTACCACAAATACCGGCTATTAAAATTTAAAAGATTCAACTTTTTGTAAAAAAACTTATCTCTAAACCTCTGTCTTATTTATTAGGACATAAGAAAAGAGTTTAATACTGGTTTGAAATCTTTAGCGTTTTGGCGATTAAGAAATAATATACAGTCGAATTGTTGATGAATTTTTATGATTTATTCTTTATTTCTTATGTCTTTGACTTTGAACTGAATTGTTCGTCTCTAGTTGATAAATATGTAACTGTGGGTAATTTTCACTTCATACTTTATTCAGAAAAAGTTTTTGAGAAATA
>CM032449.1:124699127-124819127 GCA_019049505.1 Pachyrhynchus sulphureomaculatus | reverse complement strand
AGAAGCTTTTTTGGTGTCTAGCTTCATTAAAATACGTTTTATGATACGCAATATCGGGCATCCTTGACTGCACTATGGGAATAGTAGGTGGTGTTTTTCCTTGGAAATCGACAGTAGAATGTGAAGCAAAGAGTTCAGCCAACAATTCCTTATCTATTACAAAATTTGGTCGTTTCGAAAATAAGAAATAACTCATGAAAAAATATATACCATGTTTTGATATTTTTAGACGAGAAAATGTTTTCTTACTTACTGATTATATAAAGGCAGTTCTCTTAGTTCAGATTTTTTTAACAGTTAATAGTTCTCAATAAATCAATTCATTTTAGGATATATAATTTTACTTTTGAAATTTTCTAGGTTTTTAATTTTGTACTTGTAACACTTTAACCTACTATTTGTTTTAACGGTCATTTTTTTTTCATGAATTCTTGAAACTCTTAGGATCTCTTTTCTCTTCTAAAAAGTCTTTTCATACAACAGAGATGTGTAAATCTCCTTAATTAAATATAAGTGTAAGTAAACCTATTTATTTAAAAATAAGTGGCCCCACACTACCTCATGCTGTCACGCCACAGATACTGACATATCAAATTAAACATTAGTGTAAAAGTCTACTATTGGCGGGAAACCACTTGGATCGGAAAAGACTATCGATGGAAGCATTCTTTCTCGTTCTCGAACAAAATGTATATCTGAAGTTGGATTGGATGGATTGAAAACCGTTAGCAATAAAAACATACTTCTGCAGTGTTACGAAGACGTTCATAGGCAGTAGGCTGGTCCTCGTCGAGGTTCATAGTAAGCGGTATAGAAGAACATTATAAACCAAAGGGCTGAGCATGCTATGTACTGCCTATACGGTTCAGATTTCACTTTAAACTGTACGCCCGCCTGGTTGGCATTACCAAAACGTTAAATGAAATTGCGAAAAAGGATCTCTCTGGTCCATTTTCCTGCCTTCTTCAAACCAGACTTTACCATGTGCAGACAAATTCCCATCGATTTGTTTAATAATTTTAAGTGTTTTCCTGTGGTTAGACTAAAATTTAAGTTTTTTTACTAAGTACTACAACGTGTTAAAATAAATACTTCAACCTAAAAATACCTTGTATAAAATCAAACGTCTGTATGTTTCTAGTAATACTAGTAGTAGTAAAATGAGTGGGTGATATCTTGGGTCTCCGATGTCACCTGGATCTAAAAGTTCTTCTATGACTCCCCACTGAGTCGAGTCAGGGTTGCAGTCTTAGTCCGGCATTTTTTGCCAAAAGACATAGGCTACTCACCCTGACCTCTTGTAGATCTTTGGGTTCATAGAATAGTTAACCCCAGTATCTGTATCTCTTGACCATTAGTGCAGGACATTCGCACAGAATGCATATACTGTCCTCGCTTTCTCCCTCGCACAGCCGACATGTTTTCCGCTCAGCCAGTTTGAGGTTATATAGATGGGCCTGTAGTGCCACATGTCCCGTAAGGAGTCCTATACTCAGACGTAACCTTTGTTTTGACATCGACAAGAGTTCCTTTGTTCTACCTGTCGTAATTTGTTTCATACGGAATTTGGCTTGACGACACTGTTTCTTACAACGCTAAAAAATTGTTATTTACGGCTCATGATCAGGATGTGGTTTTTTTGCAATTTTGATGATTCCCACCATTTCCGAACATAACATGTAAAACATTTTCTACGCATTCATGTGAATCAATTCTAAAATATACTTTTAAAATTTTGCATAACACATGCGAAACATGGACAAATAAGAAATTATATTTTTAAAAATATTAAAATGTTTTTCCCGAACAAGAAATTATCAAATTCACAAAAAATTGTAATCAATCATCGCTCCTGATGAAGTTAACATGGTTAGCGAAACGCGCGTTGGTGCAAAAAGTGTTTGGTGTAGTAGTGATGTATACTGAGTAGTGTCATTTTGCCAAAGAATCCACATTCCCAACATATACGCTTCCTAATTGAGTGCACTTTTTACAATGATTTAATACTGATTCAAATGAGTTTTCTAGCTCATCTTGTAGGATTACCTATAAGGCACGTGTAAAAGCCTATCGAATTATTTCTATGATCTCGAAAAAGCAATCTTAACTTTTTTTTTTGAGAATAGATAAAAATCGCAGGGTGAATGCGGTGAATGGTTCAATAAACAGGCTTGAGGTGGAAAAAAAGTTGAATAATAAGGGGAGTGTGAGTTAATCTTCTTCTTCTCAACCTAGGTCTGTCCACTTCTGGGCGTAGATCTCTTCTAATCTTTTCCATGCTTCCCTGTCTTTTGCCACCTTTAACCACTGCTTGCCTGCTAATACTCTTATATCATCGACCAATCCTGGCCATCCAACGCTTCTTCCTGCCTCTCTGGGTCTCCAGTCCGTGATTCTATACACCCATCTGTCTCCGGATGTTCTAGTCACATGACCTGCCCATCGCCATTTCATCTTTGCCGCCTCGAGAGTTATGTCAGTGATTTTGGTTCGTGTCCTTATCTTCTCGTTATGAATTCTATCCCTAAAGGAGATATACCATAGCTCTCTGTGAAGTTATAAACTTTTTAAACAAATGAGACATATCGTTTTCAGTCCATATGTGCTGACCGGTAGAACACAGGAATTCTAGACTTTAGTGTTTAGGTTTCTAGGTATTGTAGTACTATTTAAGACATGTCCTAGTTTCCCAAAAGCTGCCCATGCCAGCCTTATTCTCCTGGTAATTTCTGCATGCTGGTTCTCCTTTCCAATCTTAATAGTGTGACCGAAGTAGATACACCCTTGCAGAAACCACATTCGACTTGTTTAACATTTCCTGTAGTTCGTTGGTGTTATTTACCTATCACGACTATGTCGTCTGCAAACCTAAGATGACTCACTCTAGGGCCGTCGATGTAGATGCTCTTCTTATCCCAATTTAACTTTTTAAAGACGTCTTCAAGGGCCATCGTAAATAATTTAGGTGAGATAGTATCTCCTTGTCACACTCCTCTTTTTAATGGCATATTGTTAGTGACAGTTGTGTCGTCAATTTTAATATATTCTTAATAGATGTTCTCTATTATTTTTATGCATATGGAATCTATTCTTGCATTCGCTAGGGATTTTAGAAGTGACCAGATTTCAACAATATCAAATGCCTTATGAAAATCAATGAATGCCAAATGTATTCGTACCTTATAATCTGTAAATTTTTCTATTACAGTATGTATTGTGAAGGGGTGATCGATATTGTTAAATCTATTTCTAAAGCCCGCCGGTTCCACAGTTTGATAGAAACCTAGTTTTGCAGTTACATTATCATAAAATAATAACCGGATTTCTGGATCATCACAGATCAGTCTTCTTGATCTGTTTTTAACCACTAATCCGGAGATTTACACGGTCAGCGTAAATCCACCGTTAGGTTCTTCCGACCATAAACTACTTTCGACATCGAGTATTCTACCAATCAGTGACAGAGAGGGCGCCCAAACCGCGCAAGATTTGGCACTACAAAATCTGCTAAATGGGAAGATCTCATGGAATATTTTCGAACTTTCCTTGGTTGGACGTTTGTTTTCGATCCGACGACCCATCTGACTGCGCCAGGGAGGTTTCCGATGTTATTTTGGCCGGTATGGATGCTTACATCCCTTTTTCGAAGAAATGCCCTTCCAACGGCAAGCCTTGGTTTGACCTAAAATGCAAAGAAGCTGTTGCTTCTAAACATCTTGCATACCGACAGTGGCGTGAAGATCCTAACACCATAAATCGTAACATCTTTGTTCGTGCCAGGAACAGATGCAAAGAAATTATCGACGAAACCAAGGAGGTACACAATCAACGGATTAGAAACAAACTTCTCGCTTGTCCCGGCAATTCCAGGTCCTTTTGGTCAGTCGCTAAGGCAGTTAGTCAAAATTTCACCAAATCCACCATACCACCACTCACACGGCCAGATAATTCTATTGCAAACGACACCTGTTGAGAAAGCGAACTTGTTGGCTGAACTCTTTGCTTCACATTCTACTGTCGATTTCCAAGGAAAAACACACCTACTATTCCCATAGTGCAGTCAAGGATGCCCGATATTGTCTTCAGACAGCGTATCATAAAACGTATTTTGATGAAGCTAGACACCAAAAAGGCTTCAGGCGCTGACGGAATACCTGCCATAGTTCTCAAGAACTGTGCGAGGGAACTAACACCAGTTTTCTGTAGACTTTTCAACCTATCCTACAGAAAGGGAATATTTCCTTCCTGCTGGAAATGTGCCACAGTTCAGCCGATACCTAAAAAAGGCAAGAAGACCTTGCCAAATAACTACCGACCAATCGCACTACTCTCAATAATATCGAAAGTCATGGAAAAGGCTATCAATCAGCATCTTCTAAAATATCTTGAAGGATTCAACATTATTAGTGATCACCAATATGGCTTTCGTAAAAATAGATCAACAGGAGATCTTCTGACTTATGTAACACATGTTTGGAACAACGCAATTGAACACTTTGGAGAATCTCGAGCGGTTGCTCTTGACATATCCAAGGCATTTGACCGTGTTTGGCACGATGGCCTGTTGGCTAAGTTACGTTCTTATGGTATGTCTGAAAAGTTCTGTTTGTGGCTCTCATGTTTCCTCAGAGAGCGTTCTTTACGAGTGGCAGTTGACGGATTTCTTTCTAAACACCTTCACTATCAACGCCGGTGTGCCCCAAGGTTCCATACTGTCTCCTACTCTCTTCCTCATTTATATTAACGATCTGCTGGAAAAGACCGAGAATCCAATCTACAGCTTTGCAGATGATAGTACACTTATCTCTTCATTCACTTTGAACGCTCGGACATCGACTACTCAGACGAATATCCGCAGACAGCAGGAAGTCATTCAACTCAACAAAGACCTGGAAGAAATTCTATCTTGGGGTGACAGTAACCAAGTGGAATTTAACGCTACAAAAACCCAGGCGGCAGTTTTTTCTTTTCTAAAAAAGTTAACGTTGCAGAACCCGACATAGTTATGTCGGGGCACTCCATCCCTCTAACATCGTCACTCAATCTGTTAGGCGTTAATTTGGGAGCAAATATGTCCTGGCATGAACATGTTGCAGGCATAGCAACAAGAGCTTCTCAAAAGTTGGGAATATTGTTTCGAACCAGAAAGCTTTACACTCCACAACAACTGTTAATTCTTTACAAAGCTCAAATTCGACCAACTATGGAATACTGCTCCCATGTTTGGAGCTCCGCTCCCAAACATACACTGCATTTGTTGGATTCTATCCAGAGAAGAGCTGTTCGTCTGATTGGACACCCGGAATTGACCGACGGCCTTGATTCGCTGGAACATCGAAGAACGGTTGGCGACTTGAGCCTATTCTACAAGTACTTTCATGGAAAGTGTTCGAAAGATGTGGCCCGTTTGATTCCTCCCAGAGCGGTGCATATTAGAAGTACACGTCGCGCTGATGCTTCACATCCGTATGAGGTTCAGCTTGTTACTCCTCGTACAACGCTTTTCAAGCAGTCTTTTATATGGAGAACATCATACCTTTGGAATGGTTTACCCAGGACTGTGTTTCCCATCGAGTACAATCTACAGCGATTCAAGAACAACGTGAATCGTTTTCTCCGCACATGTGTCGCTCCTGTAGCGCTTTAGGGACTTCCCTGTAGCACGTGTGCTAGACCCATAAAAAAAAAAAGAAAAAAAAAAAAAAATCACATTCTGGTCGAAGACGACGAATTCTATTCATCAAACTTATAAATATTTTCAAATAATATTTGACATTCGAAATAAATTCACGATGCATCAACAGTGTATTACTTTTTGTGAATCTTTTTGAAGGTTCGTATATGTGTCATGTTGAAAACATCATGTCTCGTCAGCAGTAACAGTTGACTTTAGGAAGTCTGATTTGCTTCGAGAGGCTGGAATGATTTCTCTGCAATATTACAATCTCGGTATCGTTTGATCTGCGTTTAAAGTCTGTGGAAAATATTTTGCGTAAACTTTTGTTATGTCTACATGTCTAAACATGAACTTATGCTTTTTCAGAAGAATGACGCAGCCATGATAAACTTCTTTACGAGAATATATATTTTAGGTTTAGACGAAACTTCTACAAATATTTTAAAGTCTTTATGCCGCGAAGCACTGGCAAGATTAATCAGTCAGCGTCTATACATTAAATCCAATCGAACAAAGAAAATAAGACAAATTTTTAATTTTATTTCTTTTCGTTCATCAAGCAACCTACGTTTTCATTTTTATTTTTTCTTATTTTCAGCGACGCTTTAGCGACCACTTTATCCGCTCTTTATGGAAAACTTCTAGTCGTCATGGGCATCGCGTTTCCAATGGCAGAAGTCATATCAACGTATATCCCTCCGTCGTTTTACGAGGCCTATTACCTGTACCTGTATATTGGAAGCATGTTTTTTCTGCTTTATATGTACATAGTGTTGCTAAGGGATAAAAGAAAAATGAAAAAACGGTGCAAAGAGAAGTCACTTGAGAGTAAGTATATCATGTTTTATATTCAGCACCTGATATAAAAAAGAATGAAAATTTTATATTCAGTACATAAATATTACATACTAAATTGGTGGAAGATTGGAAAGAATATCAAAAATTTTAGCATCAGTTTTAAAGTCCAGTATTTTAGAAATTAGTATATTGATGTAGTACATTAGTACAATAATGTTTTTAAAAAAATCAAAGCCTGCTTTACCGGCTATTAAATGCTTGCCAACAGAAAATTCTTAAAATAAATTATACAGTGAGTTTAGTAAATAGCCTACATGTTTCTAAACAATGAAATGGTTTCCAATGATTCATGTTTACTGAACTTTCTCTTTGGCTTTCTCGCTATTTTTTTTTCTAGGCGTACTAAGGAAATATAAATATATATATATATATATATATATATATATATATATATATATATATATATATATATATATATATATATATATATATTATATATATATATATATATATATATATATATATATATATATATATATATATATATATATATATATATATATATATATATATATATATATATATATATATATATATATATATATATATATATATAGAATAAAGAAAGAAAGCAAAAAGTTGCCGTATCTACCAAAATTATTAAAAATACAATCTTAGTTGGGGAACTCGGCAAATTTGGGCGTGATAAGAGATCACACAATTTTCATTAAGCCGCCAATATTTCGGTCCTGGATTGGGACCTTCTTCAGGGCAGAACTGAAAAGAAGAACAGAGCGTATTCACTGATCGTGTCTGGGACAACTTTAAATTAATGATGTTATCATTAAGTTGTTATAATAAATAAAATTAGTGTAGAACAACAATAAGATATTAGTCATAATAAGTTAAAAAAACTCACATGAGAAGTGCAAAGATTTCGTTAGCCTGAATGGCCGTAGGTTATACATACAAAAGTTGTTACATATAAAAGTTGGTTAATCCATAAAATACACAAAATACACATTAAAACACTGTAGACAAAATTCTAAAAAACAAATTTAATACATGGATGTATTTGGGAACCCTGGATGTTGAGAACATCGTTAGTTATTTCACTTGTGACCACCACATATGGCCACCGCCATTTAGGAAAAATGACAAGTACGACAGGAGACAGCTGCCCGACAGAGATAAGGGCAGCTGTCACCTGTCGTACTTGTCATTCAAGAAAACTCAATTAACCAGAATGCGGGGTCGACACCTGGAAGGAACCGATAGAAAAGGAAGTGCAAATATTGGACCCTAAGTGAGAGAGAGTAGCCAATTGAGCGACCAAAACAACCCGGTATGTAGTAGTGGAAGGATAAAACATAACCTAATTATAAGTAAATGGTGAGCGAGGGAGCGAGAGAGAGAGTGACAATAATGGGAGCAACGAAGAAGAAGATTATCAAATGAATTAATTATTAATTTATTAATTTCTTGTTGGAATCTGATTGGAGGAAGAAATTGTAGGCAAAAAACCAATGAAGACTGAAGGCACCAGGAAGTGTTAGAGGGGTGACGCAAGGTACTGTCAATGGAAGGAAGACAGTAACCGCTAGGTGCAAAAGATGGCCCAGATAAAATGGACGGAATCTGTGGAGCCCAGAAACAAAGAGAACCGTAAATAGAGAGAGGAAGGAGGAGAGAAACCCTGGAAATTACGGAGCTAAAAAAGAGAGACGACCAACGCGGTTCAGATGGATCATAAAACACTTGAAGACAGGGAATTATTGTGTGAAGTTGATTTATCACAGGAGAGGAGGAAACTATATATGTTACTAAGACCATCCAGGTCGGTTCTTTTATTGATATTCAGGTGGTTCTCCTGGATGTAACACATCTCAAGGAATTCTCTCTTGGAAAGATTATTGGAGAAATGAAGAATTTTGGGTTCCCTGAAATTAAAAGAATGACCATTGTCAACAGAATGGGTCGCCAAGGCACATCGGTGTGGATGGCATCTAGTGTCACTTTTATGGAGTGCAATACGACGATTCAAGGATTGAGAAGTTTGGCCAATGTAGATTGATGGACAATTGAGGCAGGAAATTGAGTAAACCAAGTCTGACATGGAAAGAACTGGCAGCGGGGCCTTCAGCTTACTGAAGACACGTCTGTTTTTGAAGAAGTAATATTTAGCGATTTTAATGTTGGGAATGACACGCAATATGTGGACCAATTTGTTTGTAAGGCCAGGAATGAATGGTAAAGAAAGCAACGACCAATTTATTTCGACTGGGGGAGTTAAAGGGGGAGGGGAGGTATGCGGTAGGTGGAGGGGAGGGGATTCTGGGGGAATTTGATGGATATGAGTAAGCTTGTTGACTTCATCTTTGGTTCTTAGTAAGAGTTTTCGATTGTATCCATTATCTGTATATATATATATATATATATATATATATATATATATATATATATATATATATATATATATATATATATATATATATATATATATATATATATATATATGTATGTATGTATGTATATGTATGTATATATATATATATATATATATATATATATATATATATATATATATATATATATATAAACTAGTTGGGGAACTCGGCAAAGGGGGCACAACAGATGTTCACACAATATTCATTTAGCCCCCCTTTTAGTTTTTCGTCCTCAGTATTTTACAGTTCTTTCCCGTCACTTGTTTGATTTTTTGGGTGTCCTTTCTTCAGGTATATGTTTCCATGGTTCCCGTGAATTTCTCTACAATTACATTCCCATTTTTAACAAAATTGGTTAGTATATGACGAATAAATAAACCCTCTTCACTCTTCAGTTCCTTCTCCAATCCCTCCCTTCTTTTCTCAAGATGAAAAATCCTACTTCCTTTACGCCACTTCAATCTCCATACCGTTTAAAAATAGCGTTCCCAATGGTACTTTTCCTGTTTTACCGACATTCCAATCTGATGACGTAGGTACCTAATTTGTACTCCACCGGTTCTTTCCTGGTTGTTCAACCTTTTTTCCCTTTTGTTTTGAGTGATCCCTTACTTCTGTCAGATAGTTGTCCTTTGTCAACGCCTTGTCAAACTTGTCATTTCTTTTTCGATCACATGTGGTTAATTAATGATAAATGAGTATTTTGATTTCTCAGCATCCAAGGTTTCTAATGGCATCCTTTCTGTAAATGCCATATTTTTAAATTATAGTGAATAGTGGCTGTTTTGTTTCAGTGTCGGTCAATTGTCATTGTTATTTATGGTCATTCTTGTTAGATTAAGTTGCACACTGCATGTGAGTCACTTGCAACTTTTACTTTGGTACTTCTTCATAATAATAATGTATACTTTTTTATAACAACAATAAGAACTTATTAAAAAATTATAAATTAAAAATTAAACCTAACAATAATAATTTTCTACGTCCGACTTTCCTTATTTGGTGCTTCATTATTTATTATATTGGCTAAATGAATATTGTGTGAACATCTGTTGTGTCCCCTTTTCCGAGTTCCCCAACTAGTTTCATATCTTAGGATTTTGTTAGATACGGCAACTTTTGCTTTCTCTCTCTTTATTTGTTATATATATATATATATATATATATATATATATATATATATATATATATATATATATATTAAATTAGTTCCTTTATAACAAATACCTAAAATTTTTGACTTAAAAATAGAATACCTTTTAGCGCTCTTCGAAAATTCGACAGTACACAAGCAATCATTGACCAGCGCCTTATGATACTAACACGGTTAGAAAAACAGTGACTGATGTAGATGTGATAATTGTTGTGTAGTGTCACTGTGTAAAAGATTCTAAAATCCCAGTTTAAATATTTTTGAAAACAAAATTATTTTCGAAATAAAAATTTTTGAAACACAAAAATTTCCGGAACAAAAAGCTTCGAAGGAATAATTTTTTAATAGATAATAGGAACTGGCAATAATTCATCCCACCAAATTAATCACTAACGGAGTGGTTAGTTGAAGTAAATTTAAATTAAGCTCTACTTAAAGTCTTAAATTAATTAGTTCAATTTATACTTATTGGAACCAACGCAAACCATTTTTTTAAAATATGTTTGAGTTTTGCTCAGGTTACTCCAGATAAATCGAAATTCAACTAATTAATTACATACAATAAATGTTTAATTTAAATTGAACTTCATAATCAATAATGGTAGTAGTATCCTATTTGCCTACAACGATAGTAGTGGAATATTTCTTCTCTCGTATATGGGCTTTGTTCTTAGATTAAAAGTTTCAACGCTTTTACATTAGATGACACTAAAGTCTAAGGTTATTTATTTCTTTTGAGATAGAGTTCCTATATATTTGTTGCGGTCGTGATTGTGTGGTGAGAAAATTATTTTCTTTGCTATGTACTAGTTGAATGACTGACAGAATATAACCGTTTTTTCTTTCTGAAAATTGGTCAAATTTTATTTAAGGTACATTATAAATATCGTTAAGCCTTACAAGAAGTAATACATATCGTTGTATTAGTATAATAAATCTTTCAAATCATTAACTACCATATTATACATTTATTCTCGGGGTTCATCGGACTATTTTTAGGGCAATTGAACTCTTTCGCAAAGTCCTCTGAATTACTCAGCACTCCTATTATTCTGAAAATCCCCGGTGAATGCACTGAAGTTTTCATTCTGTTTTTCGCCTCTTCAATCCTCTGTTGGCCGCACCAGACTTGAGCGAAATTTAGGAAGAAAAGTTGTTTTCCCGTAAGGTTTAAACCTAAAAAAACACTCTATTCACTCCACATAAAGAAGGGTTCAAAAAGGCGTTTTAGGCAATTACCTTTAACTTTTATAATGGAAAGTTTGACAATAGATTTAATTTTATCAAAAGAAAATATTCTAGACTTTTATGGGAAATTTAAATTGGATAGGATTAGACTGTAATGTATGCAGGGTGATTTAAACGTAGTGGTATATTAACAAAATTAAACACTAATATGTTTTACAATTTCCACTTTATTATTTTTCCCGTTACAATTGTTTCAACACGACAGTCTTCATGAGACGGAAGATCTTCTACACTAATGGTAAATTGATACTATTCCTTTATATATGTATTTGGGTCTACCTATTTACTCTACACCACCTACAAGTGATGAGAGTGTAGTTTGAAAAATCAAATGAATCAAATGAATATAATATGACATTATGGCATTATGACAGTAATAGACTACGAGCAAGCCTTTGATTCCGTAGAGGTATGGGCAATATTAAATGCCCTAAGTAATAGCAGAGTAGACAGCAGATATACAAATCTAATCCAGTATATATACAAAAATGCTATTATGCAAATAACAACACCAACAACTACGAATAAAATACAACGTGGAGTACGACAACGAGACTCAATTTCTCCAAAACTGTTACTGCAGCCCTGGAAAACGTCTTCAAAGAGTTAGAATGGGAAACGAAGGGCATTACGGTAGATGGTGAGAAGCTGCATCATCTGCGTTTCGCCGATGATGTAGTATTAATAGCAAATGTCAAATTTTACAACAATGGTAATGTAACATCTCAATAGCGCCATCTATTAGACGTTTGTAAAAACTTAAAAGGCGACTCTCGACATAAAAGAAGTTACAAAAAACAAAACAATACCTCTTAATATGCCAATCATTTAAGAACAGAAAATCACGTTTTCAACGACAATGTTAAAATATTCCATAACGAAGGGAAATTTCAAATTAAATTTCCTAGAAAGTATGGAGATAAATAAATATAAAAAATAAGATATGTTATTAAATCAACAATTAGAAACTAATAACTCCCCATTATTGAACCTTAATTTACATTCAAGAATAACTCAATTAAAGGTACTTGGAATTTTAGTAAATAGATAAGTCCAAATGTTTATAATTTAAATTAAATGCACTTCAGTAAATAAGTAGACCCAAACACATATATAAAGACATAATGTCAATTTATCATTAGTTTAGAATATCTTCCGTCTGATGAAGACACTGTCGTGTTGAAACAATTGTAACGGAAAAAATAATAAAGTGAAAATTGTGAAACATATTAGTGTTCAATTTTGTTAATTTACAATGAATTTCCATCAAGTAACGGCTAACTCAGTTAGTGGCTTACTATAAAATAAGTAACAAACCGCAAAATATTTGAACATGGAACGGAAGTTTTCACAGTTTTTATTAACCCAGAAGTCGTAGTTCTTGGGATTAGACCGTGTCAATTTGAACAACTTTCGATGGTTTCCCTATGATTGCAGAACACAACTTCAGGGATATTTATTTCTAATTCAGTGTTCTACTCTCGCAGAGTAAAGTTCCACGAAGATACTTTTTGCATTCGTATACGAAACGTCGGAACGCTACAACCTGACACGATCTAATCCTGATTTCTGAAGTAAAAGATTTTTTTCTGCAAAATACGTCTGTTGTCGTAGGGGACGATTATCTAACCTCTGAAAATATTCGATGTCACAAAATGATATTGTAATCGCTGATATTATTTCTAAATTCCACTTCAAATTATTAATTTATTAAATATATCTACCATACGGTTTTTATTTATATTAACTTAACATTTTTTAAGAGGTACTTCTTAAAATTAGATAACCTTTACATGTCTATATTAGCTGTAACATAATAGGTGTTTCAGTTAATAATGTCGATTTTGCTAAGAGATGGCGTTACTAATACACTTGTTGGTATAGACTAGTGACATCTATGGCGTTTTGGAAGGTACACGTATGCCATCAAAAGCCAGTTCGTTATTAGTTGTCATTGTGCCAAAAACATAGTTCTTCATAGGTTTGAAAATGTTGTGTTTCGTACCAGAACAAGACGTTATGCGGGGAACTTTAATAACCTTCTTTCATTTGAAGAAAACGGATGCTGAAAGTTATCGATTGTTGGTTGAAGCTTATGGTGAACATGCTCCAACCCAAAAACTTGGGTAGACTCAGGCCAGCCTTCAACATCACAACCAGTGCGCAATATATAGGGAAAGAAAGCTTTGATGTTTATTTGGTAGGATAGTGGAGGAGCTGTGTATTACGAACTGCTGACACCTGGTGAAATGATTTCTGGCGATCGATACCGACATCAACTAATAAAGTTGAACCGAACATTGAATGAAAAACGACCAGAATATGCCCAAAGATACGATAAAATCATTTTTCAACATGACAATGCTCGACCCCGTGTTGCGAAATGTGTTAAAAACTATTTGGAAAACATCAAATGGGACGTTCCACCCCACCCGTCGTATTTACCGGCCCCTTCAGACTACCACTTATTTCGATCGATACAGTGGACTTTCAGAACTACACTTACATTCTTACGAAGAAGTGAAAATTTGGCTTGATGAATGGTTGGCCTCAAAAGATCAAAAGTTCTTCTGGTGCGGAATCCATTCTTTGACGGAAAGACAGGAAAAAGTTATTGCTAACGATGGCCAATACTTTGATGATTAAGGTAATTCATTTTGTGATGGAGATAAATGCTTGAATGTTCCGAAAAAATCGACATTATTACCCGAAACACCTATTAAATAATTTATATTCCAAGTCAAGGTTAAATGTTTAAAGCAAATAATTCTGAACCTGTTAAGTCTATTGACAATCTTTCTAAATTTCGTATTTGTACATACTAAAATTTGGTCTTGCCAGTCAATATTATTATGCTAAAACAAGTATTTCATCAATAAACATTTTTAAAATAACGTAAATTAAAACAATACATACGTTATTTCAAAAAAGGATTATATTGTATATTTCAGACAAAAAGAAATCTAGACATAATTTGGTGAAGCTAGAAGACATCCAAAACCAAATTTAATATTAATTTGACTTAAATATTTTCTTAAGAAATTATTACAAATTTGGTTTTGGATGGTTTCTAGCTTCACAAAATAATGTTTAAGTTTTCCACTTCACCCTGATATATATATATATATATATATATATATATATATATATATATATATATATATATATATATATAGCAGTATTGTGTTCTTGGGGTAAACGGTCTTTGGAAAAGAACTAAAAAGTTTTGGACACCTTTTTAGCTACGCCAAGCTTTCGAAAATATTTCATTTTCTTCATCAAGGCTACAATTACAGTAGAATATCAGTATTTTTGAGATTAAAAGTAAAGAACAACCCTATTTTATATGTAACATTAAAGTACTTACTGCTAAGTGGTGTGTTCAAAAATTGTTGTTTGTGGGGGCACTTTATTGCACTTGTTCATCAGAAAAAAACAGGAAAAAACACAAGAAAACTCAACATATTCATCTCTGGGAAATATAATAAAATTTTACTTCATTTTGTTAGAAGAGTACAGAGAATTGTGCAAAATGATTTGTAAAGGATTTTTTTGTTATGTTTTCTTGTCATTTTGCTAAGGGCAGTGTGTTTCTATCCCTTAGTTAAGTTGTGGTTAATTTATATTAGAAAATAGAATGACGTTGACATTTTGTTTGATCGTTTTAAAGTTGAAAAGTTAGTGGAAATTAGTGGGATTATTATCAAAGAGATATGTCAGATATATTGTAAGAGTTTTCACTCTGACTGCCTATTTGTAATAAATTGGAGAAAATTAAACTCAGATCCTCAATGTCAGTTTTTTTATTGATCGAGTTCGGTTGAAGGTGGATTTCCACCATCAAAAGCATCAGAGAGCAGTGGACTGATATTCGCAAATACACGAAACTAACACTCGTCAACTTTCTTGAAACTTTAAACTTTATTTTTCAGTCCACATATTGTAAATTCAATCAACTTTTCTATAAACAAATAATGGGTACTCCAATGGGGGCCACTAGTCGGTATATATATTATATATCTATATATATATATATATATATATATATATATATATATATATATATATATATATATATATATATATATATATATATATATATATATATATATATATATATATATTACATGTGTTAAAAGTTCAGGAAATAATGTTTTTGCCAAAAATCGATTTTATTCTTTGACACAATTCAAGAACGCTACACTTATTCCAGAGATCTTCCAACATTCGGATACCTTTCATCTAGTACAATTTGTCGACCTCTCTTTTCCTGGAGCTACCTTTTGCAAAAGGTAATAATCGCTGGGCGCCAAATCTGGCGAATACAATGGATGGGGAAACAATTCATAGCCCAATTGGTCCAATTTCACAATAGACTTTATGGAGTTGGGAGATGATGCCTTATCTTGGTGAAACAACAGTTTTGCCTTGGTTAAGACCGTAGCCTTTTTTTGTTTATTTCACCATTCAAACGGTCCAATAAACCAACGTAATAGTCTCCGGTGATTGTTCACCCCCTTTTCAAGATAGTCGATCAGTATTAATCCATGCGCATCCCAAAAAATACTTGCCAGAATCTTTCTAGATGAAAACGCGATGCCGCGCACTGTCACGGTTAATCAAAAACAGAAACATGTCACTTTAAAGTAATAAATATTCGTACAAAATTTGCCTCATGCTTTTTATTGATATCTTTACGATGTCAGCTATTTCTCTCACTTTTGTGTTCATTCAGAACAATATGGTGGGCTTAGACATCCGGAGCCTCGTGCATTATCGGTGCCTGTACGACCGCATTTAAACTTAGTAAACCATCGGCATATAGTTGCTTTCGACGGAGCAGATATGCCATAACACTTCTCAAAAATCAAAAGTAGCATCACGCACACAGCTATAAGCCGTAAACTAATGGACAAAATGCCATGAAAATTTTATATAAATCTTCTGTGAGTTGACACTAACTGAAAATCAAATGGCTTTTTTGTTTGTGCTACCATCTCTCGGAAAATCTCGGGACTTTTCAACCTATGGAAATATATATACATATATATATATATATATATATATATATATATATATATATATGTATTCCATGTCCATCATACCACAGCGCCATATGCTTGAAGGTCATCGATTGACTGTCGCGAAATGTGAGTATAACTACGCTGATAGTCATGCATATAAATACCGGATCAATATATATATATATATATATATATATATATATATATATATATATATATATATATATATATATATATATATATATATATATATATATATATATATATATATATATATATATATATATATATATATATATATATATATATATATATATATATATATATATATATATATATATATATATATATATTGATCCAGTATTTATATGCATGACTATTCAGCGTAGTTATACTCACATTTTCGCGACAGTCAATCGATGACCTTCAAGCATATGGCGCTGTGGTATGATGGACATGGAAACCCACTTCGGACTATAGAAGAGATATGTACTGCTGGTCAATGTAGGTAGGCGGCCTAATGGACAGTCCCATGTAATAACCTCCAAACTATTACGTTTCTCTGATGGTACTAGTTGTGAAGTTGAATAAACTCCTATACATTACATATGCGTTATAGACAAGGTGAGATTTCCATAATAATTGTAGAGATTGTAGTTTTTCCGCAGCTCTAGCCTACTCAAGGTACTACATTTTGTCAGTATACCCTCTACTGGTTTGTTGTAGCAAAGACAAATACCTTGTATCAAATCATATTGAAATCTTTCAGCATCCAGTTTATTTACCAAAGCTGTATTTAAACAATTATGTATGGAACAACGGAGATCAACGTCTTCAATTACATCGTTATCCTCTGGATACTGTTGAATAAATCTGGCGTAAAGATATTTTGGACAGCCCTTTTAGCCAGAGAGTACTTAACATTTTACATACTAAATAAATACTTTGCCTACTTTTAATACCAATTTTGTTTTACCCGGCAATGTTTCATCAGCATTTGTATTTTTTATAAGCCATGCTTGATATGCTCTAAAAGACTGCTTTATCCCTCCATTGTCTGCTATATTTTCTCCTTGTGTTAAGTAACCATCTAAAGGGATTTTTATTTGTGGCAATATGTACTGACTAAAATAAGTATTTATTAAAAACTTAAAGATCACAAATATATATATATATATATATATATATATATATATATATATATATATATATATATATATATATATATATATATATATACATATATACCATATATATATACCATATATATATACCATATATATATACCATATATATATATATATATATATATATATATATATATATATATATATATATATATATATATATATATATATATATACGGTCTTATGGAAATCACTGCACATTTTGGAACTGACATATCCTTTTAGCAAGATCAATTGCAGAAAATTCACTTTAAATAAAGTAAAAAATCAACCCTAAAGAAATGATGAAATGGTTCGGCACTGGTAAACAAAACACTAAACAATATTGCCGATTGTTAACAAGAACGCAGCATATACAGTTTTGGTGAGATTTAACTCAGCGCAGGCACATTGTATGAACAGTAACAATGCTCCTCCGCCTGAGCTAGTTCGTACAATGGCAGCCTTTTAGGCGCGGGTTCGTTTAGTGGTAAAAAACTTTTGGTATTTGAAGAAAAAAATTATTGAATATGCTGCTACATAAAACCATGAGTAGCTCGTTTTAGTATATGCAGTGAGTTCCATAATACCCTATATATATATATATATATATATATATATATATATATATATATATATATATATATATATATATATATATATCCACTCAGTGGACTGGGAATATGTCTTGGGTGGTATTGTGGATGTAAATGCTACAAAGTCTGTCTTCAATGAAGTTTTGTATGCTGGTATTAGTCTGTATGTCCCTGTGGTTCGTTCCAAAAATCCGAAGTTCCCGAAGTGGTTTTCTGATGAACTTAAAGATCTTATCTTAAAAAAGAAGTTGTGTCACAAAGAATACAAAAAAAACCGTCGGTGGGAAACTTATCAGAAGTTTTCGGAGTTAAGAACCCAATCCAATATCTTAAAGAGCAACTGCTACTTGCAGTATGTTAAAAATATTGAGACAAATTTAAAGCATAACACCAAACAATTTTGGAATTTCATTAACAGTAAAAAGGGGGGCAAGTCCACCCTACCCTAATAAATCTAGATGAGCTAACAAGAACGGATGGACAGACTATTGTGGAAATTTTTAAGTCTCATTTTCAGGGTGTTTATAGGTCGGATACTGACGGTGGTGAGCCTGGGCTTGAGGATGTGGGTATGTGGTGGATCATTCTCCTCTGTTGAGATCTACCTGGGGGAGGTGTTTAACTATATGTCCAAACTTGACATAAATAAGGAACCGAGTCCTGATGGTATATCTCCCAGATTTTTAGTTGACTGTGTCTATGCTTTGGCCAAACCGCTCCATATGCTTTTTAAAATGTCCCTAGAGAGCGGTGTTTTTCCTGACCAATGGAAATATAGTTTCATTACTCCAGTATTTAAGTTCGGCGACAAATCAGACGCTAAAAATTATCGACCTATTTCCATTCTAAGTTCTATTCCAAAAGTATTCGAAAAAATTGTTTGCTACAAATTAAAACCATTCATAAAACCTTTTTTGGTTCCGGAACAGCACGGTTTCGTTGGTGGCAGATCGACGGCTACAAACTTAATCTTGTTGGTTCAGGTTGATTTCAGCAAGGCCTTGACACAGTCAACCACGATATCCTGATAGGGAAGTTAAGAGATTATGGGTTTTATGGATCACTACTGAATTGGTTGACCTGCTACCTTACATACAGGAAACAGTTTGTTAAAGTAAAGGGCTTTGTATCGAGTGAGGTATCTGTTGCATCGGGTGTGCCGCAGGGTAGCCACCTGGGCCCGTTGCTGTTTAATATATTTATTAACGACCTACGAAAGATGATTCTATTTTCAAGGCCCTTGTTTTTTGCAGATGACTTGAAATTGTCTATGGCAATTCATTCTGTTGACGATGCTATGAGACTGCAGGGAGACTTGGATATGGTGAGTGAGTGGTGCAGGAGAAACAAAATGAAACTTAATATTAAAAAATGTAAGATTATGTCGTTCTTTCGAGTGAAAGTTCCGCTTTTGTATGACTACAGTATTAATAATTGTCTTCTCGAAAGAGTCTCCTCATTGTGTGACTTGGGTATTTATTTGGACACTAAGCTTGATTTTCATATTCATTATGACTTTATTACTTAACACATGTATTAAACTCCTTGGCTTCGTCTGTAGGAATACTAGGGATTTCCAGACCGTAGATATCGTGAATATTTTGTACAAGGCCTTGGTGAGATCTTCTTTGGAGTATCTGTCATGTGCGTGGTCGCCATCGTATGCTGTGCATATTGAGGGTGTTGAAAGGGTACAGAGGAAGTATGCTAGATATGTCTCTTGCAAATTTAAGTGGAACATCATTGCCTATGGGGACCAGCTACGAAGACTTCAGCTGCAATCACTTTCAAGACGTAGGAAAGTTGCTGATATATGTTTCTTATTTCGACTTGTAAATGGTCATATAGACTGCTCTGATCTCTTGAGTCTGATAAATTTTCATGTTCCACCAAGATCAACAAGAGACCAAGTACTCTTTGCCCCGAGGTACCACAGATGTAACTATGGCCTATTCTCGCCGATCACTAGAATCACTAATGGTGTCAGTGAAGCGGATCTTGATTTTTTTAATCTCTCTTTAAAACGTTTAAAAGAAAAACTGTTGACAGTCCACTGAGTTTTTGAAATGATAATTACTGGTGTTGTTATTTTATTTTTATAACTTTACTATATTATTGAAATTTTTCTGTAAATACTATGTACAAAATGGGTCTGCCCGTAAATAAATAAATAAATAAATATATAATAATATATATATATATATATATATATATATATATATATATATATATATATATATATATATATATATATATATATATTAGAGTGACCGGATCTCATAGAGGGGGAAAAAAAATGTCGGAATCTTGTTCGTCTGGACCCCACAAAACGATTCCCCTTTCCAGATATTGAGATAGCCGAAATTTGAGCTCGATTAAACGACGTTAACCCGTGCCGCTCGTCGCTCAAAGTTTGAAAAAATCCAAATTTTTGGCCAAAAAGCTGACATATGGAGCCATAACTCCAGAACGGTAAATAATAGAAACACGCCTAATATCTCAAAAGAAAGCTAATGTTGTTCTTCAAAATTTATATTCTATACATAATTGTTGTTATTTTAAGTCAAACCGAGTTACAACAGCCTTTAGCCCCAAAAACGTGACCTGGTACCAGTAGGAGCCAGTTTGGGAGTATTCTAAGAATTTTACGGGTTTTTACATAATGTGTCTCGGAATTAACATTTTTTTGTTAAAAAGTATTTTGGAACTCAATTTTCAAACATAAAAAGCCTTTTGTTCAAATTTAATCTTTTATTATATGGGGATTACCTGACTAGTTTACCAAAGAAAGACCCGTTTGACAGGTAAAAAGGAGGGTGAATCTAATTTCTATTTTAGGGATGGTGCATACTTCGTATATTTTGTTATTAAGTGATAAATTTTGCTTTTTTTTGGTATATTTTTGAGTTTAAAGTAGAAATATAATAAAAAAACAAGTAATACTGATAAGTCTAATGACATTTTTTATTTTAAAATATAAAAATTAGGTATATAATACATACAAAACAGACACAGAAAAGATACAGACGTAGTACCTACATGAGTTGATAATTTTACATAGTTATCTAATCTATTCTAGAGCTTTTGTTAAAGTAGTTTTTGAAACGTCAGGATATAATGCTCGACATTTACTAACAACTTGCAGGACATATTGCTTTTGGTCTTCATCTTTTGTCAGAAGGTCGTTAAAGTCGGTTATTAATTTAACACCACGCTCAGCCATATCATTAACTACTTTTAATGTTTTGACAATTTTCAATCCTTCTTGGAAGTCATTATTTTGAGGCCAGGTGTTTGGATGTTGTCTTAGGAAATCTGTTTTTATATTAAATTGGTCAAAGAATGTAAACCTTTCTTTGGTAAGTAAATTTACCAATCCTCCATCAACTACCTCTTTTAAGTTTTCTTTCCTAACTTTTGGATTTACAACCCTAGCGTGCTGTGATGGTTCATCTGTGCTACTGAGCAAATTTATTAGCCATTAACAACTTTTCATCGTCTGTAATGGTGGGATCAAAAAACGCATTCAAATACCACAAATGGTTCGAAAATTTGGTCAGGGCTATTTCTGCAATGTCGTTGTCACATTCTTTATAGTCTAACAGACTATGCAAAATACCTAAATCTTGCTTTGGTGCAAGATGAGCTTTTGGAGCATTGAACCAAGCTTTACAATAAATTTTAACTAGGAAAACAGAAATGGCACGCACAGAACTTTCTTCTTCTTTAGACATCTTAAATTGACGACGAAAAATGAGCATTTTTAAGCAGTAAATAGCCTTTGCCATCCACCTAGCGTGATGAATGGCTCCTGGAGTTCTAAAACCCATAACATTGCCGTCTAGTGATCCAACAAATACGAGAACCAACTGCAATAGCTCCTTGTAGTCATCTCTGGGGTGGCTCTCAGTTAATTTGGTCTCGAATTCAGCAGTAACATTTGCAATTACTTCTGGAGTTAGCTGCTTTTGTATTAGATTGTCACTGATACCTGTGTCGTATTTTCCTTTGTCTATCTTGGGCCACGCAATGAGGAATCTCTTGAAAATGTCTGAATGAGGTCCTTTTGCACCTTGATTTCTTCAGCTCGAGACAACTTGAGATCCACTCCAGTCATAGAACCTGGGCGGCCCTTCTGCCTCTGTTTCACGAGAAACGCCTTATCTTCTTCCGATTTCATCAGAGCCAAGGCATCTTGTTGAGCGAATATCAAAGAGATCATCCAACTTTTCAACAAACTGTTTAAATTTGTTCTTGGTCGTTTTCGATGTTTTCTTCCGGTCTTTTTGAAGAGTTCTCCACTCAGCGTGAAGTTTTTCCAGCTTAGTAATTGCATCTTGCTCATGTTTAGTCGGGATTCGAGCTTTCTCCCAAAAAATGAACACTTCTCGTATTGTAAGTTTTGCTGATTCTCTTACAGTTAATTTCACAGTACGTAAATTATAAAATAAAGCACACAAAACTTGACGATTTGAGGGCAGTTTACAACCGGTGATCTGGTGAATGGGATAGCCCACAAGAAATATTTTATCCTTGGTCCGGCTTTGTACACCTGATGTGGATGCCATTTCAGAGGCCAATAGGTAAATAACAGTTAACTTGGAAAATGAAACAAAATATATTGCAAACTTTAATTTCAATAAAATGTTTTCAAATGTCTTTTAAAATAATACTATAATAGTTATAAAAACAATAACACACACACTTGGAAAATTAAAAAAAAAAACGTTAAAATATCTTCACTAGATAATTGTTCGATCTAACCAGCTCAAAGGCACTTTAGAAACTAAACTGAATAAATAAAAGGTCGGTTGTACGCTGAAGTAAAATCACCATCCCTAAAATAGAAATTAGATTCACCCTCCTTTTTACCTGTCAAACGGGTCTTTCTTTGGTAAACTAGTCAGGTAATCCCCATATAATAAAAGATTAAATTTGAACAAAAGGCTCTTTATGTTTAAAATTGAGTTCCAAAATACTTTTTAACAAAAAAATGTTAATTCCGAGACACATTATGTAAAAACCCGTAAAATTCTTAGAATACTCCCAAACTAGCTCCTACTGGTACCAGGTCACGTTTTTGGGGCTAAAGGCTGTTGTAACTCGGTTTGACTTAAAATAACAACAATTATGTATAGAATATAAATTTTGAAGAACAATATTAGCTTTCTTTTGAGATATTAAGCGTGTTTTATTATTTACCGTTCTGGAGTTATGGCTCCATATGTCAGCTTTTTGGCCAAAAATTTGGATTTTTTCAAACTTTGAGCGACGAGCGGCACAGGTTAACGTCGTTTAATCGAGCTCAAATTTCAGCTATCTCAATATCTGGAAAGGGGAATCGTTTTGTGGGGTCCAGACGAACAAAATTCCGACATCGATTTTTTGCGGTCACCCTAATATATATATATATATATATATATATATATATATATATATATATATATATATATATATATATATACCTGTATTGATCAATCATGCACTGCGCTTTTTCGTAAAAGTTTTTTATTGAAGTTTCTCTCCACCACATCATTAAATTACCTTGTTGATCAAAAAGTCGACCTAAAAATAAGATATTTATCGATGATAATGTGATTAACTATAATTATTGTTAAGATAAATTATGATACTATCAATCGGATTGATTTAATGAGTATAATCTTGAACTCAAACGGTATCGGTTAACGGATTCTCCTTGCGAAGTTGTTATGTAATGTCAACGGTGGAAAGAAAGTTTTATACGTTTCTCCATATTAATATTAATTGCTAGGTATTGAAAAACACTTAAAATTTTGTTTAAGGTAAGAACTTACAAATATACAAGGCATTATAAGTTGGGACTAAACTTATTTTTACCTTATTGTAGTAATAACCCAAATAATGCAAATCTTTGCAAGATATAGCATATATAAATGGCAATAAAAAAAGTTTAAAACAAATATACCTCAAAATTATACAGGGTGTTATGAAATTCACTCCATAT
Source organism: Pachyrhynchus sulphureomaculatus (assembly GCA_019049505.1). NCBI lineage: Eukaryota > Metazoa > Arthropoda > Insecta > Coleoptera > Curculionidae > Pachyrhynchus > Pachyrhynchus sulphureomaculatus. The sequence goes on along the minus strand of CM032449.1, from coordinate 124,795,032 downwards.
ATTGAAACGGGTGACTCGTGGGGTCATGTAGAATCACCTTCAATAATTAATTTAAAAAAAAGGCGCAAAACTGCATTTTACTAAATCACTTAAAAAATCAACCCGCCCATGAGAGGCCGAAACTAAAAAGAAATAATTCCTTAGAACGCCCGAGAACAACTGGATCATTGCCCCTTAAAAGCTGATTTTCAAGTAGAGAAAATCGACCCTCGCTTTAAAAAACCGTAAATAAAAATACATTCTCGTCTACAAAGATATTTAACGTTGATGAATGTGGATTTTCCATACTTCAAAAAAAAAACGCAAGGTCTTAGGATTAAAAAGGAAGAAACAAATCGACGCAATCAAAGAGGAGCTAATATGACAACCTTGTGTTGTGCCAGTGTGGGTGGACACTTTGTGCCTCAAATGCTTATATTCGAAAGAATGAGGCAAAATCCTGAATTGAGGAATGACACACCTTCTGAGAGTGTTGTCACCATTTCAGAGACTGGCTATATTAACTGAATTTTATTTGTAGAATGGATAAATTTTATAAGCGTAGTAAAGACAACCCCTGAAAACAAAGTGTAACTTCTGCTTGATGAAAATACAATGCATTCGGAAGCGTTGAACATAGCAAAGGCTAATGGGATAATAATGTTACAACTGCTAGGCCTTACGGCTTCAGTCACTGAAGCTCTCTTTTTTTTTAAAATCTATAAGCAGTTATTACATTCAAGCAACAGAAAAATGGTTCACGACAAATTCAGGTTTGCTTGATTTTAACCAATCTACTTACGGAATTGTAGTATAGTGGACGAAAACTGAGCAGAGAACGACAACTACATAAAAAGTGAGGCTATTAATAGTGTCTATCGAATGAGGATAAATAGGGAATCGAAACAAGAACTTGTACAATTTGAGCACACGAGAGATATAGATTTAATCAACGACAAACTCTTGAATATGTAATCTGATTCTACGACGAAGTATATTTTCTACAAAAACTATATAGAATTGGGTGCGATCCAAATCTATGGATGGAAGTGGAGACTCCGACGAAGGCAACGGGTGTGGTCTATTACACAGACGGCTTGAAAAGTTCGAACGGAGAACGACTGTTAGAACTATCCTCTAGGAACAATAGGGCTGAACTACTGTGGGTTCCAGAATATTCAGGGATACAAGATAATAAAAAAGCGAACTAATTAGCAAGATTCGGAGCTACAAAACCATACAGGGGTCCAGAACCAGCTTTTGATATACCAAACCAAGTGGTAAAAACGACAATCAGCAGATAGTCATATCATCAACAGACATGCGAGGGACGTAATTCACGTCCCACTTAAGAAACTAACAACTGACGTCCTTTGTTTAACAAGGGCAATTATCGATGATTAAATCTACGACTACCTACCTTTGTCATCAAATCCATGAGTTATTTCATGACCAATCACTATTCCTATGCCACCAAAATTTAGAGCTTTCGGGAAATATTTATGATAAAATGGCGGCTGTAATATTCCTAAAAGAGTATTTATAATTGATACAGGATGCTGGACAAATACAACTGTTTTTTTTTTAAAAAAAAAAGGAAAAGTTTGAATTCTCAAAAACTACTCCTTGATTTTTAAGACAATTTACAATACAATTTATTTAAAAATTTAGTTTGGTTACCAGTTAAAAAGTTACCTGCTGGAAACATTATTTGATTCTTATTTCTACTGTAGTATGCATTTACTACAGCTGGAGATGTACTCCATAATGTCCTGTTAACTTCTGATCCAAGTCTTTTTTGTTCAATCCTACTTAAATGCCTCAAGATATTAACACATTTTCAAGAAAATAATTTGGGTGAATTTCTACATCGTAGTATCGCATTGAAAGTTCTAAAATATATAGGGTTGCCTATTAGTATGTAGGTAGACGGTAGACATCTTGAATTGTATATTATTAAAAACTAGCTGTGCCCGTGGCGCGCTGGCGGCAAACTTTTTTCCGACTTTATTCACTATTATTGTCACTGCTTTTTCCTTATGTTCCCTAATATAATAAAATATATACTAAACCTGACCAGAGAACATATATATGAATTAAAAAAAAAAACGTAAATCGAGTGATAAGCGTACTAACAGACAGACAGACAGAGAGACGTTGCCTTTTATAATATAAATACAGATAGAGAAAAAGTATTTCAAATTGAATTGTTGAGTTCTAAAAAATAATACATATATATATATATATATATATATATATATATATATATATATATATATATATATATATATATATATATATATATATATATATATATATATAGGCTGAAAAGTTTTTGGTCGCTTCGGGCAGCTTTCACCGGCTGCTGTCCACTCAGCTGACTGCCACTTTGAAGGGGTGGATCCATGTTTCATCCATTGTCACATATCGTATGAAAAAATGTTTTTTATTGGGCTTAAACAGGTCCAAACAGCGCTCAGAATCATCAACACGTTGTTGTTTTTGTTCCACTGTGAGCAAACGCGGTACCCATTTCGGACAGAGTTTTCTCATGCCCAAATATTCATGCAAAATATGATCAACACGTTCTTTTGATATCTTTAGGGTGTCAGTTATTTCTTGCAATATCACTTTACGGTCATCTAAAACAATTTAGCGGATTTTTTAAAGTTTTCCGGTGTAACCACCTCATTTGGGCGTCCAGAGCGTTCAGCATCATTTGTATCTGTATGACCGCATTTAAATTCAGCATACTAGTAAACGTTGAGTGATTTTCCGGAGGGAGAGTCCCCGTAACACTTATCAAGCTATTGCTTTGCTTGAACGGTATTTTTCCCATCAAAAAACAGTGTTTAATCAACACATCAAATTCAATTTTTTCATTGTTTTGAAAATATGAAAAGTAGCTGTAACTTGTGAAACCAGGGGTGCTCAAACTTGAACTGCTGGCGATCTACCTCAATATTGTTAGACTACGATCGATCGACTCTGAGAGGCTGCAAGTGTGATGCAGGATTGTCGTCTAGGTAGGGTGTATCGTGGCATAGATATTAGTTTTCCGCACAATATGCATTTTTTTTTAGTCAAGTAAGTGTAGGTCTGCTCTGAAATGTCAATGAAAAAACTGATAATTATTCAAAATTGCGAGTTTATTGGTTCTTACAAAACAAACGAGTTCTAGTGTCTAAACTTAACTAAAGAGTGACTTTGGATGTTGAAGCGTGGCACTGCATGTCCTCAGCATACTTTTCATAAGTGGTACGTAATTACCGAGTGCTAATCGCAAGCATGATGACATATGTTCGTCAGTTAGTCGATTGCGATATTTTGACTTAATTATCTTCATTTCAAAAAATGCAGACTCGCACAAGTAAGTTGACCCAAACATTGCCGTCAGTTGAAGGGCGATTTGCCTTAGATTCGGATATTTATCTTCAGATATAAAACACCGGAATTTTGTATCAGATGCTGTGGCTTTGAGATGTATATCTGATATAATCTGCACTAACTCATTTTCAACAGAACATGAGTCCATGTTAAACTGACTTGCTATTTCAGTAGCTAATTCCTCAATGTTTTTACACGAAAAAGGATAACTCATAAATGATGCGTTATTTGCGAATTTACTGAAATCATAAAAACTTATTTCGAATTGGCCCAAAATATTTGATAATTCTGCCTCATAAATATCATAATTCAACTAAGGAATCCTTGCTTACAAAGACGGAAAATTTTTCAGATCTTTTCTTTTCAGTTGATCTATCATAAGTTGCAATTTACTTTTGAATGCGTTTATTGCGCTAATCATCTCAATAATAGTTTTTCCTTTACCTTGAAGCTCTAAATTAATGGTGTTTAAATGCATTGTGATGTCTGTCAAAAATGCCAAATCAGTCAGCCATTTTCCGTTTTTCAGCATCTGAGTGTCATCACCTCTTTCGTCCAGAAAAGCTGTTATTTCGGGCAACAATTCTTGAAACCTTTCTAGGAATTTTCCGCGACTCAACCACCTGACGTCTGTGTGAAGAACTAAATCAGTGTGTTCAGCTGACTCACTATCTTCCAACTGCAATTTAAAGAGCCGTCGTTGCAAGCTACGTGCACGGATAGAATTCACAATTTTTATTGCAATGCCCATAATCTCTTCCATGTTTAGAACTTTTGAACACAAAACTTGTTGATGTATAATGCAATGGAAGGAGAAAAATGAAGGGAAATCATCATTAGCTCGACACAATGCCACAAAACCGTTTTTGTTTCCAGTCATTGCTGGTGCTCCATCGGTTGTAATGCACACTAGTTTATATATTGATAGCTTGTAGTTTGTTACAAAATTGAAGAAAACGTCATATATATCTTCGCCACGGGTCTTTCCTTTCAGAGGAATCATTGTCAAAAACCCTTCCTTAGCCGACATGTCATTGAATACCATTCGAATAAAAATACACAGCTGGGCAGTGTCTGTCATATCGGTAGATTCGTCGAACTGTAAAGAAAAGTATGTACATTCCATGATATCATGTTTTAGTTTATCTGCCATGTCCTGACTCATGACTTCAACACGCCTTGTGACAGTCGGACGAGAAAACTGAAGTTCTCTAATAGCAGACATAATCTCTGTTTTATTTTTAAAATCTCCAAATAAAGTCTCACCCGCTTCAATAAATGCTTCCTTCACAACCAATCTATCATCAAATGGTTTCTTGTGTTTCGCCAATATATGATATATTTTAAATGACGCGATCGTTGCAGCTTTTGATTGTTTGGCTGGTCTTGTGAACATGGTTTGTTCTTTTTTCAAACAAGTTATCAAATCACGTACTTCTCGTTTTTCTTAATTCACTCTGTGACGGAAAATCCTTTTCATAGTTTTTATGAACCGTTTTATGATGCCTCTCTAAGTTCCCACGCTTAGGTATTGCAACTGACGCACGGCAAATGAGACAAATGCACTTATCCTTTACCATACAAAAGAAAAATTCTTCCTCCCAATTGTTATTAAAATGATAAGTTTTACTTTTCTTCGCCGTACTCATTTTGGACTATTTATTAATAAACTTTGTATCGATGTATCGCCTTCAAGTTACAACTCAGACTGACTCCTATTCCTGCAGGAGCAACATTTATATCGGCGCGAACGAAGTCTCGAATGTTCCCGTCAAACACGCCGCCCGAAGTTTCTAAAAAAATCGGCGGGAATCAAAAACGCGGCTTTTCTTTGACAAGTACCGCGCATTTCTTTGATAAAGCCGCCTTTTGCCGCTATATTACGATAAAAGAAAGTGATGAAGGGGTTATTCTGGCCTAATTGTGGATCGAATAAATGTTAGTAGTTTATTCATTACATTTTGTTTTAGTTACCTAAAACAAAATCTGTGAATAGTTCTATATCGGAATTTTTTTCTCGAGATCGACTCAAAAAGCACTCGCGATCGACCGTTTGAGCACCCCTGTTGTAAACTAATCGTCAAAATGTCATCAAATTTCGACACATATCGTTTGAAGGTTGGTACTGCCTAAAAAAATCATATGGATTTTTCTGAAAAGAGTTGGTACTATCTAAAAATGATATGGATTTTTCTGAAAAGGGCGACCGACATCTATATGTCAGACCAAAAACTTTTCAGCCTACGTGTTAGAAGAGGTTTTCAGAAGAAATAAAAATTTACTGATATATAGTATAGGATAGAGCTGCGATCAGAATTTGCAGTCATTTCTTTCTAAATTGCTTTTTTAAGATGCTAATAACTGCAAAAGTCTGAACAATATCATTCTTTAAAAGTGAATAACTCTGAAACTAGTATGTTTTAAACAATAAAATGACCTAATTACTTTGTTAACTGTCACTAAATAGTTAATTTAGTGACAGTTAACAAAGTAGTTAAGTAATTTTATTGTTAAATCGTACTGTCACAAAGTAACTGACCAATCAATCAACTCTAGTATGTTTTAGTACAATTCAAAAATAATACTATATGTAGGATATACTATTTTAAAAAGAAATGAATAGTTAGTTAATTACATCTTTTCAGTCACTCTGTGTATACAAATATATTTGAATTATGTATCTCTCTTTCGAAACCCTAGAACTTTTATCGAAACATTTTTTCTCTGTTTCCTTTTACAAAATCTGAGCTCTCCTTTATCCATACACTAACGGCCACTATATAGTTCATACTTTGAAAAAGTATACTGTTTTTATATTGTACTACTGGATATCATAATATGTTCACTGATTTATTTTAATACAAAAATATTGTTTGGAAATACTAATTTTTTATTTCCAAATTTTACTGTTTTAACTTTCTATAAAATAGAGGAAACAAATTTAAGGAATGTATCTTTTGATACGGATAACAAAAATGATTCGTTATGCTACTAAAAACCTCGACCTCAGTCTTTAATAATTAGAACAAATAATACTCTAAATAAAAAGTACAAGAAATGTAATAGAGTAGGTGGTGTGGAAACAAGTATTGATACTGGCAGCGCAGTGCACTAACCAATAACGAGATTCCGTCCCGCTATACAGGGCACTCTGCACTATCTCCTGCTGTAGACTTAGAAGTTTAAACTTATTACAGTTGTACAATTTCTATAAGCATCTGAAATAACGTAACAAAATATATACAGCCACGTTTTGTAAGAAAAGTCGGTGTAGTTCCAGTCTGTAGCCTGATGTTATTGTTTCGAATTTGGTGGCGGTGTAGTAACAGCGCATCACTGTCCTGTTTATTGCGTCTGTCCACTATAACCGTTGTTTTAGTTTGCCAGTCTTGGTAGTTGCATGTTATCCTTGCAAAACATACGTGGGTGTAACGTACGCTACAAAAATGGACCCACAAAACATTTATCATCTTTATGGTATTAACTTTTATAAGAAACTTCACAAATTTGCTAATATGAGTTATGGAAAGTTACAAAGGAGTTATGGCGAATATTCGCTAACCGGGGTACACGGATTCGGATAGCACAAAGCTCTTTCACAGGACCTAGAACAACCGCAAGACGAGGCTCGTGCAAGAAGACCTTTAGCCGCAGCAAAAAATTATAATGTATATAGATAAGGGCAGTGAAATTTGAACGGGATTACCGTCAGGATTAATACTTGTGCATCTGTGACAAAATTTAGGATATGTGTCCTAATTTTTTGCACCTCCTTGAGAGGATCAGAATTTTTCCGTTGCGGAATGAAGTAGTTTTTCTAGTACAACAGTGGAACAAAAGGTCAAGGTCAAGGTCGAGTGTTGAACTGAATAATATTGAATTTAGAAACAAATAACCGGCCAAGTGCAAGTCGGACTTTCGCAATTAGTATTCCGTACCTTGATTGCGTTTAAAATAAAAAATTTTGTTATAGAGATATAACACACCCCAAATGAGGTGTCAGTAAAGTTTTCTCCGATCTTTACTGAAATATGATGAGCTTGAATTTTTATTTTTTTTATATACCAGACAAATTATTAAAGGTAACGCACTCGTGATAATTTTTGTTTCTACCTACACCCTGTGGAGAATATTCCACAATTTAGTCAGTACTTTTCGAGATAAAAATAATACAAAGTGTGCCCAAGTACATTTTATTTATATTTTTACAAGGTTTCATTTGACATTCCACTCGATGACCAGATTTTTTTTTTCACTTTCGATTTCACCCCCCAAAATTAACCACTCAATCAAAATTTACCTTTCAAAACTACATGGCTCTGATCAGGCCATCAATTTCTATACTTGTGCTAAATTTCAACTTTCTGTGTCAATTATTTTTGGAAAAAAATCGGGTCTGGCAGACGGACAGACACCGAAGTGATCTTAATAAGTGTTCCGTACGGAGCACTAAAAACTAGATCGTTAAAAAAAAGCTAGTCCCAATACTGCTCTACCTTAAGCGTAAGCAAAAAGAAAGATATTTTTCAGACATGTGGAATTTCATAACATAATTTGGAAAAATACTATAATAATTTTTTTATTTTATTTTATTTATTTATTTACGGGCAGATCCATTTTATACATAGTTTCTACAGAAATTATAATAATACAACAATAATTATAGCAATACAACAACAACACCAGCAAATGTCCCCACATAACTCAGTGGACTGTCAACAGTTCTTTTTTTAAAAGTTTTAAAGAGAGATTAAAAAAAAATCAAGTTCCGTTTCACCAGCGCCGTTAATGATTCTAGTGATCGGCGAGAATATAGTTACATTTATAGTACTTCGGGGCGAAGAGTGAGTGGTCCCTTGTTGATCTTGGTAGAACACGGAATTTATCAAACTCAGAAGATCGGACCAGTCTATATGGCCATTTAGAAGTCGAAATAACAAACAGATATCAGCAACTTTCCTACGTCTTGAAAGCGATTGCAGCTTGGGTCTTCGCAGCAGATCCCCATAGGCAGTGATGTTCCACTTAAAGTTGTAAGAAACATACCTAGCATACTTCTTCTGAACCCTTTCAATACTCTCAATATGTATAGCATATGAAGGCGACTAAACTCATGACAGATACTCTATAGAAGATCTTACCAAGACCGTATACAAAGTATTCATGCTATCCACAGTCTGGAAATTCCGAGTATTCCTACATACGAAGCCAAGGAGTTTTAAACACTTTTTAGCAATAAAGTCATAGTGAATATGAAAATCGAGCTTAGTGTCCATATACCTAAGTCATATAATCAAGAGACTTTTTCCAGAAGACAATTATTGATACTGTAGTCATATAAAAGCGGAGTTTTCACCCGAAAGAACTACATTAACTTGTATTTTTTAATATTAAGATTCATTTTGTTTCATCTGCACCACTCACCCACCGTATCTCCCTGTAGTCTCACAGCATCATCAACAGAATGAATTACCATAAACAATTTCAAATCATCTGCAAAAAACAGGGGCCTTGAAAATAGAATCACCTCCCGGAGATATCTCACTCGACACATAGCCCTTTACTTTAACAAACTGTTTCCTATATCTAAGGTAATAGGTTAACCAATTCAGTAGTAATCCACAAAAGCCATAACTTCTTAATTTCCTTATCAAGATATCGTGGTTGACACTATCGAAGGCCTTGCTGAAATCCGTATAAACCGCGTCAGACTGACCACCTGCCTCCATTGCATCAATAATACTTTGAACCAAAAAGATCAAGTTTGTAGCTGTCGATCGGCCCCCAACGAAACCGTGCTGTTCCTGAATTAAAAAAGGTTTTATGAAGTGTTTTAATTTATCACAAACAATTTTTTCGAGCAATTTTGGGATAGAACTTAGAATAGAAATAGGTCTATAAATTTTAGCGTCCGACTGGTCGCCGGATTTGAATACTGGAATAATAAAACTATATTTCCACTGGTCAGGAAAAACACCACTCCCCAGGAATTGAAAAACCATATATAGCGGTTTGGCCAAAGCATAGGCACAGTTAACTAGAAATCAGAGAGATATACCATCAAGATTTTTAAATCTCATTTTCGTGGTGTTTATAGGTTTGATGCTGACGGTGGTGTATCTGGGCTAGGGGATGTTGGGGATGGTGGTGAATCATTCTCCTCTGTTAAGGTCTCTCTGTATCCAAGCTTGACATAAATAAGGGGCCAATTATTTATGTCAATCTTGGATACAGAGAGACCTTAACAGAGGAGAATGATTCACCACCATCCCCAACATCCCCTAGCCCAGACACACCACCGTCAGCATCAAACCTATAAAAACCACGAAAATAAGATTTAAAAATTTACACAATATTCTGTCCATCCGTCCCAGTAGGGATGGACTTGCCCCCTTTTTACAGTTAATGAAGTTCCAAAGTTATTTGGATATATTTGGTTTATATTTTTCTCAATATTTTTAACGTACTACAAATAGCAGTAGCTCTTTAGAATATTAGATTGGGATCTTAACTCTGAAAACTTCTGATAAGTTTCCCAGTGACGGGCTCTTTTGTATTCTTTGTGACATATCTTCTTTTTCAGAATAAGATTTTTAAGTTCATTAGAAAACCACCTTGGGAACTTCGGATTCCACCGGGACATACAGACTATATAGAATACAAAACTTCATCGAAGGCAGACTTTGCAGTATTTACATCTTTAACACCACCCCATGACATATTCCCAGTCCACTGAGTGAATATAATTATTTAACATATCATAGTCCGCACGCTTAAAGTCATAGAAACTGAAATCATAGTGCAAACTCTCAGGATAGTCATTAACCAGCACATCTACCGTAAGGGCCGAATGGTGCCGGTGGCAGGGCAGCAGACTCTCCAGTGCCACCTTAACAGATGTTCTACTGTCTCGTGTTACCACTAAATCTAATTTTACACCATCCGCATTACTGATTTCATTCACTTGGTATAGCTGATTATAAGACAGTCACTATGTAGCCTCACAACGTTCCCACCATGGCCAATAGCTGAGCTTCCAAAACTGTCACTAGTCCATTCTACATGAGCCAGGTTATAGACTCATACCTAATAAGAATATGGCTTTATGAAAAAAAAATATTGCTATGATTAAATTCCAGAAAATTAACCCTTTTTTTATTTAAAATATGTAAGGTGAATTTTAAATTGTATGTAGGCATAAGCTGTAAAAATTTTATGATCTATTCAAATTTAAAATTGATCCCTAATTTATTATTAAGGGTGATTTCCAACAAAAAGAGCCATCATATTATGAAAGTAAAAAAATATCAAATCAAAAATATATAGCCAATTTTCTTGGAAACCTTGTGCCTCCATGAATAATGATTAAAAGGTATAGACTTCCAACGCCCTCGTTTCTTTTATATATGTCATTTTTAAGATTTAATTTTAAAGATAAATATGGAAATTGTTATAACAATGAATGAATTATTAGCTTTGCAATTTAAGCCCAAAAATATAAAACTAGAAAATAAAAAAAAAAACGCACGTTTGTTCAATCTCTGTGTACAAATTTGATATGAAATGGAAACAAGTAAAATATCTTGCTAATAATAAGACCTTTTTTATACCCTTTTATTAATAAATCTGTTTATTTGTATTTTTATTTTCTAAATTTCTCATCTAACACATTTGTTTATTAATCTAATTTATAATTAATAGTATTTATAATCATTTACCAGAACTGAGGAGATACATAAAAATAGTCTTTTACCAATATTAGAAAAAACTGACACAGCATGCTATAACATAACTTATAAAATCTTATCCTACGCCATATGCATCTTGGTTCTAACTTACTTATCCTACCTTACTTACACAATTAGTGTTCCGTACGTTGATTACTTTTAAAATAAAAATTTTTGTTATGGAAGTATAAAATCATCAGTGACTTTACAAAATACATCCCAAATGAGTTTCCAATAAGATTTTTTTCCGATCGTTACCGAAAACTGATGACCTTGAAATTTCTGTTTTTTTTTATATATACCAGATAAATTATTAAAGGTAATGAATTCATGCTAATTTTCGTTCAATCTACACCCTGCAGAGAATATTCCAGAATTTTTACAAAATTTTCTGATTAGTACTTTTCGAGATAAGGAGGGGACAGAAATTTCTGGCACTTTTTCAAAAATAATACAAAGACAAGTAAGCGCAAGTATTATATTATGTATATTTTTGAACTCGTCTTTTTACAAGCTTTCATTTGACACCCCACTCGATGACCTGGCAAAAAAAAATTCACGTCCGATTTCATCCCCCAAAACTTACCCCTTAAGCTAAAATTTAAATTTCAAAACTACACACGGTTCTGATGAGGCCATCAATTCCTATATTAGTACTAAATTTCAACTTTCTATGTCAAATAGTTTCGGAGAAAATTGGGTGTGACAGACAGAGAGACGGATGGACACCAAAGTCATCTTATAAGTGTTCCGTACGGAACACTAAAAAGAGAAAAAACTTCCTTAGCCATAACAAAAAGAATTACAATTAAAAACTAATGTTCACCTGTATTATTTAAAAACGAAATCTGGGAATCCAATTTTCAGGTCCATATTATCAATTTTCATTCTAGCATATTCCTTAGTGTGAGGATCAAGCCATTCATTTTCACTTAGTATATTCTTAAAAGATTCCATTAATGCCTGAGTCATTTGAATAGTATCCCGTTTACTTATTTGGTCAAAATATTTTCTAACAAAAAGTGCTCCGATAGCCATGCCCATATGGGTATTAACTTGGGTAACACAGAATTGCCACCTGGGAGGTTGTTTCTCTCGTCCGTAAAGCATAAAATTGAAACGTTGCTTGATCGCAAGAAATCTAGAATCTATACTGTTTGTGAAATATAAAGATGAGATCCATTTTAGCTTCAGTTTTAAATACATACACTCAAATTCACTAAAATGGTCTACAATTGTCATGGAATCTAAAACATCAAGCAGTCCAATTGAATTTTGTTGTCGACAACGTAATACTTTTAGGTAAAAAATCCCACCAAATAAACGTTTTTTAACCAGATTTAATATAACAATAAGAACACGATGGTAGGATGCAACCAATTGTACCAAGTACGCATGCCTATTACTCCATCGAAAGCTGACACAGCAGCTTTCAAGCCGACAGAGTGGTTGACACGGTCAACACTTAAAAGCAGGCAACGCTTTTTGAGAAATCCTTCTCAAGCCTATGTGGTTAAAATAAAATTACTGAAACCGGACAAGTGGGTAAACTGCTGAAAAATGGGCCTTGTCCGTTTTTAATTATTTTACATTAACTACATATGCCTGAAGAGAATTCCTCAAAAAGCGCTGCCTGCTTTTAACTGTTGACTGTGTCAACCACTCCGTCGGCTTGAAAGCTGCTGTGTCAGCTTTCGATGGAGTATTAGGTATGCGTACTTGTTACAATTCGTTGTATCCTACTATCGTGTCCTGTAACTACTTGGATAAGTACCCGTAAATTCGGTTCTTTTGTTTGGCAATCCTAGTCCGACTGACGAGCCGTAATACGGCGAATCGCGTCTCAGGATGAATTGGACTAATAAGAAAATAGTGGGTAAACTGCTGAAAAGTGATCCTTGTCCGTTTTCAGTTATTTTACATTCGAAGTTAATACCTTGTAGTAGATATGAAATTTAATAATTTTTAGAATTTTAATACAATTTTTGATTAAAAATTAAATAAATTTTCTAGTTTTGTAGCTGGCCGTGGCTCGGTGGCGTAGTACTTTGCTACTATGCAGAAGGTCGAGGGTTCAATCCCGTAAATCGGTATACTTATTTATTAATTTATTTAAATATATTTGTCCTGACCAAGTACACATAGGTAATAATTGTTGCAAATAACGTCCGTGGCAGCACTACTGCGTTGTTTAAAAGGTGCTGTGAAATACAAAAATGTATGTTTTGGCACTTGAACAACGGTGACGGGTATTAAGACATCCTCGCCGATATCCTTGATATCGTCAAACGGGGTGACTTCGGACAATTTTTAGAGTTTTCTTCATATTTCTTCCAAACTAAAATAACACCCAGACTATATTTTTTACCAAGTGTAGCTCAATTATCGTAGAATCCAAATACTAGCACAGATTTTATTTTACGCCATTGAAAATTTTTATTTTTTTATTTTAAAAGTGTCCGAAGTCACCTCGAAGGGTGGGGTGACTTTGGACACATATGTAAATCGTACAGGTTTCGATGTTTCCGCACCGCTGCCACTGGGATGACTTCGAACACATATTTTTTATACACCTAACAGATATTTTTATATACATAGCAAATGCGTTTAATAAGAACTGTAGTTATTCAATATTAATATTCATAGGTAAATTTTCAAAAGTATAACGGTCTCTACGTTGCTCGAGTATGATTAATTTTTTGAAAAATGTCTTCTGCTACAATGTCGCTTTCATCATCTATGATTGGAAATACAAAAACACAACCTTCTCCGGTGTTCTTCTTTCTTAGAAACTTCACATGTATATGATTTCCTTGTTTACTAATAATTTTTCCTACATAATATTTTTTCTTCGTGGAGTTATTTACAGGAATAGCAATGATCCCAAATTCGTTAACTTGTAGTTCTGCAGTTTCTGTTGTCTTCGCCTTCTTTTGACTCTGTATGAGTGTTTTCAATGGCATTGACTCCGATTCCGAATCTCATGAAGGACTCGAAAGCAATAGATTGGGAAGATTTTGTAGTTTTTTGACAACCTGAAGTTGAAGGTCTTGCTAGAGCTGCATTTATATCCTCTTTACTAATTTCTCGACCAGGTGGTACATTTATCCGCTTTCGTTTTCCTTTTTTGTTATTTTCCTGAGGGTTTCTGTTTTCTTTTAGGAAATCCAATAAAGATTGATCAAGCATAGTAGTACCTGTTTCTTCATCACTCCTCATATGGTTTGGTAAACGTTTGATGACTTCTCGCGGATTGAACGGAACTATTCCACATCCTCGAAATACAGAAAGAATATTTGCTTCGGATTTAGCTTGAATGAACTGTGTTGTTCTTTGCAACAGCTGTGGAAAGTCTGATTTCTAAAAAGCACCTTTCCTCTGGTATTTCCATTCCGTCAATATTTTTCGCCAACCCTTCTTTAAAGGCCAAAAAAAGACACATCAAGGGGTTGACACAGATTTGTCGAATTTGGTGGCAACAAAATGAATTTTATATCATTTCTATGACATTCCTCTATAACTTTTATGGTTAAATGGCTGTAAAGGTTATCTCCAATCAGTAGCTTGGTTCCTTCCTTGTTTCGAAAACATGGCAATAGTATTTTACTAAACCACTCGTAAAACGTTGCTGCCTCGAACCAGCCTGACTTACTAATGCTATATTCCCATCTAGGAGGACCATTTTCTTTCCATTCTTAATATCGATGCTTAGCCTTGTATACAACAAAAGTTAAAAGTTCTCCATTTGCTGAAGCAGACATCATCACACTTATTATATGTCTTTGTTGAATCCATAATTCTGTCGCAGTGTTTTACACCGCGTTTACAAACGACCTTGCCTTTACCAGTATCATCGCTAAAGTTGGTCTCGTTATAGTTAACAATTTTTGCTGCATCAATATTCTCTAATGCTTTTTATAGTTCCGTAAAATATTCAGTTATAGTTTGGACAAAAACTTGCGCACGAAGCCGTTTTATATTTTGGCTTAATCTTACAGTTAATTCTTTATGACGAGGCAGAAAGGATTTTGTCCAATCGCGTCCGGACATATTGTCATGGAATTTTTCAATATTAACACCTTTCCTATTCAAGTATTGTTTTACTATTTCTTTGATATCATACTCAGTTAGTGGAAATCCCCATTTACAGGCACTTTGTATTAACAAAACTAGACGATTTTCTTCGACAACATTAAGAACACTTTGGCCTCCTGCTTTTTTTGTATATTTTTCATTGACACCGTTGCTTATGGTCGATTTTGGAACACCATAGAATTCTGACGCTTTTCTTAAAGACTTTGTTCGGTTTTTAATTTCTTCTATAGCTTTTTTTTAGGTTATCTTGATTGTAGTTCTGATAATTACGGCCGCTTAACACTTTTCTATACTTTCGTGGCACTGTCCAAAGTCACCCCCTAAAAGACAATTTTTTTGTTACGGGCCTGTATAAAAAAAAACTATTCTAGAAAAAAATTTAATTTCTTCGTCAAATGATTTTTAAATAGTTGTAAGAACAAGCAAAATAGTCGGAAATCGTGCAGATTTTAAGTAGTTCTGTGCAGAATACTTACTTTTTCACTATTTTTGTAATCACTAAATTCCCGTTTTTGGAGTTCCACTCCCAAACATACACTGCATTTGTTGGGTTCTATTCAGAGAAGAGCTGTTCGTCTGATTGGAGACCCGGAACTGACCGGCGGCCTAGATTCGCTGGAACATCGGAGAACGGTTGGCGACTTAAGCCTATTCTACAAGTATTTTCTTGGAAAGTGTTCGAAGGATGTGGCCCGCTTAATTCCTCCCAGAGCGGTGCATGTTAGAAGTACACGTCGCACTAATACTTCACATCCGTATGAGGTTCAGCTTGTTACTCCTCGTACAACGCTTTTCAAGCAGTCTTTTATATGGAGAACATCATCCCTTTGGAATAAGTTTCCCACCGAATACAATTTGCACTGATTCAAGAACAATGTGAATCGCTTTCTCCGCACACGTGTCGCTCCTGTAGCGCTTTAGGGAGTTCCCTGTAGCACGTGTGCTAGACCCATAAAAAAAAAGTAAAAGCGTAGCACGTGGCGAAGTTTATTTAGCTTGCAGCGCGACCCCACCGCCACCGTGGTTGAAAGAATACTGGCAAATATGAGGTTGCATTAAAACAGTGACGATAAAATGCATACATTCGGTAAAATACGAATAAGAAGTAGCGAACTACCGATTGTCCAAAGTCACCCTTTTCAGTGAATAGGCGGTGCAAGTGTTAAAACATGCAGACGACATAAACAATAAAAAATGATTTGTGAAATATACAAATTTTCCTTCATAGAAGTTGCGGTCATAAAATTTTTTAGTATAATATAAGGCAATAATATCTATATCTGCAAATATTCTATTTCATGGTTGGATTAGGTAAATAATTGTATAGTTTATGGTGAAACTAGTCATAACTAACACAATAGAAACTTACAATAAATACTGGTTTTATATAGAATTAGCAAAATAGGGGATAACAGATGGAACAGTCACAGAATGTGAGTGTGGGGAGACCCAAATAACGGAGCACCTCCTATTCTGCAAGAACTGCCCAAATTCCTGCACCCTTCAAGCTTTATAGCTCGCCAGACCCAACGCAATGGACGTGGTCCCATATTTGGCTGGCAGAATTTAAGTAGGATGCGTACACGAAAAAGTAATTTTATGATAATCGAAGTGACAGAATAAACCCAGCTTTTTCATTTATTTATTTAGAACTCACAGCCCAACAGAATATCATTAATATGGTCAGACAAAGCAAGAAATTTAGAATTTTTAGTGGAAGTTAAACGATAAAAACAAGCACAATACATATGCTTGGAATAAAGTTCTTTTAAACAATATACCATAAGTATTAAAAAAAATCTGCCAGGTCTCGAATGAACTGCTTAAAAGGTATGCTAAGATCACAGTGATGGTCAATTTTATTTTAAACTAAATATATTTCGTATACAGGTTTTCCCCTGGCTCTGGATAAGTAGCAGTAGTTTCTTGAGCTGCCAGGGCTTCTGGGCACAATTATCTTGAATTCTTCAAATAATCCTACCATTGACGATTTAAAACAAAAAATCATCATCAATTAAAATTGGATAATTGCAATAAGATTTCATTTTTATTCCGCTTTGTGGGTACAGTCCATCCTCCAGGTACTTTAGAAATAATGTTTGCATCTGATTCAGTGCTAATATATATTTATTACAAATTGATGACCAAATGAAGGAATTATATCCTAATTTGCCCCATAACAAGGATATGTACAAATATTTAAGTACAGCTATTCTAAACGATATACAATTCCTCAACATAAATCTTAACATTTGTGTTGCCTCCGCAATTATTTTATCTATGTCAACAAAAAAACTTAACTTAGAGTACAGAACCCCCAACTGACGGAACTATTCTACTTTATCTAACACCTAGAAGAATAACCGGACAATAGAGAATGATTTTTTTGTTAAATGACATTATTAAGCCTTCACCACCATTAAACATTAATCTACTTTCAACACAACAATTATAAGCGTTCTTGAAATTTTTACAATCTTCAAGACTTTTCACCAACAACTGTAACTTTAAATCATCAGCAAATATATGAAAGTTGACATCCATAACATGACGTTAAAAATTAATAATAGTAGAAGCCCCACGATGGAGCCCTAGGTAACTGCTGAAGTGAAACCAAAAGAAAGATATTTAAACCAATTATAATAAACATATTGAGCTCGTAATGGCAACTATGAAAGTTCACCAATCTTTTACACGAAGTTTTTGCCGCGTTATTTTAAAGTAAGAAGTGTTTTAAGTCTCAAACATTTTTTATCCCCATTCTTAAATACTGGATATATTTTGTTGATCTTCGAGCACTTAGGGGAAGAGAATGACTAATAATTTTAATTAATGATTTTGCCTGAAGTCTGATAGTATTCTTCACAAGAAACCAGGGCTACTGACATCTTGGGTTGTAATGTTTTTCACTACATTTACTTAATCTGTCGTAATGATTAGTACCAAATGAAATAACACAGTAAACACTACCAAAGGAGTGTTTATAACCTAGCTATCAAGCATTTTTTTTAAAGGCTAGAATATTATTTTCAGACGTCAGTTGCAATACATCATTTGTACAGAGTTCTATAACAACCTACTAACAAATCAGATTAAACACACACATTATTACAGCTTTTAGAACCCAATAGCTCCTAATATTAATCATGCAAAACGAATTACCTAGGTTATTGAGTCTGTGACGAACAAATCTCCATACTAAATAATTCTGAAGAATTTTGTGGCCCGTATTACTTAACAAATATACCAGTTCCAAAAAATACTTTACACTGTAAACTGCTACTGGAGTTCGAAGACTGACATTTTTACCTAAAAAGAGGAGATACTATGTTTAGAAATCTTATCATTTCCTTTGGCCTGATATAGGTTTTTTCCTGACCTAATCGGCTATAGTCGAATGTATTCTTTTAGTAGACGAAATTAGAAAGCAGTTATCGAATTAATTCTAGTACATTTCTCCAAAAGATCGTATGCCGCTAGCCGTAGAAAATCCCAAAATAGTTTATCTCACTTTTTCTTTTTAATGTTTAGCTATAGGGTCCGCAATTTACTAATCTATAGATACTACTCAGTATATATCACCACTACACCAAACACTTTATTTTTGCACTCGACGCGCGTTTCGCTAACCATGTTAGCTTCATCAGGAGCGATGATTGACTAAAGCTAAACTACAAATTTACCCTATTTATACTTGAATTACTCAGGCGGAACTAATGGCATAGGCAAGGCCATCAGTTCCGGTCGAGTAACCAGTAGAGGGGACTATAAGGAATAGACCCTCTGTCTTTCTTTAAACTACTTTTACATTTTATAATTTCCATACTTTCGTAATGCGTTCAACAATCTCCTATCAGATACATTTTTTATTAATCTTAGATTATCTAATGTTACAATATGATCAGCTTCAAGGGCATGTTCGGCAATGCTAGTCTCTTCTGTTCTACTGTATTTTAAGTGTGCTATATGTTCTTTAAATCGTGTTTTAATTGACCTTTTAGTTTGCCCAACATACTTTTTGTCACAATCATTACAGCTAATTTCATAAATTCCACTTTTCTCATAATTACGAATCTTATCTTTGGGACTTTCTAAGATATTCCTCAGATTGTCTGATAACTTATAGACTAAGGTGAGGCCTACCTTATTAAATACCTTATTGAGTCCCTTGCTATATTTCGGATTAGATGGTGAAGACATACTTGGTGTTATTTTCTTCGCGTGTAAAAAAGGTGGAATTCTGAATATTAAACCTAAACTTATGTCTATTTATTAGCTTATTTACTAAGTCATCGTCATAACCATTAACTTTAGTTATATTTCTAGTACGATTCCTTTCTTTATTAAAGTTTACTCTATTCGGAGGGAAAGTGACCAAACGATGAACTAAAAAATGTAATAAGGCTCTCTTCTCGTAAATATACAAGATCCATAACTATCCAAATATCTATTTTACGCAAAATTTATAATATTTTCATAAAAAATCAGTTTATATTAAAAAATATAATTAAAAAAAATCAAAAAACTTGCAGATACATTTTAAAAAAATAAATATTGTGATATAATAAATATTATGAGCATTTAAAAAAAAATTACAAAACGAAGAAAATTAAAGGGTAGACATAATTTTATTCAAGTTAGTACTAAGCTAATTAATTTATTTATTAGGGTACCTCTCTTGAAAGTAACGCAAGTAAAAATTTAGCGGATTACATGTGTTAAAACATTTAATGAAACATAAAATTATTTTAAAGGATAACAACTTTTATAATATTTTTTTTTTATTAACTTTGGTTAGGGTACATTTTTTCCTTATTCTGAGATGAGCTATTTTTTATTTAAATAAATGGTAAACGATTTTCTTGTAAAAAAGGTAAGATTTTTTAGTCTTAAGTGAAAAAACATATTAGTTATCTACCTTAAATCGGTACTTTATTGTTGACATGTATCATGTATCATTCCTATTTTTGTATAATTCATTTAGATAATTTTATTCAGCTTTAATTGTGCTTTGTGCAATGTACATCCATACGAAATAAATAAATAAATGTACCAATGTGTCGATCCCCATATAAAGTAACTTAAGTTGTCAGTAATACAATTGTAACTAAATAACTGTATCGAATAACATAA
The DNA here is from genome assembly GCA_019049505.1 of Pachyrhynchus sulphureomaculatus. Lineage (NCBI taxonomy): Eukaryota > Metazoa > Arthropoda > Insecta > Coleoptera > Curculionidae > Pachyrhynchus > Pachyrhynchus sulphureomaculatus. Next base: position 124,774,711 of record CM032449.1, on the reverse strand, counting down.
TTTATCACACTTATTGCTATATTCTACACTTTCTACAAATTTACACAAACTTCATCTTTCCACGGCATATTGCGAAATTTGTAACCATTCATTGACAAGAAAGCAAATAAACTAAACCTGAATTTGAAATTTTTCCCTAGAAAGCGGTCACTTGCGGTATAAACCCTTTCATGTCCCGTAGAATGTGTACTTTCGCAAATCCTTTGTCAGAAGAAGAATAAAATAATAAAAATATTTTAATATTTTTTTTATTAAATTTAGAACAACCGACTCAAATCTCAACCTTACGTCTGACTAACGATTTTCGATATTGGCGTGTTCTAGGGTTGACCAGCGGCAGAGTGAAAAAAATATTCATGACATCATTCCTTTTCCTTTATTATTGAGTTCCGCTATTTAAGGTAAATTTTATGCAATCGGTCTTGCTACAAAGGATCCACCAGTTCCAATATATGCAGTGAATTCCAAAACACCCTATATATATATATATATATATATATATATATATATATATATATATATATATATATATATATATATATATATATACATATATATATATATATATATATATATATATATATATATATATATATATATATGTATATATATATATATATATATATATATATATATATATATATATATATAAATTTTTATATATATATATATATATATATATATATATATATATATATATATATATATATATAAATTTATATATATATATATATATATATATATATATATATATATATATATATATATATGTATATACGTATCTATGTACATATATATATTATTGCAGTAAGAAACAAGAGATGCTAAATTAAATCCACCACCACCTGGTGGTCAGTAAAATGCATGCACTTTTATTCAAGGGTGATATTTAAATTTGCGCTACACGTTTACCTAGTATTTATGAAAGTGTTCGAACCTTTGATTGGATATATATTATTATTACCCTTTTTATCTTCCTTATCTCTCAACTACGTTTATAAAATAGTATTTTATGGACTTTATATACCAATTCTTTCGCGCAAAATGTCTGGCTTAAAAAGATAATTTTTATCGAATTGTATGTAATAATTTAAAGGGTGAAAAATTGCAGTGACGTAACTGACATTATTAGTGTTCCTTATGGAACACTTATAGGTTCACTTCGGTGTCCGTCTGTCTGTCTGTTTACCCGATTTTCTCCGAAACTATATGACATAGAAAATTGAAATTTATCATAAATATAGAAATTGATTGGGGATCTTGCAAAAAAAAAAAAATTGCAAGATCATCGACTGGAGGGTGAAATGAAAGCTTGTGAAAGCATGAGTTCAAAAAATATATATCATGCAATATTCGCGCAAACCTTTCTTTATATTATTTGTAAAAAACTTCCAAAGATCGCTCTGCCACCTAATAAAAAAATTTCGAAAAAATTCTATAATATTCTCCAAAATATTTCTAAATGAAAATCATTACGAGTGTAATTAATAATTAGTCTGGTGTATAAAAACAAAATCGGAAACAAACTTTGTTGTGGAAAACTCATTTGAAATGTATTTTGTAAAGTTCACTTCTTCTTCGTAATAGAAATTTTTATTTTAAAAACAATCACGATACAGAATACTAATTAAGCAACTTCGGCTTGCATTTAGCCGTTTATTTTTAGATCTAAATAATTTAATTGTAAATTTTATTACCTCAGACAAATAATTTTATAAATTTTACCCATATACAGTAAGGTAAGGGTTGTATGATAAGAACCTAGCCTCAGCCAGAGATGGAGCTACTACTATTTAAAAAATTATATTTTTCGTAAATATAACCTTTCACAAGAATCCTGATAAATTTTCAAGTCGCTGCGTGATTTAGTTTGTGAGTGGCAGCCTTTTAAATAGAACAATTTTGCGATTTTACAACAATGAAAAAAATTGAATATCGAGCAGTGTTAAAATATTTATTTTTCAAAAAGGAAACGAATGATGAGATAAAAGCAGAACTCAGCTATAGGGACTCTGTACTTTCGTCATCGACCATAAAATATTGGGCAGCTAAATTAAAACGCGGCCGTCAAGCATTTTTGAAGAAGAACGTCCAGTCGTCTAAATGAGGTCCCCACATCAGAAATGATTGAAATAATCAATGATATGGTGATAAATTATCGGAGAGTGAAAGTGCGTGAGATTGCTGAAACTGTGGGTATGTCAATTAAACGGATACAGAACATTTTAACAACTCATTTAGATATGAGAAAGCTTTTTTCCGCTAGATGAGTGCTGTAATTGCTCACAATTGACAATAAACATGCACGTGAGTCAACTTCGAAAGAATGTTAAAGCGCAATTAGAATGATTTTTTTAGTATCGATTCATAACTGTTGATGAAACATGGATTCATCACAGCATACCAGAGACCAAAAAACAGTCCAAACAGTGAGTTTTCCGTGGCGAACCGGCACCAAAGAAGGCCAAGGCGACTTTATCGGCCAGCAAGGTCATGGCCACAGTGTTTTGGGATGCACGCGGCATAATCCATGTCGATTACCTTGAAAAGGGCAAAACGATTAATGGAGAGTATTATGTCAACTTATTGGATCGTTTCAAACAATGCTGTGAAAAAGAAATGTCCGCATTTCAGGAAAAAAACAACTCTCTTTCATCAAGACAATGCACGCGTGCACACTTGTGTCATTGCCATGGCAAAATTGCATTAGGATACGAATTGCTTCCGCATCCACCACATTCGCAAGATTAGCACCCAGCAATTATTTTCTATTTCCGAATATGAAACAATGGCTCGGTGGAAAAAAATATGACTCAAACCATGAGAAATCATATTTTTTAGATGGGATTCAAAAGATAGAAACACGTTGAACTAAGTCTATCGAGCTATGTTGAAAAATAAAATAAATTTTGCACATAAAAATGTTTTTTTTTTCTGTCAAGGTCAGATACTTATCATACAGCCCTCGTAATTTAAAGCGTGAATAATTGTAGTGCTACATCGGGTGGTTGACATTCTTAATAGATATAAATAATTTAAATAAAGATTTATATTAAATCTTAAAAATAAATATTAATATAAAATAATAAAATAGCTATCACATAAATGTAATATCTTTTTTACTGGATATTTGCTTGTACAAAGTGTCCTACAAAAAGTATAATTATATATATATATATATATATATATATATATATATATATATATATATATATATATATATATATAATATAACCGTTACGTTTCTCTGCGGGTAGCGAAATTATTGTCACTGCTCGGCACTTTGTTTTCGTTCTTGCTAGATATTTTCCTTTAATTATTTCAGGGGACAAGAACTATTACTGTAAACCTTAGTTTTGAGAACCCTCGCAAGAAAAATTCCGTCATCGTCAAGTCAAAGCTACATAAGATCAACTTTTTTAGACATCAAATAATTCGGGAAAATTTCTCAAATGACTGACATAAATGTGGTTGAAGTATATGAGATTCCTGCTTAAACTAGATTATCTATTTATAAGCAGCAAAATTTTGTATAGGAGAGGCAAATTCTCCACATATTTCTCTGAACTAACAGTTGTCGTGCGACCTTTCCCATTCTCAAAGAAATCGTTACTTTAGGAGAATATAATGGCGCTTGAGATTTCGAATTTTTGAATCATCAGAAAAACGAAGTTTATTAGAGATCAAAAAAACGAAGTTTATTAGAGATCACAAAAACTAGAATAGTAAAAACATCAGAGGTGTATGTAAATTAAAAACTTAAATAAGTGGGTAACCCTACGGAAAAAACAATGGAATCACCCTGTAGACAGAATGGAGGAAGTTTTGGACAGAGAGCTAACAATAGAGTGTGGGAAGATCAAGAAATAGGTGAAGCGACAACCTGATTCTCAGCTGAGGAAATCGAAGGAGAAATAGGCACAGACTCACTATAGAAGGAAGAAATAAGGGAAGTTATGAATTTGTCGGGCTCAACAACGGGAATTTTGTTTATTGGTGTTGCTGTTAAGATGGAAATGTGCGTCACCCGAAAATAAGATTTTGGTAAACTTTTAACATTTAATTAAGGAAGTTAGCCTCTAAGCAACATCAGTTGGCTTAAATTCTTGCACAAGCTGTATCGGTACAAACATAAATCTTTACAAAAAATGAGTTATAAACAACTCCAGTATACATTTACGGCGCGCTTAATCATTTGAATATTGAAAGAAACTTGACACTTGAACACGCTTCTTGGTATCCTCGGTCGTCTTCCCCTACTTTACTTAAAATCATACAATTTTTTTTTTTAATTTCACATTCATTATTTTAATCAGTTGATCACTTGATGCTTCATTGACGCTATGTCAGTGGTACTGTTTTTCTATAACTTTCGAACAACTTTGTTTCAGCGAAATGCTTCATGCCAACTAAATTTTAAAAAACTAGGTCTAAGCTTTATATCTCTACCTTACCATTCTAATCCGTTACGTTTGCATAATAAACGTACTTGAATTTTAACTTATTTAGTTATAATATACATATATAATAGTTACACATAACAAAATCAACTTTTTTTAGTTTTTGTAATATTATGCTGCTTGACATTATTTCTATAGTTTTCATTTGATGAGTGATTTATAAAATTTAAACTTATATCCGACAAATATTACCTGATTACGATAAATTTACCTAAAGCTATATCAAAGTAAGTCTTCCAGTCATACTGAGGAAAATATAATGTCATAGAAGATAAATCAGTTTTAAGATAAATATCGGGGCTGAAATATTTCTTCTTTCCTCGGAAGAAGCCATAATTTGTGCAAGCAGAGTTTCAAAATCAACCAAATCGTCCACATCTTGTTCAATTTCTGTTAGATTCGCCCCGAGTAATTGGGCCGTACCCATGATTAATATTTTATATGCTCGGACATACTTTATATTTTTGGGGTCCAAAAAGTATTCCCTTGTGGGTAATCCCAAAGTTGTTTGATCTAAATGGACAATATATTGGTTTGCATTTTTCATATCAGGGCCAATCCATTGGGAAATAATGACATCATTATTTAGCAAGCGAAGTCTGAAACAGTAAATAGTTTTTTTATTCAGGGCAGTTTTTTAATTGGAGAATTATTTTTACTTGGTTATAATACTTGGGTAGCTACAACCTACATAAACGTACTTAAAAAAACTATTTTAAAATACACCTTTTATTACAGAGCAAGTCTTGCTAACCTATTTTTCAGTTTAAAGCATGCAGTTAATAACATCGCATTATTAGTGCGCCATGGTATTCTTCTACTGAATTAATTTCTTGAAAATACACACAAATTGCGCGTGGACAGAAAATTGGTCCATTTTGCGAAAACGATATTTAATTAGTCGCTTACTTTCGATCTAAAATATTAAGGCTGACTATCATTACTATTATCAAGAAACTACAAGCAAATAACCTAATTTAGTCATTCGGTCATATAATACAAGGCAATCGCAAAATGTAACTCTTGCTTACCGTTTTAGAGAAAAGCTCCTTACCCACACAAATATAATGGAAGTTTAGATACTAACCTAAAAAAATTAATATTGTTAACCCATTTTTGCTCCTTATATGTTTGACTATAAATAATTTTACTGAAAAACTCGGAAATATCCTCATAACACTACACACCCAAAACTTTCTCTTTCGATCCGTAAAACAACTTACGCTAAAAAATATAGGTTCTCTCTTTATGTGTTCTTTGTTCAACAAATTTGAAATCGTATTTCATTTTGTTAGAGAGTTATCGTACCAATAGGCCTACAGACAAATACAACGATAGACGGACCGAAAATGAACGTGATTTTCGTGATCTAGAGATCTAGAACTATGAAACAAAAACCTCGTGGGGTAATTTTTTCACGATTACAATACTTTACTTTAGCACGACAAGTAAAAATAGAAGCAAAGTCTCCTAGAATTACAGAAAACTATGTTAAAGTCACTAGTGTAAGTGACTTTAAGACCGTGACAGTATACTAAGTTTATTGATAGTTGTTAGATATTTCCAAAGATATGATCATTTATTTTCAGGCTAAAATTTGTACCGATTTTGTTTTCTTTTATTCAATAAATAATCTAACTGACGTGTTTACCGGAGTTTGTTTGAATTTTTAACTAGGAACGCCCACAAATCTAAACGTGAGCATAAATTTTTTAGTTCCTATTAATATTTATATAAAAATGCCACATGACAAATGATACTTGAAGAAGAAACAAATAAAATAAAAATTAAAAGAGGAATTAGACAAAGCGACTCAATATCTCCAAAGCTGTGCACGTTGACTGTAAAGACGATGTTCAAATCGCTAAAGTGGAAAAATAAAAGGAATACTAATAGACAACGAACGATTAAATCACTTAAGGTTCGCAGATGATGTTACTCTGATCGCCAACACAAAAGAAGAATTACAAGAAATGCTGATGGAATTAAATAACAAGTCTCGATAAATAAATCTAAAAATAAACTTCACCAAAAAGACATATTTGAACAACGAAAGTGAAGATGGCAGCCAAGAACTAGTAATAGAAGGTGAAAGAATAGGAAAGGTACAACCATTCATATATTTAGGAACTTGGCGAGGCATATCGCAAGAATGAATGATAACAGATGGACACGCCATATAGTTGAATGGAAGTCTAGAGAACACAAAAGATGCAGAGGTAGATCACAGACAAGATGGACGGACGACATAAAAAGATTAACGGGACACGATTGGATACAAAAAGCAAACAATAGAGCTCATTGCATACAATTTTTGGAGGCTTACGTCCGACTATGGATGGAATGAGCTAATGATGATATATATATATATATATATATATATATATATATATATATATTATATATATATATATACATATATATATATATATATATATATATATATATATATATATATATATAAATACGTATACTTAAGTAGCTTGCCTATAAGACCCTATATTTGCTTACCTAGCTAAAAGTTTAAAGAGATTGAATCCTTTCCCTGGCGATTTCTTAGATAATATCGGCCACCCGCCCAATTTGTTAATGATTCTTAGAAGAGGTTGATTTCCCCTATTTAAAATAACATCTTCTTTCATGCAAGATTCATAAAAGTATTTAGCTTTAACTGCAGCATCCATTGTATTATGAGGTACATTTTTAGCAAGGAATAAATTCTTTAAAACTGGCGTAGTTAGATTCAATCCCACTTTTGATGTATTTGATGTATTCTTTAAAATTCATTAAGAACATGGTCCAGATTTTCTCTAATTATTTCAAAAGTATCGTAGGTAGAGCGATCTGGAGGTATTGTAAAATAATTTTTCCAATTTCCGCATGCGTAACTATAGAAATCGATGCAGGGATCAACTTCTGGTTTCATATATTTCTGCATAATATGACCTAAAAATATAATAATTACTTTTTCACATATGTATATATGTATATATTATGTTCGAGTTGATCGAAGACAATAAAATTTTGCTACGGGCTCTCTTCTTACTTTAAATCTCTAAAATGAAAGTTAAAAACAAATGTGTTCTTACTCTGTATTGCTCTTATATCATGTTTACTTTTTCGCTCGTGCCAAAATATTTCTTCTTCATCTTTAACGTCCTTGTTACACTTTCCCTCTCTTAAACTTGTATCTAATTCTTCCTCAATAGCATTAGTTATATTAACTTTAATTTCTAGTACAGATTTATCATCTTCCGTTTCTAAGATATCTTCATCACTTTTATTTTTTATATTAGGTAATAATGAGACGGAATCATTAAGCGAGATCAAATTAAGATTCTCCTCCAAAATTTTTGTATTCATCACCATCTATTTTAAACTCTTTTTCGTATAAACAATATTTGCCCTTTGGACCAAACAATTTACAATCGAAATTTCTTTTTTCGCGCAATTCTTGACGAGGTTTTTTTAAAATATATTACCAAATCTGGAACAAAAATAGTCTTAGTATCTTCTAATATTTCTCTATGATCTTCTTGCTCTAATATTTCCGATTTTTCGTATTGATCAACTCTTTTTGAAAAATGATCTGCTTTAGAATATAATGTAACAACGAAATATAACCAGTATATTTTAATAATATTCATTTTGTCATTAATGAAAGTCACTGTTTATTATAAAGTGACATGGACCTGCTAAACTTACACCTGTTTATTTTACGACGTTTTCGTCTTACTCTCAGAATAATTTTGTCGTTCATTATAAATGAAAAATAAAATATCCACTAAGGTGGCCTAAAAGTTAGATTCATTCTAGATGCTATCGAATCTAAAACCTATAGCTACTCAGTATTTAACAGTGTAATATTTTTTATTACAAATATTACCCAATAAACGTTTTATAGTAAGATTTGATGTAAAACTTCAGAGTTAAATGCATGGAGAAGGTAGGAAATATAACAGTTTTTAGATTCTTTTTGGTTAAATCTATAATATATATAAAATGCAACGTCTCTCTATCTGACTGTCTATCCGTTAGTACGCCTATCACTCGAGAACCACTTATCCGATTTACGTGCTTTTATTTTTAAACATACATATGTTCTCTGGAGCCATTTTATTACGTTAGGTAACATAAGGAATAAGCAGTGACGATAATAGTGAATCAAGTCGGGAAAAAGTTTGCCGTTAGCGCATTCTCTTGCAATACACTGCCTAACCCATTAAATATGGAACAATATCATGTAGCAAAGAATATAATATATAAAATGCAACGTCTCTCTGTCTGTCCGTGAGTGCGCTTATGACTTGAGAACCACTTATCCGGTTTACATGTTTTTTTTTTAATTCATACGTTTGTTCTCTGGCCAGATTATCCATAATCTTCTATAATATATATAAAATGTAACGTCTCTCTGCCTGTCTGTCTGTCCGTTATTGCGCTTAACACTCGAAAACTACTTATCCGATTTATGTGTTTTTTTTTAATTCATACATTTGTTCTCTCGCCAGGTTATCTATAATTTTCTATAATATATATAAAATGTAACGTCTCTCTGCCTGTCTGTCTCTCCGTTATTGCGCTTATCACTCGAGAACCACTTATCCGATTTACGTGTTTCTTTTTTTAATTCATACATTTGTTCTCTGGCCAGGTTATCTATAATATATATAAAATGCAACGTCTCTCTGTTTATCTGTCTATCTCTCTGTCCGTCAGTGCGCTTATCACTCGAGAACCACTTATCCGATTTACGTGCTTTTTTTTAAATATATATATATATATATATATATATATATATATATATATATATATATATATATATATATATATATATTGTATTATTACATGTTCTCTGGCCAGGTTATAGGATATATTTTATTATGTTAGGTAACATAAGAAATAAGCAGTGACGATAATAGTGAATCAAGTCGGAAAAAAGTTTGCCAGTAGCGCGTTCTCTTGCAAGATACTGGCTAAACCATTAAATATGGAACAATATCATGTAGCAAAGAATATAATATATGTAAAACACGTCTATCTGTCTGTTCGTTAGTGCGCTTATCACTCGAAAACCACTTAACCGATTTATATGTTTTTTCATTCATACATATGTTCTCTTTCCAGGTTATATAATAATAATAATAATCGATAATCTATATTGTATATAAAATGCAACGTCTCTGTCTATCCGTTATTGCGCTTATCACTCGAGAACCACTTATCCGATTTACATGTTTTATTTTTTTAGATTTATACATATGTTCTCTGGCCAGGTTATAGGATATAATTTATTACGTTAGGTAGTAAAGAAATAAGCAGTGACGATAATAGTGAATCAAGTCGGAAAAAAGTTTGCCAGTAGCGCGCTCTCTTGTAATACGCTGTCAAAACCGTTAAATATAGAGTAATATCATGTAACAAAGAATACAATATATATAAAATGTAACGTCTCTTTGCCTGGCTGTCTGTCCGTTAGTGCGCTTATCACTCGAGAACCACTCCGATCCGATTTACATGTATTTCTTTTTAATTCATACATAGGTTCTCTGGCTAGGTTATGTAATAACGTATATAATATATATAAAACGCAACGTCTCTCGGTCTATCTGTCTGTCCGTTAGTGCGCTTAGCACGCAAGAACCACTTATCCGATTTACTCGTTTTTTTTTTTTAATTCATACATATGTTCTCTGGCCAAGTTATAGGATACATTTTATTACGTTTGGTAATATAAGGAATAAATTGAATGAATTGAATATGTACATATATAAAAATGCAACATCACACATAATGCTTGAAGGAAAAAACAAATAAAACCAAAATTAAAAGAGGAATTAGACAAGGCGACGCGACATCCGCAAAGCTGTTTAGTTTGATTCTAGAAGACATGTTCAAATCGCTAAAGTGGGAAAATTAAGGAATACTTAAGGTTCGCAGATGATATTACTCCGACCGCCAACACAAAGAAGAATCACAAGAAATGCTGATGGAATTAAATAACAAGTCTCGAGAGATGGGTTTGAGAATAAACTTCACCAAAACCAAATATTTGAACAACGAAAATGAAGATAACAGCCAGGAACTATTAATAGAAGGTGAAAGAATAGGAAAAGTACAAACATTCATATATTTAGGACAAAAAATCGAAATATCAAAAAATAATTTAAAGGCTGACTTGAATAGAAGAGTCTCGTTAACTTGATCTGAGTTCGGAAATACAACAAAAGCCAGAGTATTCGATCAATATGTACTGCCGGTATTAACATATGGCACTGAAACGTGGGCTTTAAATAAAAGTGTAATAAATAAACTCCAGGTAGCCCAAAGAGCAATGGACAGGAGAAATGCTAAATATTAGACTCCAAGATCGTATTCCTAACATCGAGATACGAAGAAGATCAAAAGTGTCAGATGTAATACAACGAATATGTATATTATAGTGGAATTGGGCGGGGCATATCGAAAGACTAAATGATAACAGATTCACACACTGTATAGTTGAATGAAGGCTTAGAGAATACAAAAGATGCGGAGGTAGACCACACATAAGATGGGCAGACGACATAAAAAGATTAGCAGGACACGATTGGATGCAAAAAGCAAACGACACAGCTCATTGGAGACAACTTAGAGAGACTTACATCCGACTATGGATGGAATAAACTAATGATAATGATGACATATTAATCATGAGTGGAGAGAGTATGCAACCTTACTCCTGGGCGTATTTCGATGTCCTCGGTTAATATATTTCCTACTTTTATGTTGGCTCTTTGCCTCCCGTATAAGTTGTTGATAATTCTATCTGCAAGTTTTTTGTTTGAAGGATTTCCAGTAATCTATCATGTTAAACCCTATCAAATGCCTTTTCGAATCAAATGAAACAGATATACATGTCTTGGTTCATATCTAGGCAGGGCTGACCAAGGACACTGACCTCAAAGAGAGTTTCTAGTATACTTACATATATATATATATATATATATATATATATATATATATATATATATATATATATATATATATATATATATATATCTTTAGTTGACCCACTAGTGCTTTCAGCAATTTAAACTTCTTAGTGAGGCTGTAAAGATCATTAACAAAACTTGAATTTATATCCAGAAATCTTTATGTAATGGCACGATTAGTTGCGGCAACTAGTTTCTGCAAATTTTTACATTATTTTTAGTTTTGGTAAAATGTATTTATATTTAAAAGTTATCTGAAAATATGAATAAAAATAAATTAAAACCATTTGAAATCTTAAAAATGTGTTAGCATTACTATATTTTAATTATGTTCTCGGTTTCGGGGATTTTTACTTGTAGAAAATATTTATTCCGCATTAATGATAATTTAGTTAAGAATAACTTTTTGCCTCTTAAAACATCGTCTACGTAAAGTTTTAATTTAGATGTACAATGTATTATATTAACTACAAAGTATGTTATAGAATATATAATTTACCTGGTTACAAGTACTAAATTAATTAACAATGTTTACCTTTATACCTCAAACAAGTTCGATAAAAGAGACCCCCATCTAATTGATCGTTGAGTAATAAACCTGAGAATTTTTTCTGGTTAATTTCTACCTGCTCTAAACAATTCAGTAATTTCCCATTCTTTTCATTATGCAAGATTCTGAAATCTTCATTAAAAGTATGATTTTCGTCTGTTAAATGTTTAGCGTAGTGAGATATATTATTTTTCATTCTATAATTTTGTTTATGTTCCTTTATTCTTTTATAAAATGATCTGTCTGTTTGTCTTCTGTAGGTTTTTATTGTATTGTAAGTGCCACAGCATAATTCGTGAACTCCTATTTTATTTTCTTTTTTTGTTTTACTTTTTAATATGTCGAGCTAATGTGTTACTGGTACGGAAGGCAATGTTTACATGATTTTTATGGAAAAAATATTGAATTTTATTAGTCAATTTACCGGTATAAGTGAGTGTATGAAACTTATCTTTGTTTAGTTGTTTATACAGGTACACAAGTCCTATTGCTTTTTTTAAATTGTTTTTTTTTCATTAAAATATTATCTAGAAAGTCACTCCTGTACTCACTGTTTATACTCATTTGTTTTATAATATTTAATACTTTCAGAAAATTGTGTGTATTTATTAGTCTATGGATGAAACTATTATAAGTAAAGATTTTATGTGTAAACGAATGGTTAGAATAACCATGTATAGTTATATATGAGTATGTTGGTTTATGGAAGATTTCAAAATCATGTCTACGAAATTAATCGATTGATTTGTTTCTATTTCTGTTGTAAAAGTGATGTTATCATGAAGTTGGTTAATATAATCTAGAAATAGTTTTAATTGTCGCTCTGTACCGGTAAAGCATGTCAATATGTCAACTACATAAAGAATTTTTTTAAATAACTGATTTGTTTTTCTAAATGGTCAATGAAATTTTCAGATAAAATTGGACTAAGAGGGCTTTTATTTTTAAACCTTTCCTACTTACATATATCGTATCGTTGAATCGAAATAATTCTAGACTAATATTTCTTGTTTAATTATTGGGGTAACATTATTTTTATTGAGTAATCTTTGAACCAAAATTATAGCGTCTAACGATGGTGTACCAGGAAAAAGATTCTGCACGTCAAACAATATAAATTTCGAGTTACTTGATAAAGTTAACGGATCAATTTTTGATATCAATTCATTACTATTTTTAATACTATAATGACAATATTTTGTCAAAACCTCAATCAATTTATTTGATTGAAGAAAAAGCTGGAGCTGTTATGTATGAAGTTACTGGGCGAATTGGTGAATTCTTTTTATGTAATTTGATAAAAGAATATGGTTTTGGAGAGAGCCTGAATTTTTCATTATCTGTGAACATGCTTAGGTCTTTTAACACGTCTTGATTTTAGAAAGTTATTATTGGATTGAAGTTGATGAATTTGAATATATCTGGTTTTAGGAAATCCACTGTTTCTTCAATGTTTTTTTTTTTATTGCTATTACAGTTTTGCCTTTATCCGCTCTCGTAAAAATTATGTTATGTTCATTACCTTTGTGTTTTATTTTGTTAGTAATCTTATATTCATTGTAGAATTTACCTGGGAAAAATTCCAACTTTTCTGTGTGCGCTTTAGGGACTTCCCTGTAGCACGTGTGTTAGACTCATAAAAAAAAAATTTCGTCTTAAGTTTGATATAGTTGGGGAACACTTCATATGTACAGCACTTTAAGTTGATTTTAAAAACTGAAGTATGTACACAGAATATATGGTTCCTAAACCAGTGCTTTAAATACGAAGAATTATTTCGAATTCAACGATAAGATTTATATAAGTAGGAAAGGTTTAATAATAGGAAACCCTCTTAGTCCAATTTTATCTGAAATTTTCATGTACCATTAGGAAAACAAAGCAGTAATTCTCATCTATTTAAAAAATTCTTTTTATTGGTACCGTTATGTAGATGACATATCGACATGTTTTACGGGTACAGATCGACAATTAAAAGTATTTCTGGATTATATTAACCTACTTCATAATAACAGTACTTCTAAAACAGAAATAAAAACAAATAAATCGATTAATTTCCTAGTTTTAAAAATGTCAAACAAAATGAATCGACACTATTTTGAAATTTTGCATAAACCAACATACTCAGATATAACTACACACGCTAATTCTAACAATCCCTTCACACATAAAATCTCAGCTTATAATATTTTCATTCATAGACTAATAAAGACACCATTAAAAGAAGAAAATTTTCTGTAAGAATTAAATATTATAAAACGAATTAGTATAAACAATGGGTACAGGAGTGACTTTGTAGATAATATTTTAATGAAAAAACAATTTAAAAAAGCAATACGACTTGTGTACCCGCATAAACAACTAAACAAAGATAAGTTTCATACACTCACTTATACCGATAAATTGGCCAATAAAATTTAATATTTTTTCCATAAAAGTCATGTAAACATTACCTTCCGTACCAATAACACATTAGCCCGACATATTAAAAATAATAAAAAATTAAAAAAAGAATAAAACAGGGGTTTCCGAATTATGCTGTGGCACTTGCAATAAAACGAATTATGCCGTGGCAATAAAACCTACGGGACACACAGGCAAATAATAAAGGAATATAAACAAAGTTATAGAATGAAAAATAACATATTTCACTATGCTAAACATTTAACTGATGAAAATCATACTTTCCTTGAAAATTTCAGAATTTTGCATAATGAAAAGAAAGGGAAATTATTGTTTAGACGAGGTAGAAATTAACTAGAAAAAATCCTGAAGTTTATTACTCAAGATCAATTAGATTGGGATGGGTCTCCTTTATTCAACTTATTTTTAGGTATCAAGGTAAATATTGTTAATTAATTTAGTACTTGTGACAAGGTAAATTATAACACGTAGGCTGAAAAGTTTTTGATCTGACACATAGATGTCGCCCTTTTCGAAAAATCCATATGATTTTTAGGAAGTGCCAACCTTCAAACAATACGTTTCAAAATTTCATGGCATATCGACGATTAGTTTAAAAGTTAGAGTGATTTTAGTGACGCTACTTTTGATATTTTCAAAACAATGGAAAAAATCGAATTTCGTGTGGATTAAACACTGTTTTTCATGGGAAAAAATACCGTTAAAGCAAAGCAGTGACTTGATAAGTGTTACGGGGACTCTGCCCCTGAAAAAAATAGCTCATCATTTACTGGTATACTGAATTTAAACGGAGTCGTATAGACACAAATGATGCCGAACGCCCTGGACACCCAAATGAGGTGGTTACCCCGGAAAACATTTAAAAAATCCATAAAATTGTTTTGGATGACCATAAAGTGAAAGTGCATGAAATAACTGACACCCTACAGTCGGCTGGGAAGGTTTTGGTCTCTATATTTTGGGATGCGCATGGAATAATTTTCATCGACTATGTTGAGAAGGAAAAAAACCATCAATATGGAATATTGGTGCGTTTGAGGGCAGAAATCGCAAAGAAACTGCCCCAAATGAACATGAAAAAAGCGCTTTTTTATCGGGACTGTGTCACAAGTCAATGCATGAATTGAAGTTCGAATTACTTCCTCATCCACCGTATTCTCCAGAGTTGGCCCTCAGCGACTCTTATATATTCGCAGACTCAAAAATGCTTTCGGGAAAGAGATTTGGCTCGAATGATGAAGTTATCGCCGAAACTGGGGCCTATTTTGAAGGTAAACACAAATCCTTCTACAAGAAAGGTACAGTTAGAAAAGCGCTGGACTGATTGTATTGCTCTTGAAGGTGACTATGTTATTGAATAAAGTCGAATTTTGCAAAAAAAATGTGCTTTAAGTAGCTAGATGAAAAACTTTTCAGCCTACGTGTTGTATTCTGTCTCATACTTTGTAGTTAATTTATATCTTGCTCCAGAATTTGCAGTTAATTTATATCTTGCTCCAGAAGAAGACACAGTGTGTCGAAACAATTTTCAGCAGTAATATAATAAACATAAGTAGTGATCTTAAATAGTTATTTAGATTTTCGTTCCTAGTTAAGCCATTTATTTTCACAATAGTTTCCATATCGTTTGAATTTAAACTATTTTAAAACTGCTTTTTTATACAATAGTAATTTTGATGTAATGACATTTACTTACAAAATCGAATTTTAATATGCCCAATATCAAATTTTTTAGAATATTAATAGGCTAGGAATATGTCTCTAAAAATTTGACCATGGTTTGAAATAAAAAAAAAACGACTTTAAGATTTTAGATAAGCAACGAATGTAACTTTGGTTGCATGAAAAAGTTGCGCTAAAATCCAAAGTTTTTAAACGAGATGACCACAAATAAATAACTGAGAGCGCCGTGATCATATTTTTTAGTAAGTTGGATATTGCGTTATTACCGAAGATCTGCTGCAACTGGTATTTATTATATACGACAAGGTAGTATGCTTTAAAGAGAGAGTCTACAGTATATTAATATAAGTTTATTAAGAAAATTTGTAAAAAAAATTGTGCGACTTCACTAGAAGCTTCGCTACTGCCTGTAGATTGTTTCTTGCTGAGAGAGTATACGTGTATATTTTTTTAAAAACAAATATATAATATGTGTACTTTTTACAGAAACTGACAAAACTAAAGACGACAGTATCTCAGACGAAGAATCTGATAACGATTCAAATAGTACAAGTGTATCCAGTAGTAAAACTTCCAAATACCGACCAAGGATTGCGTCCATAACCATGTCCAAACAAAATCATTATGGTAGTTTTTACTTAAGAATGGGCGCCGTTGGTAAGTTTTTTTAGATTGGTACTAGAGAGATCTGAATAATACCGGATTTTACAATGTTTTATCAATTTTTACCAAAAATATTTTATAAGGAAAAAAAATTAAGAACTTATGAACTAGAGTTTAAAATTATCCTACCACGTTTAATTTGTTTTTATAAATATCATATATCATAAACTGTTACATGAATTTTCCGACGTTTCAGGGATTTTTCCTCTTCTAAATTGTGACCATGAATGTTTTTTTGTAATTTCAATGATTAAAATTCTCTAAAGATGGAATCGTAGTAAAAAGGTCAGAAAATTACTCCCGTTTGATACTCTGGAATCTCAAAAAAGTTACTACAATATTGTCGGACTTTCGTTTCTTGAATTGTTTTTTTATATGTTTCTCTTATTATTGAAGGTATACCAACACACAATAGATTCGACGGAATATTAGAATGTATTTTCTAAATACCTTCTCATATGAAAAAATGTAGCAACATACTATTTTTTATACAAGTAAATAATTTCTTTTTTTAAAAATTATGTAACTGATATTCCGAAACATAGGTTAATATCGAAGTTATAAATATTCTAAATGTAACTATGTTAGCTTACTGCATGTATAGCACACATTAGTTCACGTTAATTTTTTTCCTCGGTTATCGACCGATGTCGTAGGGTCCATATTTTAGCTTTATTCATATAATTTTCTATTTGTTGCCTACTTTGAAGATGTTTCCATTACTGTTGTTGGTACAGGACTTATGTTTACTGGCATTGTGCATTATCTTAGAATTTAATGCTTCGGTGTTTCCGTGCCATTGCTAAAGAATGTTTCAAATTGCCCGGCCTACATTTGACCGATGAGATTCCATAGATCATAGCCCCTCCTAAGTTAGCTCTTAGCTAGTGTGCATACTTGGGGAGTTCCATTATTTCTGCCCCCAGTAACTTTAATAGAGTAGGAAAAAAGTTATCGATAATCGTCGTCTGCTAAAGTAAAAATAAATAATAACAATTGAAGAAAGACCTAAAAAGTGATTTTTTAATTTCCTAGTGCATGTGCTACAGAGGAATCCCTAAAGTGCTACAGGAGCGACGCGTGTGCGGAAAAGCGATTCACGTTTGTCTCAAATCGTTGTAAATTGTACTCGCAGTCCTAGGCAATATAATTCCAAAGTGATGAGGTTCTCCATATAAATGACTGCTTGAAAAGGATTATACGAGGAATGACAAGCTGAACTTCATACGGATGTAATGTATTAGCGCGACGTGTATTCCTAGTATGCACCGCTATGGAATGAATTAAGTGAGCTTCATCCGAACATTCTCCATGAAAATATTTTAGTAAACATGTATTTAAATTTCTCAGGAATTACCTATTTTAAAATCTAAATATTGTTTTATCCAATTTTACATACGTTTATAAACTTATGACGTACGTATTCTTAGGACTATAACAATTTATAAAAGTATGATTTGCATTTTGTTGTTTTCATGCATTTAATTTTCTTTAGAATTCCCAAATCACGTGTAATTTCATAGATGACTGAATAAAATTAAAAAAACTTACGATAGTTATGTATGCTTATTTATAAAAGTTTTTTTACTTTAGGAAATCATAATATAATTATTATTCATTATTTTATATAAATATCAGAAACTAATTTACGTTATTTTTTTGCAGCTTTTGGCATAGGTAGTATGATATATTCAGGCCTGGAATTTGGACAATACTTCGAACTGGAAAGAAATACTAAGTGTCATAACGTCCTGCTAGCTTTAACACCAGCAACCAGAATGGCCTTTATATTTATACAAATGTATTTCATATTTCTAAATAATGAGGTTAGTAGGACACGCCGAAAAATTTAGTTTATCTATAAACACATCTCTTTTGTAAGTGTCTAATATGCGAAAATTAAATTAAATAATTGGAGAACAGTGTTGAAAATCTGTTGAACACAGCTGTTATAATTATAGATTAGCGGATTGTCTCCAAATTTCAAGACCAACTGACCAACTCCGGAGATATCAGTTTTTTAAGCTTATTATTTAATGGATCGCTTTTACGAAAAAAATGTTTAGGTAAAAGCTGTGTATTTTCTTTTTTTAAATAAACTTGTTTTAAATGTTAATGTAGTGAGAAAACTAACAAACCTACAAGAATGTTATCAAAAATATATAAATTTTCATGCATAATAGATATTGTTCTTATCGAAAATTTAACGAAAGTTCCACAGTTTTAAACGTGACAATAATTAAATAATTAATATGTAGCTCCATGGATCAGAGAAAACAAGTTGATGCAGTTTATACTCTCATTTAAAAATCTTTTGGCAGAATTGAGCATATAATTTTGTTAAATAAGCCAGCAAATAATGAGACTTAATTTTGTTTATTGTAACGAGTTTAAATTAAATAAATTCCTTTTAACATCAAATATTTCACAGAGCTCTATCCTGGAGACCTCTTTTATTCATACTAGTTACACATTTGAGGGTTGACTGCAATACTTTATTGCTTGCTGACGATATCAAGATATACTTTCACTTTAAATACTTTCTTCCATGAATCACTGTTATTTTCTGTAAAAGCAACTGAACAGTTTGATGGTATTTGTCTAACAAATAGCATCTAAATATTTCAAGATATAAAGCTCATATACTTGAAATAAAAACACAATTTTATTTTTCTATTCCATTGAAGAAAAACCTTAAAACATGTCAGACTAAGTTTCACTGTTCACGTAGCTAATATTACAGGGCCTGTACTATGGATGTTTGAATTCATAATAAAAAATTGTACAGAGTCAACGATAGAGTAAAGTTCATTATATCATTTGTTTAGGGAATGACGAAAAAATGTTAAAACAATAGTTTTAGGGAATGTTAAGGTGCACAGTTTAAAATTATTTTTGAGTAGACAGGGTTCTTCAAAAAACTGTGGGAGATATAATATATGTTTTTTTTTTTTTTAAATGGAACATCCTATTTTCTAATTTATTTTTAAATTCTGCGTAAAATTTTATTCCTTTTTTATTAATAATGATATATACCTAAACCTAGTAGTTTTACTAATATTTCAATTTTTTTTAAAAAGTTTTCAGTTTTGCAAAAAAATGGTTTCTGAAGGTGGAATACTCATAATTGGTATGAGCGTTTTATAGAGATGAAAAAAAAAAGATATATCTAAAGAAATTTGAGTTAGATGCTACAGGGTGTTTAAAATAAATTTACGCATTTCGGCTATTTTAAACTGAAAAATATCGAATTTTTTAAATGGCACACCCTGTATATTATTATTTCTTCTGATAGATTTTACAAAACCCCCCAACTTTTATTAAGTATGTCATCTACCTATTTCTTATAGTTTTCGATTTATTTTGGATTTTTCAATTTTTACCCTTGTTTTTAATATACTTACGCTATAACATCATAGGTGCCAAGACAAAACAAAAATGTAGGCATTATCAAATTTTGACATGTCTATTACGCAAGTAAAAATAGTTTAATTTGTTGTAGTAAGTGACGTATAAAGGTAATAGTTATGGATTTTCCTAAAAATAAATTAATTGATATGGTTTATGTACAGGGTGAGGCGGGAAAAAATTGTCTTTTGGCAGTAGGGCTTTACAGACCGATGATACGATAGACGTATACCATCTAGAAAATCTTTATTTTGAACACCCTGTAGCATCTAACTCAAATTTCTTTACATATATCTTTTTTTTTTATCTCTATAAAAAGCTTGTACCAATTATGAGTATTCCACCTTCAGAAACAATGGCGCTACTGGCAATTTTTTACAAAACTGAAAACAAGTATTTTTAAAAAAAATTGAAATATTAGGAAAACCAGTAGGTTTAGGTATATGACATTACTAATAAAAAAGTTATAAAATTTTACGCAGAATTTAATAGGATGTTCCATTTAAAAAAAACATATGTTATATCGGCACTTTTTTGAAGTACCCTATATACTCAAAAATAATTTTAAATTGTGCACCTTAACATTCCCTAAAACTATTGTATTTAACATTTCTTTGTCATTTCTGAAACAAATGATATAATGAACTTTACTCTATCGTTGACTCACCCTGTACTTCGTTCAGCAACATTGCTGCTCGAAAATTTTTACATTTTTACAATTCTTCCCTATCTTGAATACAAGTTACTATTTTCGTATCCCACTCACAGACAGAGGCGACTGTAAAATTCATATGCTAATTTCTAACAAAGTAAAACTTTAAAAAAAGGTAGTATTTATTGTGACGATACAGAAGCAACAGGGTTGCCTTTCGAGGCCTTGATGCGACGGTATCAAAACATTGTGATAATTTTTTTTTAAATTAAGTTTTTTATTCGATTGTCGAGTAGTAGTACAAATCTAAATTAGTATATATTTTTTCACATATCTTTGACCTTATCGGTATCTCAACCACGCACAGCATTAACGCGCAGGACAAACTACGACAGAATTATAAAAGAATAAACTAAAAGTAAGGTTAGGTTAGTATTCATCTTCTATAAACTTATGGCATTTTTTTTCATTCACTGCACAACCCACTAATGTATGTGGAAAGGGAATGGTTAAGCACCCCGGTTATCAGAGTTTAGGAGGTCAAGTTCCTAAATTAAAGTTATGTCTAGCAGGTTTTTATTACTTCCTTCAATATTTCCAAGTTAATACAAATGTGCGATAAATAAAATTTTATTTGAAATTGGCATTACACAACAGTTGTCACCACTGCACCAAATTCACTCGTGTTACACTACCCAAGTTAGCATCATCATGAGCGATTAGTAAGTCGAAAGTCAGTCATCACTCTTGATGATGCTCACATAGTTAGAGAAACGCGTCCTAGGTGCAATAAATAGTGTTTGTTGTAGTGGTGATCACTATTCTGTAATGCTATTGTGCCAAAGATTGCATAATTTTTCTCTCTTTTTTTTTGTTAGTGGTATACCTAAGTAGGAAACAAAAACAGTCCCTACCATAATAGCGATAAGAATAACAAACTTCAAATAACCTCTCTTATAAGTTCCTAAATAACGAAAATCGTAACCCTTAATAAAGGTTTCTCTGATTTTGTTTCAATACTGCGCAAGTTCTAAACGGTGGGTGCATGCTTCAGTAACGATAACAGATGAGTTCTTATATTTAATTTCTTTCCTTTACTGTTGCGCATGCTTTAAATAAAGATAAAGACAGTATTAGTATTAAAATTATTATTTTTCTTATAGGATTTATACTTTTGTCCAGAAATGCTGGGCAATAAAATTTTTTTTTATATATTTTATATTTATTTGAAAATCAATCCAGCTATATTGTGTAAACTAGCTGTGTTTTTATCCAATGATAATCATTCTTTGCCCGTTTGTTTATTTTTGTCCTTTACTAGTCTTAGGTTACTTAGCTTTTAGTACAGATTGTTTTAACTTAATTTTTTAAATAATTTTCTTATTTTCAGCAGATGCGTGTATATAAGCATAAACTAGCCGCCCGATTTGGTCTTATGCATATGATCGGTACCAATTTATCGGTCTGGTTAAATGTTTTAGTTCAAGAAACCAAACATGAAATCCTTACTTTTTACAATCCCGAAAATAATTCCTTAAGGATATCGCATAGGATACCCAACAAGGGCAACATTCTTGGGTAAGTGTAATATTTTAAATACATAGTTCAAGTTAAATAGGTAGTTCGAATAACTCAGATTATAAACAGCTTAATGTCTTAAGGATTTTGCATAGAGACTACTTAAAGATATAATTTTTAGAGTTGAACTATTTTTTATACAGGATTCGACATAATGATGGCGTTAATTCAACTCGATCCTGTAAGTTTATATGGTAACCTACTGGCCAATCATATATATATATATATATATATATATATATATATATATATATATATATATATATATATATATATATATATATATACTTAGTACTTCCATAAATACTGTTACAATGAAAACATTGCCTAAACATTTAATTTCTATGAAAATTAAAATAAATTATTATGGACATAATTCATATGTTATATATTCATAATGACAAAATTAATTTAACATTTACTCAAAGTGTTTCCTTCTTGTTTTTTTTACAAAGCTTTCAAACGATTAGGCCATTCGTCTATGGCAGCACGCACTTGGTCGAATGGAAAATTTTCCACCGCTCTTGTTAAAACTTGAGTCAAGATTATGTTAGCATGTCTTTTAGAGCAAACGATACCCTCTAAGAGGGATAATAGTTTATAATCGAAAGGATTTAGATCAGGACTTGCAGAAGACCAATCTTCTGTAGTAATAAATGAAGACACATTTTGTTGGAGCCATTCAAGATTTTCAAATATTTATCAATTTTAGCTATGTTTCGCCTTTTTCGAGATTGTTTAGTGAATATGAGAATGAATATTACATTTGAGATGTCTGACAATTCTTTGGAGTTTAAAAATCACCAATTCTACCATAAACGTAAGATCAAAATAGTGGACATTTGTCAACATTTTTCTGGTGCTATGTTCTACTCAATACATGCAAAATTCGCATTACTTTTGTTATATGGGAAAATTATTTAAATTTAAAATTATCTTATAGATAAACTCATTTCAATTACCCCCAACCTAACATAACCTAATGGAGGAACTTTGCACCAAGAACTCCAAACTAAATATGAAAAAATCATATATTCACTTGAAAAACATGGTCAAAACTGGTAATTATTTGAAAATCTTACATATTTAATAAAACGGCTACTTTTATCGTAATCTGCTACCCCAAAACATATTATATCGTTGGAAAATTTCATGTCCACGTAATTGTACAGGACCCGTAACTAACCAGATAACCAAAAATGTATAATTTTTTTCCATAAAAATCGGTTTTTATTAAAAAATGAATAAAAAAAATCAAAAAACTTGCAAGTATTATTCATTACGAGCATTTTAAAAATTAAAAGGCAGATAGAATTTTGCCCATGTTAGTAGTACTTCAACCAAGTGTGCCTCGGTGTCAACGCTGAAAATAAATACTTCCTTTGGTACGGCGTACCATGCCGTCTTCAAAGGGTGTTCCCGCTTCATAGTTTATGTTTGGAGAAAGTGGTGAAAATGGTATTATTTTGTAACTGCTGTTTTCTTTTTTTTTTAATTGATGTCATTACCTTTTTTTAATTGCATTTTCCTCAGCTTAGTTGTTGGTTAGATGGCTCCACCATATTTTTGTAAGAACTGAATGTAATTTCATCAGTTTTTTTGTAGTATTGGGCATAAAGATTTTAGAATTTTTTAGGGTTAAATCCCGAAGTAGACGGTTCACTATTTAAATATGGTAATCTGTTGCATTAATTAACAGAAGCGTCTTGTAAGATCGATATGCTTTCATTACTCGAGTTTGTTAGAGATAGAACATTTATATTTTCAGCTACTTTAAATAAATGTTCGGGAAAGACATTCTTGTCCACTGGCCATAGCAACTCTTGGTAAGCTTCTGCAAATAAACTTGCAACTTGATATTGCGTTACTTGACGACCGGGATCTGTCCTCAACCATTTTTCTTTTGCTTGGGTATAATAATTGCTCCTAGGTTTAAAAAAAGTTACGTTCAGTGGCTGAAGCCGATGAGTAGTAAGGCCTGGCAGTTGTAACATTAGGCGCTATGGTTAATGCCTCCAAAATCTTCGAATGCGTTGTATTTCCATTAAGCAGAGGTAACACTATATTTTCAGGGGTTAGCCCTACGACGCTTGTAAAATATTTCATCCATTTTAGAAACAAGTTTCATTTAATCCAGCCAGTGTCTGGAATGGTGACAACTCCCTGAGAAGGTGTGCCATTCCCCAATTCAGGATTTTGTCTCATTCTTTTGAATATAAACATTGATGGCACATACTGTCCAGGCACACTGGTACA
This sequence comes from Pachyrhynchus sulphureomaculatus, assembly GCA_019049505.1. NCBI lineage: Eukaryota > Metazoa > Arthropoda > Insecta > Coleoptera > Curculionidae > Pachyrhynchus > Pachyrhynchus sulphureomaculatus. The sequence continues at coordinate 124,750,063 of CM032449.1, read as the reverse complement.
ACACAGGGCCTAATTTCTCGCTTGTGATTGCGTCGATTTGTTTCTTCCTTTTTAATCTTAAAACTTCTTGCATTTTTTTTCTGGACGGTGTTAAATCCACTTTCATCATTAAATATGTATTTTTAGTGGGTCGATTACCCTACTCTCCACTACTTTAAAAAAGCACCTGTTAAGGGGCAATGATCGGTTTTTCTTCGGCCTTCCACGGAAATATTTCTTTTCAATGTCAGCATTTCTTAGGCGGTTTAAATTTATAAATAATTTGGTAAAAGTAAGTTTTGTCCCTTTTTTTTAATTTTTCAAAAATTTTCGAACTTGAAAAAAAGTATTGAATGTGCTTTTTTACCCTGCGGGTCACCTATTTCAATATATGCAGTAAATTTCATAATACCTTATATATATATATATATATATATATATATATATATATATATATATATATATATATGTATATATATACATATATATATATATATATATATATATATATATATATATATATATATATATATATATATATATATATACATATATATATATATATATATATATATATATATATATATATATATATATATATATATATATATATATATATATATATTTATATATATATATATATATATATATATAAATATATATATATATATATATATATATATACATATTATTAAACGACTTTGTTCCCATTACTGAATATTATACTAGATTACCTCGAACAGGGCAAAAGTATCATGATATTTTCGAACGTTTAAATGATTTTTCAGGACTCAAGATACCGTTATATTTCCCCTACGCATGTGAAAATAAACTATAATATTTCAGAAACTCTCGAAGAACATATAGAACAACACATAGAAGATGTATTCTAATCTATGAAAACGGACCGATAAGATGGTAGCGCCTCCTTGTTAGGATGCTTAATAATTTTTAAATTCCTGTTACATAGCACGTAGCCACCACAAATAAAACATTCAAGAAACAGGATTGTTCTTAGAAAGTTCCTGCGATCTTAAAATAAATAAGTATTGATTATTAATAAGAAGGTTAAGGTTCATAAATTGAGTGTTAATTTACTGTTCTAAGGGTATATAAATTAGAAGTAAAAGTTAGAAACTCCTTTTTTTACTGGTGTGGTGAGGGAAAGAACCGCCAAACAATCTGCACTTTTGTTCTAGAAACTGACTCCCTAACAAGTTTTAATATGATGTGCTACTGACCAGTATTATCTCTTTTTGATCATGAGCGCAATTCGATCTGATGACAACATGACTATAAGCACAAACTAAAAGAATTATAATTTTTTTTATCAATTTACAATTATGTGCAAGAACAAATAAAACTTGTAAAAACTGAAATTAGGTATATTTCTTATTTTAATAATCATTTTAAAATCATACGAGAATTTTTTTATGTCAGTTGTATCAAACGACGTTCCTTTCACCAAGCAGTATACAAAGCAAACATAAAACATTTTATTGATATCGATAACCTTTACTATAAAATACCTTTTCGCATATTAAAACTTAAATATTTTTTCAGTCTTCCAGTGGTGACAACAGAGCATCCCCCAGAGGCACACGGTCATCACATAGTAGCTAGAGGTCTTAAGGGTCCTCATCACCTTTACGAGTGTCGCCGAACAAATATAATAGGGTCCTTAGTTCAAGACGCCTCGCCGTTTTTGTTCCCGTGCACAATTGAATACAGCCTAATTTGTGCTGCTATACTTTACGTAATGTGGAGAAGTATTTCAAAGCTTCCCGTAAGCGGAAATCAAGCATTAAAAGCAAAGGAGGCCATTAATACGTACAAGAAAGGTCCTCACAGTTATTCCGTTGACTGTGCCAGAGCACACAAAGGTTTATTTGTCGGTATTTTGTTTTTAGTGTTAACAATTATCTCGTTAATATTGTTTTTTGTTTTAATATCGAGAAACGAGTTTGTAGGGCTCGCTGTAATAGAAGTAAATATCTGCGAATTAGTGTTATATGGTATGACAACTTTAGCGTCTGTCATTGGAATGTGGCAGGTTCGGCAACTGAAATATGACGGATCGAAAAACCTGCAATTAGACAACATTCTACTAGTTGGTGCACAAACGGGTATGTATATTTACAGCACCTTCACTATAATAGGAGGGCAATTCACTATACAAAGAAATACGGTGTTAGTGTTAGTCACAGCGGTGGCTTCTCTGCTTCAAACAACGTGTCAAACTATTTTTATATTAGATGCTTCCAGGCGATGTTGCTCAACTCCAGACCAAATTAGAAAAAAGCCAGGAAGAGAAATTGCTACTTTTTTGTTAGTCACTAATCTTGCTATGTGGGCAATAAATACTTTGGAAAAATCTAGAGCAGAATCACATCCAATACAACTTCATTTCTACGGGTTGTGGGCTTGGACTATTATAACACATGTTTCTATGCCTCTGGCAATTTTTTATAGATTTCATTCTACTGTGTGTTTGTGTGAAATTTGGAAAAGAGCTTACAAAATGAAGCCTACCTACATGTAGTACATATTCTGCGTCCTTGATACTCCTGACAAATATAGTGCAACTTTTACATAACTTTACCATATTCACAATAATATAATCAGCAAATAAAAAATAATATAATAAACGAAGATTAACACAATAGGATGCAGAGAATCTTAACATTCCTTCAAACTTCCAGTATTAAGGATCACCTTATTCTTTGAGAATTTTATTTAAATTTGGTATCTACGGGTACTCGTATATCCATGCTTACTGAATAAGTATATAACAGTTAGAAGCCGCCCTGAAGTAGTCTTGTAATTCATATCATTGATAATATATACAATATTCCTGAACTCGTTACATTGTACAAGCAACATGGACTTTTTACGTCCATCTTCTCAAGAGATGTCTATTTTTGTCAAGCATGATGTGTAACCAAAACATTCATTTCTATCAGTGTATCGACCCTAGTGCTTCTTGTAATTCCAATCTAATATACTCGAAATTCATTATTCAACCTTTTAATTTCTTACGTCTACGATCGATACCACTCTATTCTATTTGAATGAGAAAGCAATTTTGGAAAATGATACGAAGGAAATAAAAGTCAAAATACCGTACAACATAATTCTTTTACTTTAAGAACAGTAGATTAGTAAAAATATAATGTAATATTTTTATCCTATTTTATATACACAAAACGTATTTTTTACATTCTCATCACACAAACGAATTGTAGTTCTACGACACATTTAGAATATAGTTAATAAAATCACGATATTTTCTTAATGCATATCTTGGAAATCATCGTATGGAAAAACAGATAAATAAACCTGACAATATTTGATTCTAGGATTTATTATAAGTAATTCATATCAAAGTAAAAATTGATGTTTCCTAATTTTGTATTTTCACATACATATATATTATATATAACTAAATTTGCTCAGTTTTTGAAAATATATACAAAAGTTGACGACTCTATCATAAAAAGAATCATAATTTGTGACAAAAAATTATTTATTTATTCAAGCCAAGCTGTAGCGTTTATAAAGTTTAAACGAAAAAAAACAGTGCGTTCTCATAAAATTAAAAATCTTAGCAAATGTAAATGTATGAAATCATATGTTATTAAAAATGTCGACAGTTTCTACTTTATATCTGTTTAAGAATCTTACCATTTCTATGTATTGTTTTAAAATCTTTGTAAATTAAGAAAAAACACCGCTTTTTGCTCAAACGTTTTTAACGCTCATGTTACTTATCAACATTAACAACTATCTATATATTCCTATTTATTGATTTTAAACCACTGAGTGTAAATAAATTGTAAATAAAATGTTCCAATGCTGATGTTCTAAATAATTTCTACTTCTTCCTACTTATGCACTATCGTCTGTCTTCTTTGCTCCGTGATATATATATCGTCGCTTCTTGGAAGTGCCATTAATCTTCTTCCATTCGGCGACTTCTCTCTTGCTATCCTTTGCCATTCTTCCTATGTGTTGATCCCATTCCACTTTTCTTCCTCTTAGCCATTGGTTGTTTTTTTTTTGTGTCTTACATGTGCGTCTTATGTCTTCACTCCACTCTCTATCCCTTAGTGTCTTGCTCATAAATCTCGTTTTCTCATTTTAGTTGGCTCCAACATCCACTGTATTATACTTATATCGAGTCTTTTTTCAGATCTGTAGGTCATCATTGGTCGTATTACGCTCTTATATATTCTTGTTTTGGTCTCAACGGAGAGGCATTTATTTCTAAATATGATATCACTGAAGCATCCCGCCACCCTATTAGCTTTATTGACTTGATGTTTTACTTCTTCCTCTATTTTTTCCAATACTAGATATTTTGCTGCCCAAATAATCGACCTCCATCACCTATTGGTTTATCTTCTACCACCAATTTGCACCTGATCGGCTCTTTTGCTAATACTATTGTCTTGGTTTTTGACATATTATATTGTTTTGCTGCTATATAGAACTCGTATAGCAGTAATTGAAGATTGTTCTCGGTTTCAGCCATTATTATCGCTTCAACTGCATAACATATAATTTTAAGTTTCTTGTTACCAATTCTATATCCCTTCCTTCTTTTGACATTCTGTATAATTTCATCCATAACAATATTAAATAGGAGAAGATTTAAAGAGTCTACCTGCCTGATTGCAGATTCATAGTTAATTAGTTCTGTCATTCTTTCTGCTAATCTTGTGACTACTTTATTGTCTTTATATATATTTTCGATAGTTCTGATTAGGTCTATTGGGATGTTCCTGTTATATAATAGATGAAAATAACGTCTTCTATTTGTACATTGTCGAGAGCTTTCTTTAAGTCTGTCAGGCACAAATGCGCTGGAATGTTGTATTCTGTGGATATTTCTTTTACCTATCTTACAATCAATACGGCATCGGTGCATGAGCGCCCACTTCTAAATCTTTGCTGTTCTTCTTCTAATTGTATTTTCGCTATTATTTTTGTTGTAATAATCTTTGTTGTTAATTTCAGTTTACAGTTAGTAGATTTATATCTCTATAGTTATTTGGCTCTTCTTTTTCTTCCTTCTTGTGCATTACTAGAACTGTTGCTGTTCTCCATTCGTCCGGAATTCTATTCGATCTCAGTATAAATGTTTGGAGTTGCTTAACCAGAGAGTATCCGCTGTATTTTAGTAGTTCATTTGCTATTTGGTCTTGACCGGGAGATATACGGTTTTTTAATTTTCCACTGCTTCTAGTTTGTCGTCTTCCGTTATAAATGTTTCTTCGCTTATCGTTATATCTGGTGGTTGTAACAGTGTGAGACTATGTTCCTTTTTATATAATTGTGTAAGATATATTACCCACGTTCCTTTCTTCACGTGTCTATATTCTATTAATTTTATCATCTTAGTTCTCCCGCTGTCTTATGAATCTCCATATTTGGTTTTATTGACGATAGAAGTCTGATTCTATTTTTTTGCATATCTCTCCAAGTATTCCATTTTTGTTCTTCTTACTAATTCATAGGTTTCTGTTCGTATTCTTTTATATCTTTGGTACGCTTGGTCTGTCCTGTACTCGAGATAGCTTTCTTTCTTTTCACGGCATTTCTCTTTGATTTCTTTAGTGAACCATGGTGTTTTTGTTTTCCATTTTTTATTTTTATTGATAGTTTTAGTCCCTAATGCTCCATATGCAGCTTCTAATACGTTTATTTTTAACCAACCGTCATCTTTGTTATCATTATCGTTTATTTGATTTATTCTGATTTTTCCTTTCAATCTTCTCTGGTATAGATTCTAAATAATAATAACAAAAAAACACCAAATAATAAAAAAGGAGATATGTGTTTGTATAAAATATGAAAATACAATCAAAAACTAAGGATATTCATTATATTTGGCCTATGAGTATTAGTAGTTAGATTTAAAATACTAAGTCGAAAAAATTAGGTTGAAATTGATTTATCTGAAAATCGCTTTTACTGAAAGATTATCTTAAAGATATTTCTATTATACCAAATTTACATCTTCATAACGATGAGATAGCGATCAATTTTAAACAGTTCTGATCTTCTTATTATCCATCTATATCAATGTGTCACTTTGCATTACCAAAATTTGTTGGTGCAATCAATATATTACAAGGATTACCAGAGATTAGACAAAATTATGTCATGTTATTCGTGAACTAATTTGTAAGTGTTTGGATGTCATATTTATTTGCAACGCGGGCTAAAATAAATAAGGATATTTTTATAGTGTGGAAGAGAAAGATAGAAGAAAAAAATATATATGTTGATCAAATTTGGTCAAGACCAAAAGACAATTGTTCTATGAAAGGCTACCTGTGGAAAATGTCTCTTAAAATCTTATAAGAAAATATACATGTTTTTAAGGCGCTAACTGGTTTCTATTAGGAAATTGATTATAACTTTTATGTGTTTTGATAAAGTGAAACAACAGATCAGCACAAGAACTACATGAATTATACACAATTTGAAGTACGTAGTACACTCAAGATATATGATGGAATTTCACAATACGTTTCATAATATAATATGACAATTCCATACAGATTTATGGTATTTTATAGTAAATAAGTAAGAAAATGGTAATTAAAAGCTTCTATGACCTTTGAAGGGACGTTGATACATAAAAGCATGTTACAATTTTTCTAGTGTTTTCTATGTCACACACAAAAAATTACTGCTTGTGAGTTCAAAACTCTATAAGACGATGTCATTGTTTTTTAAATAGTGATATTGCCGTTCTGACTGAAAAATTCGTTTATAGTACAACTAAAAATGACCTTTGTTTTATAAAAAAAAGTAAAACATTACTTAAATTTCCACTGAATTTTTATTTTTAACACCACAAGATGATGATGAAATTATTATAATAAAAGGTTGGTTAACAATTTATGGATGGTACTAAAATGATTTAGTGACAATAGATTTAGTAATGGTAAATTATTTAGTTCTAATTGTTCATTTAACAAAGAGTCAGAATGTGATATTTAAATGAAAATAACCACCAGTTCAAAACAAACTTTAAAATATTACATACTTGCATAAAAGCCTAATTTCCTAGAATCCTTAGAAATAAACAATTTGAAAAATTCCGACTCCTTGTTATATGAACAATTAGAACTAAATAAATACGGAGGTTGTTAAATTATAAAAAATTAATTATTTGCATAAATAATTTTTTTATTTTATTATCTGATAAACAGTTATTTAAATTTACTTCATGTCGTTGGAATTATAAAAAAAATATTAACATATTTTTCTTATAATTTTCTATAAAATCCTATAAACTTTTTAGAAGGCTTGGCACTACAAAAGTAAAATACTGTGCATAGTGTAAGTTAATACCCTAAAAACATAAATGCTGTATAACAATTTTAGTGTTTCTCTCATAACACCTAAAAATCTCCTCAATTTTGTATTACGTATAATTTTATGAGGTTTTTTAAGAGATATTTTTGTTAGAATATTGATATAATTACCTAACTGAAACAGTAAAACCAGAAACAATTTCCAAAAATTGAAGTAAAAGACAATTTTGGAATTAAGTCAGTAACCGAGATATCATTTATACTGCTATAATACTATAGAAACAATTTTAATTTCACTAAAATTAGTGAACAACAATCACTCTTGTTTGTTAAGACCATAACCAGTTCACTCAATGTTAATTTCATATCTGTATTCATAGTAAAATTAATTGAGATGTGTAATAGTAATTTTAATAATTTAATAATTTATTTTATTAGTCTGTTAAAATGATTGACGTATGGTTTTACAATATGATTAAAATACGGAACACAAGCATTTTTTTGTAAAATAACCTCATTATTAGCGTTAATATTATCACATAAGAGATAACATTGAGAATATTCTATTAAACTAAAAAGATTTATTGAGAAATCATTTAGCCCATATCTTTGTTAATGTGGTTAGGATGTACGTAAATTTGATTTTCTAATCTTTCGAAGACTGGTGTCAGAATTTTGGTTCCTTTTACATTGATAATCTGTACTCTAGAGTGTTAGTTTTGAGCTATAGTTCATTGTACCATATGTTCCTTTTTATGCACATTTCTTTAATTTTAGTGGATATTGGTTTTTTATTTTCTCCCAAATACATTATCTCACACGAATATGAAATTTTATAATAAATAAACACCTTTAGCCCCTAAAGAAGTGACTATTTTAGTGATTTATTCACTCCTCAATTTTCTTACCAATAGTCCCAATTTTAAACACAATTTGGGAAATATTTCAGATCACTAAAAGACACAAATCCTCTATAAGCTGAAAGTGTTTATTAAAGCTCAAGTTTGTCTAGTACGGTATACGTGGGAGAAGCTAGAAAATCAATATTTATAAGAATTAAAAATTGTGAAAGATGAAATGCAACAAACCATACAAAGAGCTATAGGTGCACATCAACACACTAACGACGTCAGTGGAACCAAAATTTATGTTTCAGTGTTCACTTTCTAAATACCAGGCATTAGGTATTCAACCAAAATTTATACTCGAACATTAGCAGAGATACGGGTGATTGTATATATGACATATGGAGACCGATCGTTACACATGTTTCAGAGCTCATTCATTGCTCTAATCTTGAAGAGAAAGAACCCTGAATATGCCTCTTTTGTGGTACTTTACAAAACGAGTAAGCAAATTTTAAGACGACACTATAAGCGGAACCTTAAAAGCTTACGAGTCCTGCTACACCACACCACTTTACGAAAATGACACGTACAAGAAAAATCCTATATTTAGGAACATGGTGTACCATAAATCAAACTGGAAAATGAGTGGCATATAATAAGCTGTAAAATTATGAAATAATTTATTTATACCTAAACAAATCATAACTTCCAACCAATTGTATTTTGAACAGTTAGTGTTTTAAATCAAATTTATGGGCTTTCCTGTATTTCTTGTTTTTTTTATCTGTCCAAAAGAATATCTACCAAATGTTGCAAATTTTCATTGTATTCTAAAAAATGGTCTTTTAGTGATAGTACCTTTAAGCTGTCAGGGTTCTAGTATGTAGTCTCATATCGTAAATGTTAACATTAGCATATTTGGGAACAGCAATACTAAAAATAATAGTTTTATACCTTTTTTAAATTTTTATACATTTTGATATTTATCGTAGTGGTATATTTAGAAGTAGTGTATGGTAGTATCCTAAGATATTAAATATTTTTAGGGGTACATTTTTACATAACATAAGAAGTAGCTATTTTTAATATTGCAGAGAATTGGTTTTAAATTCTTAGGAAAAGAAACGGTGGCAGTTTTTTGAGCATGATTCTCCATCGCCTACAAGCTTTATTACCTTGTAATCTATGTAAGAATTAATAAAATTTAAAAAAAAGCAGCGTTAACCTTGCAGCCTATAGTAAATTAAAAAATAATAATTAATTATGATTTTTATGTTTGAATAATTTTTGCTTATAGTGACAGTTCGAAATAAGTATTATAGATAAATTTTTGAAAAGATAATTTTCGAAAAACAATAGATTTTCAGGCAAAATTTCTAAACCGACAAATTGTCGAAAAACCTAGGTTTTTAGTGTTCCGTACGGAGCACTTATGGGATCACTTCGGTGTTTGTCCGTCTGCCCGCATGTCTGTCCGTCCATCTGTCACACCTGATTTTCTCCGAAATTAATTAACATAAAAAGTTGAAATTTAGTATAAATATAGGAATTAATGGCCCGATCAGACCCGAATACTTTTGAAAGGTATATTTTGACTAAGGAGTTATTTATGAGGAGTGAAATCGAAAGTGAAAAAAATTTTTTTAGCAGGTCATCGGGTGGGGTGTCAAATGAAAGATTGTAAAAATACAAGTTCAAGAATATATATTATGTAATATTTTCGCGCACTTTTCTTTGTATTTTTTTAAAAAAAATGCCAAAAAATGAACGTCCCCCCCATTATCTCGAAAAGTACCGATTAAAAAATTTTGAAAATTGTAGACTGTGCGTAAATTATCATGAGTCCATTACGTTTGATAATATAATTTATCTGGTATAAAGAAAAAACTATGAAGACTATGTTTCTTGACGTATGGTGGAGGAAACTGTAACCGAGTGGCGATTCGCTCTTGTTCAGAGATATAATTTTATTTTATTTTAAAAGCAATCACAGTACAGAACACTAATTGCGCAGGTCCAACTTGCACTTCGCCGGTTTTTTAATACGGTTTGATCGATCTTGATTAGTGGAGGGCAAAGGCTAGCTCAAGTTAGTTCAGATAACAATAAATTAGCTATATTACGATTACCTGAAATAACCTATGTCTGCAACTAGCTAAGATTCACCTAATTAAAATATTCAGTCCAGGAAGGTTGGTCCAAATTACAATAGCTTTAAATTAAACTACAATTGAATTAATAAATTATTTAAATTAATTTACATTTATTTGAATTAATTTACACTTATTTGAATGAAACCTAACTAACTGAACTTCTTTTTATGTTAGCGCAGGTAAATCTACAGTAAACTGATTTATTCAATGCCTAGTAATTAATTTGCTATAATAATAATTAACTCGATTTTTTTTTGTATGGTTAGGTGGCTCTTGGCTAATCACGGGCAGAAATTAGTTGAGGTTAATACAGATAATATTAAATTAATTAAACTGAAGTATAATTTAAGATTTCCTGTACGCATTCCTATACGTGGCTAGCCAGCTTTATTTTATGTTCAGCTACATCTAAGTTAAACTACAAATTCAAATTCAAATCTGGATTCACCTCTGTCTACGTTTTTTAAATATATTATTTTTTAAAAGAAAAGTTAGATCAACAAAGTTGTATTTTATTTATCTTTTGACTCGTGATCTTTAAAATTTTTGTGCATGCAAAAATTTTTGTTTTTTAAAAAATCCTGCTCGTAAAAATTCATTAATTTTTCCAAAACTATGTTTTTTCAGAAGTTTTTTTCTGAAATTTTTTTACAGACACATATGAAGTTTGCTCAATAAAAACAACCGAAATACAAATGTTATACTATATGCGCATGCAGGGCTACCCTCATAATATGCTGAAGCCACAGATTTTTACCAAAAAATAATTTGATGATGAATCACGAAATATGAAAAAAATTGATTTTTTTTTATTACATTAATTACAAGATAATAATAATAAAAAATTCGGCTCAAAATTTCAATAAAACTATGTCCTTTCAAGGAAAATACAATAACAAATCATGTCTCATATCCTGATAATCTTACATGTTTACAAAAGTATAATGCTTGCTTCTGCAAACAGGAAAACAGTATAGCAGTGACATGTTTGAACTTTATGACAAAAATAAGCAGTCCACAAAGAATCACAATATGGTTTTTACCAATAGTCTGTTGAAAACTTCTGGACAGATAAACGATCTGACAATAGTCTTCCGTTACGTTTTTTGTCAATTGTCATAATATGTATAAATTAACTGATAACAGATTATTAAATAATAGACTATTTTACAATCTTATTGTTTATTTTTATCATGTACTGCAAAAGTAAAGCTCTTCTACTTTCCACTTTTCCAATTTCTGTTACATCCATTTAACATCTTCGAATTGTTAGTCCGAGGGAACATACATAATGGGGGGTCCGAAGCACATAATCAGAAGGTACTCTAAGACCACTGCTTTAGGGTCCTGTTCTATATTCCCGGCTTCTCACGACAATCTTCTACCTACGAATCTCCTCGTGACATTGCAATGATTTTGATTTTTTGGCTACGGCTCTCGAACCTATTCAGTACGACTTCAGATACGTATTCCACTCAACAACGAGAAATATACATACATACATATACATACATATATCTTCATTACCAGTCCTTTCTGATCTAGGCAGTCCCTCACCGACAACATGCCATCGGTTGTTCCCTGCATTTGACCTGAGCGTTATTTAGTTCATAGATCAAACAGTCGAAGGAACTAAAAAAGACATCGATTCACCATTTATTAAACGAATAATCGAACGCTATCATGGAACAAACTATATAAGAGATATTTCAGAACTCTAAAACTAGTGTTGGTAAAGTATTACAAAATCTCTTTAAATCTGTTTGTTTGTATCAATAATTACTTAAGAATTGTCCGGGTATTTTATAAAAATTATTTTTTGTTATAGAATTATCAATCATTCTACTCTTACAATTGCGGAATTTTTAAGACGAACTTTATATATTTAAAGTTGCGTAAATTCAAATATTACTCTTAAGGTAATCTCAGATAAGTGCTGATGTAAAAAAAGTCACAAAGAAAATCAGTTGTGACTTTTACAGCCTATGTACAAATTTTAACATGAAACATGACCTCTCATGAAAAACACCATAGACTGAATATAAACAATTAATTACAGCTTAAAACAAATCAAATCCTTTTCACCCTATGAGATTCCTCAACTTGATCATTAATTTCTATTTCATAAGTTGAAGTATAGTAAATAACTGAATTATAATTCTATTGTAATTAATTGTTGATAATTTAGCATTGAAGATGTAAAAACAGCAAAGAAAATAATAAAAAAAAATGTATACGGTACCAGTATATGTACTGTAGTAAACTTCTCTTAAAGTAGAGTGGCTTAAAAGCTTCAGAGAAAATTGGAAGTCATTTATCCTCTTACCAACAGGCAGTTTTAAAATAAGTATTGAATTTGACTGTCTCTATGTTTAATTAAAAGAAATTTCTTGATCTAACTTGAAAAAATTATATTAATAACATCTTTGATTGTGTTAGCCGATACTTGTTGGAAATTCATAATAAAATTATATAAAAACAACACTATGTTTTAATTTCCAATATATTTAAAGTCACTTGACAATTGTTTCACCATACAATGGCTTCTTCAGAAGTAAATTATTTACTTCTGAAGAAGCCATTGTATGGTGAAACAATTGTCAAGTGACTTTAAATATATTAGAAATTAAAACATAGTGTTGTTTTTATATAATTTTATATTAATGATTTAATTAGTGATTTAAATAACTTTATTATTATTAGCATATCTTTAAATTAAAAGCGTTCAAAATTACACCAGTTAAAGGGAAGTATTAAATTCGTGAATAAGTCACCCTTTGGCGTTTTTGCTTTTCTTCACGTTTCTGGGTCCCGAGATAACAATAAAACACTTTTGCCTGGCTTTCTGTCTATTCGTTGGCATGGTAACTCTCAAACGAAATGGGATATTGATTTCAAATTTGGTCAATACATAATACTTGAAGTAAAAATAGAACCTATAGTTTTTGGACGATATCGCTAAAGGAGAAGGGGGTGAAAGAATTGGGGGTTCGATAAATTATGTTTATCTTCTATATTATTATACTATTTTTGTATATTATGAGATGTTTATTGGTTTATGGTTGATATAATGAATAATTTCTAATTATAATTATGGTATTTTCATATAAGGGGTTAAAGGAGTGAAGAGTGTTACCAAGGTTGCTTCTATATCTTTCGTATCGTATTATAGGTCTTTTGCGGTGCTTATGAGATCACTTCGATGTACGTCTGTCACACTCGATTTTCTCCAAAATTACTTGAAATTTGGCACAAATATAAAAACTGATGGCTCAATCAGTGCTGTGTAGTTCTGAAAGGTAAATTTTGACCTAAGTGGTTAGTTTTGGGAGGGATAAAATCGGAAGTGAAAAAAAAAATTGCCAGGTCATTGAGTGAAGTGTCAAATGAAAGCGAGTTTAAAAATATATATGACGTAATACTTGCACACTCTTTTTTTCTGTACTATTTAAAAAAAAGACCAAAAATCTCGAAAAATACTGATCAAAAAATTTTGAAAAAATTCTGGAATATTCTTCAAGTGTAGATTGAATGAAAATTATCACGAGTGCTTTACGTCTAATGATTTTCTCAGGTATATGAAAAAAAAAACTTGTGAAAATTATGTTCCTTAATAATATGGTGGAAGTTTTCTTAATATACTTTTCAGCATACACACGGATGGGTTCCGAGAGAAAATATTTTATTTTATTTGTTTATAATTAAACAAATATTTAGGTAGTAAATATTTGTTTTAACACTTTTATTACTGGTTTCTAGATTAAGCTAGATTGACTTATTGGATATTAGGTAGCTAACATGCTATATGTCAGAGACCTAATTATTTAGCTTAAGTAAGGATTTTATTTTATTTTAAAAGCAAACACCGTACAGAACAGTAACTGCGTAAGTCTAACGTGCACTTGGCCGGTTTTTTGGCTAAAGGAATTAGAAAATTTAAAGCTTATTTTTTCACAATTTGTAATTTTAATACAAATAGTATGAGAGGGAAATGTTAGGTTTTCGTTATAAATATCTCTGAAGTTCATCCTGTGCTTAATTTTTTCTGTTATTATTATTTCAAATAAAATATTGACTTGTAGTATTTGTATTCAGTTTTTTCTTTAGTGAGAGAAAGTCAAATTCAGTACTTATTTGAGAACTAAATGTAGCAAGGGAAATACCGCATGAAATGGCATTATCCATGTTTTCTAATGAAAGTATTTTCATTATGCTCAGAATATATTTTTATTGCTTCAACTAGAAAAAATTACGCTAAAATTGTATTTCCAAAATTTTTAATCGTTTGAAATAATAGGGGGGGTTATGAAACAAGTGATTCATTTTGTAAGTAATAGTTGTATAACGGTTTTATAAAATTAAGATATATGTCTAGTGTTTAACATACGACTTTTTATTTAAATTTTAAAATAATTCACAAAAATCTAACATTTGATAGAAAATGTAATGTATTTGTTTTCATATAATAGAGTAACAATAATAATTAATAACTGATTCATACAGTAAAGTACAATGGATTATTTTAATTAAATAAAAAGATCTTTGTGACGTTTTCAAAAATGGTAATCAAAACTATATTATTTAGACATAATTGAATAAGTATAATATAATGTCTTATTGTTAACTTATTGAGCTTAGTATTGTTGTGTTTTAAAGTTTATAATATTTTATTATGATACGCTTAGATTAGTGATACTCGCATAAGTCTGACTAGAAATTTTACTTCGTTTTGTTAAATACATTATTCATTTTTACTATTTTGCACTGTGTAAAGGGTAACTTCTTGTTCTATGACGCTATAACAAAGTAAGTTTAAAAAGATAATTTAATAAATCCGAAATTAAAACGAGCCTACAATAAATGTCTTAGTATGGAGATTTAAAGATTTATTAAATCATAAATCAATCAAACTATGAATCAACAAACTAGGACATGCATGTTTCGCTTCATGTCAGAACTCATCTGCCAGAATAGATAAAGAGGCAAATCGCGAACACATAGTAACAGCTGGAAAGATTTAAGAAACACACACAAGAACGTCAGTAGGCAACAAATCTCATTGCCATCCGGTATGGAACTGCCAAAACTTTTAATTCAAGGGCAATGAAATTTAGTACTTTTGTTATTATAAGCGAATAGGTTACTAATACCGCCATTGAATGAATAGCAATAATTGTAAAAATAGAGAACTAATACCACTACTGGATCTTTAGCGGTAACTCTAAGTCCAGATTAATATAATCGGGAATACAGCAACTCCGGTATAGAGTTCTCTTTAGCACTTCACCCACGTACCTTTGATGCACTTGTTAGACCTTCTGGGTCTGCTAAAACGTTCTATCTATTCTTTTTTTTTATATTATTACGGGCAATAAATATATATATATATATATATATATATATATATATATATATATATATATATATATATATATATATATATACGAGTATATATATATATATATATATATATATATATATATATATATATATACATATATACATATATATATATATATATATATATATATATATATATATATATATATATATATATATATATATATATATATATTAAAATATTCCTAATCTTGTGCTGGTGACAAAAGCAGAAATGGAAAATCGGTAGCAAAAACTCTCACATTTTAAATAAGATCCAAGAGTCCAAATTACTAAACTATTTAAAATATGTAGTTGCTTGTCGTAAGAAACTGTCATAATTCCTGCTACTGTGAATGAGTAATCCTTTTCGTAACAGAAAAACGTTCACTATCTAGTTTGTCCTATTCGATGCAGTGAAAGATATGGACAAAAAGTTGGTAATCTAGTGTGAAATATTCTGAAATTAGACATAGTCACTCAGACAGTACTCTCCTCCCGATTAAAAACGCTTCGCCAACGATTTTGGCGTTATTGATGATGGAGTCCAATATTATGTCTTTCTAAAGCCTCGTCGTTTAACTTTTGATATTTTCAAAAATCTTCACTTCGAATAATAGGTTTTCTTAAGGAATAAAATAAATTTCATTGTCATAAGTCTGGTGAATAAGCAGGCTGGTCCATGATAGTTCATTGTCGTGGTGGGGGATCCAGTTATTTTTATTCTAATTTAGGTCATGAACGTCACACCCATTCGTGCTTTCACATAAAATATAAAATTAAATGACCATGCGTTTGTGTACCGAAAAGCTTCTCTAATATTAAAACAAGAAAGTGAGAATGGTTTGCGCTTCCAGACTACTCTGGCGCGGTTTTTTCCTGAGAGGTTTACGATTCTGCTTCCACTCTTCACTCTGCCGTTCAGTCTTAATTCTAAATTCAGCTCCAGTTATGATTTTTTGAAAAAAAAAATGAAACCAATTTTACCCTTAATCCAGCCCTGCCAATAATTCACACGTTTTTTTCGCTCCAGTCAAACTTTTGTATGTTGAAATATCATTCGAAGGCGTTCGAACACTTCCCTTTCTAATTCGTAGCTTAAAAGCAATTATTCTTGTTGTACTGTGACTTGAATCCAATCGTGCACAAGTTGAGTATGACATGTGAAGTTGAAGGTCCTCCTGGCGTATCATCATTTTTCGCTCTTGGACCCTTCCAAAACAAATATAGTCACAGAACAAATCTATGTTATGAGAGATCACAAGCGCCGACTGGCCGTAAAGATCATCTAAAGTCACCTATAAGGAAGTAATTACTCGCTATTATTAGTCTTTGACCGCCGCCTTTAACATGTCCACCTAAATGAGTTATGACAGTTTTGTTCGCATTTTTTATTTTTTTGATGAAACATAACATTTTTGTAAGACTCTCTAAACATTTAGATACAGACCTATAGCTTTACAGCAGACTTCCCATGTTCGTTTTTTAACGTTCTAAGAATTTCTTGCCCGCTTTTACCCAATTTTATCAGAATTTGTTCGCTCTTGGCTTGCCTAAACCACCTTGCTTCATTTTGACTTAAAAGAAATTTGTATATAAATACTGTCACGTGCACATTCTACAATAGCCAAACTCGGACTAATATTCATGCAACCTCCATCTACAGGTCAAACCAGTTAAATTGCCTACTGCGTGGTCACATCGCGGACAGGAGCAACAAAAAAAAACTTTGCACAGACTTTGTATTTCGCAACTGTTTGCCAAAATCATTTAATTTTACTTATAGTGGAAAATTTCAAGTGCTTACCCTCTACACTTTTCGCTACGGTATATATATAGTATATTAATTTCATTTAAAATAAGATGCAATATGATCCTAAATAGGTTTCGTTTATCGAATTTCCAAAGTACCTTTCTGTAATTTAACTCCTTTAAACTCTTTGTCTGAGGTAGTTTTATGTGCCATATTAGCCATTATGATATTATTTTGTTGTATTTCTTGTTAAAGTTTTATTGTACAAAATATGATTTTTATTAATTTATTAAGAATTTATATTATAAATATGTTATATACAAGTACCTTTACATTATTTATTATAATGTATGAAAATCCATGTGTAGCATTAAAGGGAATTTTAAAATTATGATTGTGTTTTATTTACTTTTTAACATAAGGTACAAAGGTTAAAAATATAATAGATGTTTCACTAAAGTTTCTTCTTGAAACTATTTATATGCTAGTACTTAGGACGTTAAGAAGCCTATAAAATTTACTATTTGTTGGCGGCAACTTTTTAACGGTTAAACCAAAAGTATGGAGTGATCTTAAAGAGATGGGTGCACCAATCTATCTTATCACTCTCATCAATCAATCCATCCCGAGACGCGTTTCGCCGTATCACGGTTCATCAGTCGAGCTAGGATCGACAAACAAGAGAACAGAATTTCTAATACTTATCCAGGTACTTAGGACTGATGATAGACCAGCTTATAACTCACCAGAATATGTAAATATGGCCTTAGTGAAAAATCGTTAGATTTCGAGATATTGACAGTTTTATGAGTTTCGTGAAAATGTACCAGTTAGTTAATCGAGTGCTACAACTATAAATTTCAGTATTCTAAAATTATAATTATTGTTACGTGTCAGTTCAAAATAAAACTAATTGTGCTAAGGCTGTGGAAAAAAAAAACATTTTTGCAAGTATCATGGGTAAAAACATTTTAGGTGACTAATTTTTTTTCGATTTCTAAATGATTTTTAATTAATGTCATATTTACATATATATATATATATATATATATATATATATATATATATATATATATATATATATATATATATATATATGTATATAATAACTTCCCCATCAATTTTTAATAGCGAAAATAGTTGTTTATGTTCTGGTGCTGGCACTAAATTCTGTTACACTACTCAAAATGCTATTAGATTAGCAAGGCTTTTTTTAAATTTTTCGTTTTAAAAATGGAACATTAAGATTTTTATGCGATGGTTTTTGCACTGGTTAGAGTCAACCGGGCAGACGGTCTCAAATTGATCACTGGCCTTGCTGACGTGGATCCTAGGGCGTCACAAGAAAACCCACCGACCAGGAGGAAGGTACACAAATCAAATAACATATACATAGCATCATGGAACGTCCTCATATTGAACCAAGCAGGAAACCTGCAGATTCTTGAGAACGAACTAATTCACCGTAAAATAAACATTGCAGGTATTTCTAAAACTCACTGACGAGGTAACGGTTTTTTTGTGGGTCTAGCACACGTGCTGCAGGGAAGACCCTAAAGCGCTACAGGAGCGACATGTGTGCGGAAAAACGGTTCATGTTGTTCTTGAATCGCTGTAAATTGTACTCGGTGGGAAACACAGTCCTGGGCAAATTATTCCAAAGAGTTCTCAGTATATAAGACTGCTTGAAAAGCGTTGTATGAGGAGTAACAAGCTGAACCTCATACGGATGTGAAGTATTAGCGCGACGTGTATTTCTAACATGCACCGCTATGCGAGGAATTAAGCGGGCTACATCCTTCGAACACTTTCCATGAAAACACTTGTAGAATAAGCTCAAGTCGCCAACCGTTCTTTGATGTTCCTGCGAATCAAGGCCGCCGGTCAATCCAATCAGACGAACAGCTCTTCTCTGAATAGAATCCAACAAATGTAGTGTATGTTTCGGAGCGGAGCCCCAAACATGGGAGCAGTATTCCATAGTTGGTCGAATTTGAGCTTTGTAAAGAATTAACAGTTGTTGTGGAGTGTAAAGCTTTCTGGTTCGAAATAATATCCCCAACTTTTGAGAAGCTCTCCTTGCTATGCCTGCAACATGTTCATGCTAGGACATATTTGCTCCCAAATTAAAGCCCAACAAATTGAGTGATGATGTTAGAGGGATGGAGTGCCCCGACATAACCATGTCGGGTTCAGGAACGTTAACTTTTTCAGAAAAAACTGCCGTCTGGGTTTTTGTAGCGTTAAATTCCACTTGGTTACTGTCACCCCAAGACAGAATTTTTTCCAGGTCTTTGTTAAGTTGAATGACTTCCTGCTGTCTGCGGATATTCGTCTGAGTAGCCGATGTCCCAGCGTTCAAAGTGAATGACGAGATAAGCGTACTGTCAACTGCAAAGCTGTAGATTGGATTCCCGGTCTTTTCCAGCAGATCGTTAATGTAAATGAGAAAGAGACTAGGAGAGAGTATGGAGCCTTGAGGCACACCGGCGTTGATAGTGAAGGTGTGAGAAAGAAATCCGTCAACTGCCACTCGTAAAGAAAGCTCTCTGAGGAAACATGAGAGTCACAAACAGAACTTTTCAGATATACCATAAGAGCGTAGCTTAGCCAATAGTCCGTTGTGCCAAACACGGTCGAATGCCTTAGATATGTCAAGAGCAACCGCTCGAGATTCTCCAAAGTGTTCAATTACGTTGTTCCAAACATGTCTTATATAAGTCAGAAGATCTCCTGTTGATCTATGTTTACCAAGGCCATACTGGTGATCGCTAATAATGTTGAATCCTTTAAGATATTTTAGAAGATGCTGATTGATAGCATTTTCCATGACTTTCGATATTATTGAAAGCAGTGCGACTGGTCGATAATTATTTGGAAGGTCTTCTTGCCTTTTTAGGTATCGGCTGAACTATGGCGCATTTCCAGCAGCAAGGAAATATTCCCTTTCTGTAGGATAGGTTGAAAAGTCTACAGAAAACTGATGTTAGTTCCCTCGCACAGTTTTTGAGAACTGTGGCAGGTATTCCGTCAGCGGAATTGTTGGGCCAAGCGACAAGTTTGTTTCTAATTCGTTGTTTGTGTGCCTCCTTATTTTCGTCGATAATTCCTTTGCATCTATTCCAGGCACGAACAAAGGTGTTACGATTTATGGTGTTAGGATTTTCACGCCATTGTCGGTAGGCAAGATGTTTAGAAGCAACAGCTTTTTTGCATTTGCGGTCAAACCAAGGCTTACCGTTGGAAGGGCATTTCTTCGAAAAAGGGATGTAAGCTTCCATACCAGCCAAAATAACATCGGAAACCTCCCTGGCGCAGTCAGATGGGTCGTCGGATCGAAAACAAACGTCTAACCAAAGGAAAGTTCGAAAATATTCCATGAGATCTTCCCATTTAACAGATTTGTAGTGCCAAATCTTACGCGGATTAGGCGCCTCTCTGTCACTGATTAGTAAGATACTTGATGTCGAAAGCAGTTTATGGTCAGAAGACCTAATGGCCGATTTACGGTGACC
Source organism: Pachyrhynchus sulphureomaculatus (assembly GCA_019049505.1). Lineage (NCBI taxonomy): Eukaryota > Metazoa > Arthropoda > Insecta > Coleoptera > Curculionidae > Pachyrhynchus > Pachyrhynchus sulphureomaculatus. The sequence goes on along the minus strand of CM032449.1, from coordinate 124,729,105 downwards.
GTGTAAATCTCCGGATTGGTGGTTAAAAACAGATCAAGAAGACTGGTGAACTCCCCGTCTCGATCAGGGATCCATGTTGGAAATTAAACCACAGCAATGTCTCTCCTCTCCGACATATGGCCGTATATTAACATTTTTTGCTCATATTAATCGCATCAATAATTTTGAAAAATTCATCATTCAAGGAAAATCATCTGGAAAGCTACCAACCATCTCGATGGACCGATACAATCTGTAAGCTGACTAACATGAGATTTTAAACCGCAGCCCGAGAAACCAATAACCGGCAAGGATGGCGTCGTATTATGTACAGAGTCATCCACAACAAGAATGAGAAAGTCTCATGACCACTACACATCGGATACGTTATTAGACTAAGAAGAGACAGTCAACTGACCAGCTTCTGTGTGTGAAGCAAGTGTCGGTCTGTTATATCCTATAATTTTGGGGACTACTTAAAATAAAACACAAATTATTAATTTTTGCATCCAAATCTGTTTAATCTCCTTTAAAGTAATCTTCTCCCCACTTACGGCAAAGTTTTTTTTTCCAGTTTTCAGTACTCATTATACTTGATTTCCGTTAGTGGTTTTAAGGCGTCTAGCAAATTCTCTTTGATAGCTTCTGTGGTCATACGATACTATATTTGGTGAATATGGTACTGGTAGAATGGTCATCGTTTCATTTTTACCTAACAAGTTAAGAATTCCACTACGCGATGGTGCATTATCGTGATACCAAATCTACGAATTGTTCTCCATGTGAAACTGCAAAGCCGTTTTCCAACAAAGAGAAAAATATGTTTTTTTATTTTTTATGTATAATTTTCTTTTTTAACCTTAAGCTCATATAATTCTGTTTTCGAGATATTAGTGGTGCCCTTGTATATATATATATTATATATATATATATATATATATATATATATATATATATATACATATATATATATATATATATATATATATAATATATATATATATATATATATATATATATATATATAAATACATATATATATATATATATATATATATATATATATATATATATATATATATATATATATATATATTAAAAATAATATGTATACAAGGGTTGTATTAAAATAGATGTAACAAATGTCCACCCATTTTTACTTTTAGCTTATAAACTTTCGATGGCATCTGCAATGCTTGAATCAACTGTACAGAGATGCGTCAACCGATTCTGACCCCGCAGGAATTTAATTGTAAGTTCTTGAAGACCCCGTAAATCTTAAATTCGATCTGAAAGAGGGCGAGGGTGGAATAATTTGATCCCTCTCTTTCCTCTCGGTCCCTCGCTGTCTCGTTTGCTCGCTGTTGTGACTGAGGGTCCAATGTCACGTGATGTAAACAGAATGTAGCATGGAGGGAAGGCAATGTTGCATTATCATGAAGTTTTTCTTATTTTACCGTAAAGTGGGTACGGCAGCAACAAAGTTTCAGCGACTTACATTAGACAGTATAATATTATACATACTTTTAATTATCTTTGTTTAACAAAATAAGGAACTGATATTAAACAAACTGTAAAATTTAGGTTGTACGTGATGCACGGGTTTAGTTAATGGGTCTAAAGTATGAAATGCTCACTAAAATCGCTTAAGTTATTAGTTTTTAAAAATTTAATAATTTAAAAGAGCTTTTATTCTTCCACGACGTCATATACAGGATACAGTTCGAAGAAATTACGCCATCTTGATTTTTTATAAATGGAAAGCCCTGTATATTATTTTATTTTTGAATCCTACTAAAAATTCTAGATATTATTTATCTAATATACCATATGTCTAAATTGAACTATTTTGGAATTATTGTCATTTGAAATTTAAAATAAGAAAGAGACAAAAAACTATTAATAAATACCCTAGGTTTATTTTTAAGGTAACAATTGCTCAAAATGTCTACCGTTAACAGCGAGGCAATGACCCAATCGGTGATAAACAGCCTGAAGAGAGTTTTGCAGAGAATCTGGTGGTGATCTGTGCTACTTCACATTGAATTCTTTGTTATAAATCTTTTAGAGTTTTAGGTCGACTTCGGTAAACCCTGGTTTTTAATTGACCCCATAAAAAAGTCGGGTGGCGTAAGGTCACTCCTTGCAGGATTGGAAAAATCGCATCCAAATATCTACGAACATTGGTTTCATAGTGAGGAGGTGTTCCGTCCTGTTGATACCACAGATTCCTGTTAGAGGTATCCAAATTATTTTCATCGGGAAAAAGACCTGCACAAGTTGAAGCAGCAAGTTCTTGGAGTACCTGTAAATACCGCCGCCCTGTCACATTTCCATCGACAAAAAAGAGACCAATGATACGACGTCCACAAATCCCTGCCCATACGTTTATCTTTTGTGATCTTTGAGAATGACTGTGGATTGTCCAATGGGGATTCTCAGTAGACCAGTACCGGCAGTTATGCCTATTAACTCTTCCGTTAAGACAAAATGTGGCCTTGTCAGAAAAAACAATATTATGAATTAAGTTAGGATCATTATTGATTCGTCCCATCATGACCTCGCAAAATTCAACGCGTCTATCGTAGTCATCTTCAGATAATTCTTGCAATAGAATGGGTTTGTATGGATGTAATTTTTCTTTGTTCAGTATACGACTTAAGGTACCTTTACTTATGTTGTCGTCTAGGTAAAGCTGACGAATGGCTGTATGGGAATTTTCTGTAATTTTCAATAAAACAATTAATTTTTTATCATCGCTTGTTTTAAACTTTTGGAGGTCCAGATTTAGAACGATCCTTAACATGACCTGATTGTCTAAATCGGTTTAATGTTTTGCTAACTACGGATTGGGTAATAGGTTCTCAATTCGGATATTCTGCGTTAAAAAGATCACACATTTCCTGTTGTGTTCTCCTACGGTCTACGTGACCAACCATCATTAAGAAAGTAGTTCTTTCAGTTTCTGTTAAATGTACCATTATGATATTACGCTCAAATTGTAGTTTCACAAAATGCAACAATAAACATTTTCGTCAGTAAATCAGTTTTTGACGCGTTAAGTCGTTACCTGACAGTAGACGTTTGACACAAGCCAGCTTAAATTTTTTCTTTAATTTGATCTTCTTAATTTCAAATATCAATAATTCCAAAACAGTTCAATTTAGATATATGGTATCTTAGACAAATAATATCTAGAATTCTAAGTAGGACTTAAAAATAAAATAATATACATGGCTTTCCATTTAAAAAAAAAAATTAAGATGGTGTAATTTCTTCGAACTGACAGTTCAAAACATTTTATTGTTAAAGTCAGCTTGTGCGCCGTATAACATCCTATAACTATTATTTAAAAAATTTTTTGATACACTGATTAATAAAAGCTGTGGGATCATTATTCCATACATATGAGGTACCCTGGATCTTATATTATACCCTTTTTTTTGAGATTTTTCCAGCTATTTAATGTCGACGGTATAGATGGGCGCACCCTACAATAATATTTTGGGATCAAATGTATTGTATACCTAAATTTAGGATGTACTTTATTTTCATGCAAACAGACAGACATAACTAGACGAGCCGACAAACATTCAAACAAAGAATGCGAAAATGGTTTGGTCTATACATCGATTAAGTGATAGTTATCAATCACTTTTCCAATAAAATTTTAAAGCATTTTTTTGTCTAGCTCCAACTGCACTATTTCTGCCATAACCAATCCGTTTTCAGAATGGTTCTGTTTCTGAGGTTTTCATGTTTGAAATTAAAATAAACTACGGTTTTGACACTACTTTGTGCAATCGTTTCTAAATTTAAAATCTGGCAAGATATTCAACAATATATGTAAATTATAGCTACAACATTCAACAATAAGAAACAATAAATTTAATACTGCATAGTTCTACAATATTTATTCTGCACAGAGGCTCAGTATATAGAAAAAATAATTTTGAATAATTTTATCCACAAATTTACGATTTTAGAAGGCTGAAAATGAAAGTAAGTAAATATAGAAGCATGAAATAAGGGATTCATCAATGTATCCTTAATTTTCAAAGTTTCACTCCCATTTTGCAAATAAAGTCGAATATTTTCTTTATTTTAAACAACAACAACAACTATGTTAAGAATGTAGAATCTTTTGGCACAATGACACTACTCAGTATATATCACCACTACACCAAACACTTTATTTTTGTACTTAACGCGCGTTTCGCTAACCACGTTAGCATCATCAGGAGCGAGTCAATCATTGCTCCTGATGAGCTCATATGGTTGGAAACCCACGTCGAGTGCAAAAATAACACTTTTTGTAGGAGTAGTGGTAATATATACTGAGTAGTAACAATAAGTATATAAATAGATTTATTTTCTACAGAAAGAATGCTATTGAAATGCGACCCCTTAGCCAAAAATTGTGTTGCGCCGTGTTATCAATATACTGACACAGCTTTTGTTACAATTTTATTACATGTAGAGCTCTAGGCAATTACTTTAAAAAGTCATTCAGTTATACTTACCAATTCCCAAAGTTAATTAAAAAATTAATTAAAGTCGAGTAATTAAAAAACGTAATCTAGTTGCCCATTACTCAGAAAATATAATTTATTTCACAAATATTTATTTTAATTTAACTAACTCTTGTGATAGTTCAGTTATTTTCATAGTAGTTCAGTTTCTTTCATGCTAGTTCAGTTACTTTCACAGCAATTGAATTCATATAATGTTAGCAGTTGAAGGCGAAAGTAATTCTAATTCATCGGCAGTAATTCAATTACTATGGCAGTAATCGATTACTGCTTTTATAATTCAGTTAATGAGATATTAAGTGAATTACTTAGAAAGTAATTCGATTACCCACAAAGAATTACCAATTATTGGAATTTTAATTGTTGAGAAACATATTTATGTTTGTATCTATTTTCAAGTCATATTACATTCAGTAAGCATGAACATTTAACATCACCTAAATGTTGATGTCATATATAACTTCAGCTTGTCTTAAAGTTTGATGCAAATTACGATTATTAAGTCATAATAAATTTTTTAATATATTCATATTATTATGAAAACTAAATAATAAACCTGGCAACACCGTTGTAAACGCATAAACACCAGTCCACAAGAATTAATCCGCAGTGAATACTGCTGTTATTCTGTTGAATACAATACTTATGTGGAAAGTTGTAGATTTAGAGTGTATTTTGTAAAAGTAATATTCTGAATAAACTAATTCTGGTTTCAAAAATCAATCTGATGATAAACTGATTTTTAAAACAATATTTCTGTGACTTGTTAGAACTGTCGCACAGTGACGCGCTTTTTTGAGTGATTCTGTTAGTTTGGTGTTAAATGCAACTTGATGAACATGAGGACGTAAGTAATATTTTTATTTGTTTTTTGAAGAAACGTTCTTAAAAGTCTTGTTTTTATTATTTTAATGTTACCTTTTATAGGCTACCATAATTTTTCTAAAATAGTAAAATTTCATAAAAAGTAATTGGACGTGCATATTTTTAATTTCTGAAAAATATCTGGACATAATGAATACCTGCGGTTTCATTCACGACCATAAATACCTTGCATATCTTCCTTCTATGAGTGTCGACAGCCTCTGAGCTGGGAGGCAGCTTCTCAAAATTCTATTAATATTTTTTGTTTTTTTATTATTATAATTTTTTAAGCCCTCAAGAATCTAGGGGGGCAGCTGCCCTTCCCTACCCCCCTGGCTACGTTCATTCTTCCTTCATAAAAGTTTATTACATTTGTCTTCCTTAAATATCAATATTATCTCATACTTATATGACAAAGGCTACTCTATATATATATATATATATATATATATATATATATATATATATATATATATATATATATATATATATATATATATATATATATATATATATATATATATATATATTAATTTATATATATATATATATATATATATATATATATATATATATATATATATATATATATATATTACTTTTAATAGTACGGGATTCCCTAATTAATTTTTTTTTCTTTAAATACCGATTACTTGCTAATAGAAAAATGGTTTTCCATTTAGTGATTTTGCAACAACTTTATGATGGACCATTATAGTGCATGACTTTTAAGAATGGCAGCAATATATATACTATTTCATATTACTTAAAGTTTTTTTTTTATTTTAAATGCGTGTTTTAAATCCATTCAATAAAAAAAAATATTCATTCGAAATTATGATACCATCTGTGTTACATGAGTAGTAGCTGTCTTAACTATGAGTTTTAGTTTTTTATTGTGGTAATTTTTTCTTCTTCTTAAAGTGCGATATTCGATATGGCCGTAGGAGACCTTCTCGCCTTTGTCTGTACTTGGTGCCTTTTTAAGTGTTCCACAGACAGGACCTACAGTTTAATACCGGTTCCGAACGGCTAAAGTGAGGGCTTTACTAGGCACGATGCTACGTGTGATTTGCCATTGCCTTCCAGCGAGAGGCGACCGTCACGTTGTGAAGTTTTTTTTTTTTAATTTATTAGTTTCCAAGCCGAGATTGGAACTCGAGTCTCCGGTGTAGAACCTTACCTATTACGCTAAAGCCGCCTCTATCAATCCTAGTAAAAGTTTTTTATTGGGGAAGCAATTTTTCCCATTTCTTGAATAAAAATTAGCCTATATCTTTATGAAAGAGCCTATACATAATCTGCAATTAAAATTTGTGATAAAATGTAGCCTATAATCTGACCCGGGACCTATTTTATCTCCATATATTAAATTTCATCAGGATCTGTTTGAATTTTCAAGTTTCATTCATACTATATTATAATATCGTTGATGTTAAAACCAGTTCTTCCATTATCTATTTGACTGCAATAATTAATGATATACAATAGTAAACAAGTATATTTATTTTTCAAGGTTGTTGCTACTTAAAAGCTATTATAATTCTTTTTGAACTCGAAAATTGTGGGTCTCTTTTAAATACAATAAAATCGACAAAAAATGTTTAAAAAATTCATGAGTTTCCAAGTGAATATAAGACAATAGGCGCAGACGGGTAAAATATACGTTTTACATCGAAAGTCAAGGTAATATTTTTTTTTACATATTAGCATTTTTATTAGATACGTGTTTCTTCCGAAAGGTAACAGTTTTTTAAGCTAGTTCCCTAATAATATCAACTAACACTAAAGTTACCAAAAAGTAAAAAAAGGAAATCTAAACCGAGTTTTAACTTGATTTAGTTCAGGGCTGTCTAGGCCGGAGACGTTTGCTGGCCACTGCAAATTACGAGATCGACTGGCGGGCATTGTTCTTCATTAATTTCTTTTTTACAATTCAATGTCAACTTCAATATTATCCCTTTGCGTACAAATAAGAGTCGCGGACCGGATGAGGCCCGCGGGCCGCAGTTTGGACAGCCCTAATTTAGTTAAATAAATGATTTTTAAGTTGTATTTTGTTTTTAAAGCGGTAATTTGACGTGTAATAATATCCATAAGATTCTGGTAATTTTCATTTAAAATTACCCAGAGGTTAAAATTTTCCATATAATGAATGTATCTTTATTTATATTTGATCCTGAATTGCTTTTTTATATTTTAAATTAATATTATTGTTAAAAATTTGAGATTTACTCTCTCGTAGCTGGATCGCCACTAAGACTGCTAAATGTTCAAATTTTGATAGCTGTTGATATATAAGTTTTTTTAGGTTGCGCTTAGGCGTAAATTACCATGAGAAAAAGCAAAGAAAAAAATTTGGATATTATCGGTAATTTTAAAACTCAAGTAGTATTCTGATCTAACTTAAAAAATAAAAGGGGTGTTGCCAATTGTACTTTCAGATCTAAATTAAAAGAAAAAATTTTTGAATTAGAAATATTTTTAAAAAAAATCTGAAGAAATTTCCATTCACACAATTTCGAACATGGACTCTAGTTTCCAGCTATTGGTAAAGAAAACCAATATTAAATATTTTTACAGAAAGAAAGTCAGTAAGGTAATACTTTCCTAGTAAATACACAGTTCTAAAATAAATACAGAATTTAACTTTCTCACGTTAAAGAATAACTTAATCCACGCAATAACATACAATTCAATATTTTAAGTATTGGTACTTCCGTTCAGATTGAAAACAATGAAAAATAACTAAGTTGGGAATGTGGAATCTTTGGCACAATGATACTACTCAGTATATATCACCACTACACCAAACACTTTATTTTTGCACTCGACGCGCGTTTCGCTAACCATGTTAGCTTCATCAGGAGCGATGATTGACTAAAGCTAAACTACAAATCTACTCTATTTATACTTAGCCTAACCCTTGAATTACTCAAGCGGAACTAATGACATAGGCAAGGCCATCAATTCCGGTCAAGTAACCAGTAGAGGGGACTATAAGGAATAGGCCCTCTGTCTTTATTTAAACTACTTTTACATTTTATGATTTCCATACTTTCGTATGCGTTTAACAATCTCCTATCAGATACATTTTTTATCAATCTTAGATTATCTAATGTTACAGTATGATCAGCTTCAAGGGCATGTTCGGCAATGCTAAAATTTTCTGTTCTATTGTATTTTAAGTGTGCTAAATGTTCTTTAAATCGTATTTTAATTGACCTTTTAGTTTGCCCAACATACTTTTTGTCACAATCATTACAAATTTCATAAATTCCACTTTTCTCACAATTAGGAATCTTATCTTTGGGATTTCCTAAGATATTCCTCAGATTATCTGATGACTTATAGACTAAGGTGAGGCCTACCTTATTAAATACCTTATTGAGTCCCTTGCTATATTTCGGATTATATGGTATGGAGACATACTTGGTGTTATTTTCTTCGCGTGTAAAAAAGGTGGAATTCTGAATATTAAACCTAAACTTATGTCTATTTATTAGCTTATTTACTAAGTCGTCGTCATAACCATTAACTCTAGTTATATTTCTAATACGATTCCTTTCTTTATTAAAGTTTACTCTATTCAGAGGGAAAGTGATTAAACGATGAACTAAAAAATGTAATGAGGCTAATTTATGTTGTTTGCAATGAAATGAATCATTAGGAATATATCTATCTGTTACTGTGTCCTTCCTATAGATATCGAATTCTAATCTATTATTATTTTTAATAATTAAAATATCTAGAAAAGGCAATTGTCCTTTGTTCTCAACTTCGTAAGTTAATTTAATGGAATCATACCGGCTATTTAATTTAGCAACAAAATCATCAATATTTGCTTTATTTGTATCAAAAATCGCGAAAATATCATCCACATACCTATACCATACCCTTGGGAAATATTCGAATTCTTGACTGGCTTCGATTTCAAACTTACTCATGAATTTGGCTATGAAAGGTGATAAGCAATTACCCATAGCTGTTCCTTCTTTCTGAACATAAAATTGATTGTTATATTGGAAATAATTTTGTTCCATACAAAGTTTAGATAATGTTAAGTATTCACGAATAGTTTCGTCTTCAAAGTCATTCATTCTAAGTAATTCTTCGAGATATTGTAAAGTTTGTGGAATTGGCACACTTGGGAACAAAGAACTAACATCAAAAGAAATTAAGACTTCACCTTCATTAAGAACTAGATTTTTTGTTTTATTAATGAATTCTAACGAATTCTTCACTGCGAAAGTATTTAATGGTAACTTCTCAAGTTCTTTTGATAATCATTTGGATATTAAATATGTGGGTGATCCGACCGATGAAACAATGGGTCGCATTGCTTTTCCAGGTTTGTGAATTTTGGGTAAGCAATACAATTTTGGTATGGTCGGATTACTCACATTTAATTTAAATTTTAGCGAGTCGGAGACAAGGTTCTTACATTTTTTTAAATAATTTTTAACCTCTGATATCATTCTCGGTAATGGATTTCTTGTTACCTTTTCATAAGGGCCAGATTCGATAAGATTATCTTCGCGTTCAAAATAATCTTTCTTATCCAATATAACAACCTTATTTCCTTTATCCGCTTTTAAGTAGAAGACATCTTTCTTTTTCAATCCTTTAACTACTTTTATGTTTTTTCGTGAATTAGAATTTGTGTTGTTAACCATGTTTTTCGATATTTGATTGCGGCTTGCTTCCCTAACAAATGATTTACTATTTTCTGGAAGTGTCCTAATGGAACTTTCAATGTGTGGTTACTTGACCGGAATTGATGGCCTTGCCTATGTCATTAGTTCCGCTTGAGTAATTCAAGGGTTAGGCTAAGTATAAATAGGGTAGATTTGTAGTTTAGCTTTAGTCAATCATCGCTCCTGATGAAGCTAACATGGTTAGCGAAACGCGCGTCGAGTGCAAAAATAAAGTGTTTGGTGTAGTGGTGATATATACTGAGTAGAATGAAAAATAACATAATATTCAGATCTTTAGGCTCCAAGAACACCGAAAAGAACTTGAAACATGATCGATGAACATTCGAAACAACTCATATAACTTTACTTCTTATATGTTTGACTAGAAATAAGTATGCTTAAAATTTTTCCATTAGCAACCAAAAACCAGGAAAAATTCTAATAATATTAATAAAACTATACAAGATATATCGACCTCAACCAATTTCACCCCCTTCCGATCACAATCGCTTAAAAACTACAGATATCTTTTCTATTTCAAGAATTATACTCGTATGTATACAAATTTGAGATTTAAGAGTTGCCATGTCAATAAACAAACGTATCGCCAGAATGACGAAAACTGGACATAGTCTATCAAGTAAGAACGTGTCCGCGATAATTCATTTTTGGTAGATACGATTTTAGCGTTTCAACAAAAAATCGGTAGAGGAAACCTTTGTCTACGACGCATTTTAGTAAAAGTGTCAGTGGATTCCGAACTTTTATCGAAATTACAGCAAAGTGTTTGGTGTAATGTTGATATATACTAAGTGGTGTAATTGTGACAAAAAATTCCACATTCCCAACATCATTGTTGTTTAAAATAAAGAAAATCCTCGACTTTATTTGCAAAATGGGGGTGAAAATTAAGGATACATTGATGAATCTCGTCTGCATGCTTCTATATTTACTTATTTTCATTTTCAGCTTGCCAAAATCGTAAATTTCTGGATAAAACTATTTATGAATTTATTAATTAAATTTTTTCAAGCAATGGTAATGGTTCTTTGGTAATCTAACGTACATTCTTGTATAGCAGCAAGAACTTTGACTAGGTAAACCCATTTAAAAGAAATAAAATAATATGGAATTAATTAACATTTACTTAAATACCATAAGCTAATTGTTACATTTAAATGTGAATCATTCATAACACTTTTCCATATACTAAGCCTCTGTGCAGAATAAATATTGTAGAACTATGCAGTATTAAATTTATTGTTTCTTATTGTTGAATGTTTTAGCTATAATTATTTACATAATATGTTGTCGAATATCTTACCAGATTTTAAATTTAGAAACAATTGCACAAAGTAGTGTCAAAACCATAGTTTATTTCACTTTCAATCATGAAAATCTCAGTAACAGAACGATTCTGAAAACGGATTCATTATGGCAGGAATAGTGCAGTTGAAATCACTCTATGTGACCTTGGAGCTAGACAAAAAATGCTGTAAAATTTTATTGAAGAGTCATTGATAAGTATCACTTAATGTATCTATAGACCAAACCATTTTTAGACTTTTTTCGCTTTCTTTGTTTCAACGTTTGTCGGTTCGTCTAGTTATGTTTGTCTTTTTGCATGAAAATAAAGTACGTCCTAAATTTAGGTATACAATACATTTAATCCCAAAAAATTATTGCCCATCTATAGCGTCGACAGCAAATAACTGGAAAAATCTGAAAAAAGGAGTATACGAGGCTGGTTTGAAAAGTCCGTGCAAAGTCCGAGAGATGGCACCACCGGCGCGTATCGAGGTCATGTTTAGTTAGTAGCATCTCTTGAATGAACGCACACCAAGTTTCAGCCATATTGATCTATTTTATTGTGTTTGGCATTCGTGTGAATCAAGGAAGTCGAGTGATTTTCAAGAAATGGACGAAAAAGAATTTCGCGTGGTGATTAAACATTACTTTATGAAAGGCAAAACGCCTCAGGAGACTAAAGAGAAGCTTGATAAACATTATGGTGACTCTACACCTTCGATTAGAACAGTTTATAAGTGGTTTCAAAATTTTCGGTCTGGCCATATGGGCACAAGTAACGCTGAACGTTCTGGACGGCCTGTGGAGGTTACGACTCCAGAAATCATTGATCAAATCCATGATATGGTGATGGATGACAGAAGAGTTAAGGTGCTTGAGATTGCTAGTGCTGTGGGCATCTCGACTGAACGGGTACATAATATTTTGCATAAACATTTGGACATGAGAAAGCTATCCGCAAGATGGGTGCCGCGATTGCTCACGCTTGACCAAAAACGGAATCGTGTGAAGTGTTGCAAGGATGGTTTGCAGCTGTTCCAGAAGAATCCGGAGGACTTTAAGCGTCGTTTCGTCACTGTGGATGAAACATGGATACATTACTATACTCCTGAGACCAAACAACAATCTAAACAATGGGTTACCAAGGGGGAATCTGCACCAAAAAAGGCGAAGACCGTTCCTTCGGCCGGAAAGGTTATGGCGACTGTCTTTTGGGATTCGCAAGGGATAATCCTCATCAACTATCTGGAAAAGGGTAAAACTATTACAGGTGAATATTATTCATCGTTATTGGACCGTTTGAAAACCGAGCTGCAAGAAAAACGCCCGCGATTGGCCCACAAGAAAGTCCTTTTCCATCACGACAACGCACCAGCACACACCTCAGCAGTTGTGGTCGCAAAATTAATGGAAATAGGATTCCAACTCGTTTCGCATCCCCCCTATTCTCCAGACTTGGTTCCCTCGGACTACTATTTGTTCCCCAATTTGAAGAAATGGCTGGCGGGACAAAGATTTTATTCAAACGAGGAGGTGATTGCAGACACTAATGGATATTTTGCAGACTTAGACAAATCCTATTATTCGGAAAGGATCAACAAACTAGAACATCGTTGGACGAAGTGTATAAGCCTAAAAGGAGACTATGTCGAAAAATAAAAAAGGATTACCCCAAACACATAAGTAGTTTTTATTTTTGCACGGACTTTTCAAACCAGCCTCGTAATATAAAATCCAGGGTGCCCCAAATGTATGGAATAATGATTCCACAGCATTTATTAATCACTGTATGCTTAAAATTTGTCCATTAGCATCCAAAAACCAGGAAAAATTCTAATAATACTAATAAAACTATACAAGATATAGCGACCTCAACCAATTTCACCCCCTTCCGATCACAATCGTTTAAAAAACTACAGATATCTTTTCTATTTTAAGAATTACATGTATACAAATTTGAGATTTAAGAGTTGCCGTGTCAATAAACAAACAGATCACCAGAATCACGAAAATTGGATATATAGTCTGTCAAGTAAGAACGTGTCCGCGATAATTCATTTTGGTAAATGCCATTTTAGCGATTCAACAAAAAATCGGTAGAGGAAACCTTTGTCTACAACGCATTTTATAATTAGTTGATTCCGAACTTTTGTCGAAATTACGTAAAATCCAAAATGAGTCACTTGTTTCCGCGTCGGTTCGAGGTAGTCTTTCTTTGTTCCCATCGCAAGGGTTCTGAAGTGACACATTCCGCGGCCGCTAAATATATTAAAATATCGGTGTCGTTTGTGAAGTGGTTAAATCATTTTAATGAAAAGAAAAATGTCGAGGACTTGCCAAAACGTGGTTCGGTATGCAAAAGTGACTTCGAAAGTCAAAAAACAAATTGTGTATTTGTTTTCATGGGACCTGAAATTGACGCTGCGTCAAGGAGCGGCAAAATTAAGAAATTCGGGTTTGAATGGCTCCCATGAGACCATTCGACAACGTCTTCGTGCTCATGATGTCAAGTTCCGAAGCACGTTGAAGAAATCTTTGCTGGGTGAAAATCACGTCGCGAAGCAGCTCGCTTGGGCCCACGATAAGATACTAGAATGGCCCTCACAATCGCCGGACGCTAACCCTATTGAAAATGTTTGATCTCTTGTAAAGAAAAAACTCAGAGGACTCTGAGGACTTTGACTCAGTTGCCTCGCGAGATTCGAAAAATTTGCAGAAAATCTTGCTTCGAAGATGTTAGGCGACTATTGATGCAGGAGACGATTGCACAACTTACTAAGGTAATTACGCCGTTGTAAGCACACCAAAGAATACATTGATGGCAAAAAAGGTTCTCGAAACACATCTTTTCAAGAATACGAGCGGTCACGTTCTTACTTGAGAGACTATATGTTTTGATCTGGGATCCCTGAAATATGAAAAAATGCAAAAATTTCTGAATGTCATGTGTGTACAAATACAGTACCTTTAGCATTGGAAGTAATAATGTAATAGATTTGTCAAAGGTTCAAAAATGACCTATACCGTTTTTCATACCGAAAAGTTGCCCTGACACAATTTTTTATCTTTTATGTTTGAAAGGAAGGCAAAACGATTTAAAATATATAATTTTTTTCTGAATCTTGATAACGCGTGACCCTCCACCCCTTCACCATTAGATTTTGAAGATAATTAATAATTAATCCGGAATAATATTTGGAAACAATTGAGAATTTCTTCATACTTGCATTACAAAATTTTAAGCTTTGTAACCAAAAAACCTGGTTTCATCAAGATAAGACAACGTCACACATTTCAAACAAATCTTTGCAATGTCATTTGAGAAATTTTCCGTAGTCTGTTTTCCATAGTTCGATTTTCTTATAAGACTATCTCAAAGCTAAAATTTACAATAACAATCCATACTCTTTGGAACACTTAAGAGAAGATATCCAGCAAGAAATGGCAGCGATCACCGGACACATGACTCGAGTAGTGACCAGTACGTCAATAATTCCCCCGGTCCGTCGCTTAGAAGAGTGCTGACAACGTCTCGGTCTTCGTTTAGATGACAATATTTTTAAGAAATATTTTTTCAAGGACTGAGATTCGTAGTAAAATACAATGAGGACATTTTTTCTTTGTTATAGATTGTTTTTTAGTGTTCCGTACGGAACACTTATAAGATGACTTCGGTGTCTGTCTGTCTGTCTGTCACACCCGATTTTCTCCAAAACTATTTGTCATAGAAAGTTGAAATTTGGTAATAATATAGGAATTGATGACCTCATCAAAGCCGTGTAGTTTTGAAAGTTAAATTTTGACTTAAGGGGTTAATTTTGGGGGGTGAAATCGGAAGTGAAAAATTTTTTTTTTACTAGGTCATCGAGTGTGGTGTCAAATGAAAACTTGTGAAAACACGAGTAAAATATATATATATATATATATATATATATATATATATATATATATATATATGTATATACGAGGCTGGTTTGAAAAGTCCGTGCAAAGTCCGAGAGATGGCACCACCGGCGCGTATCGAGGTCATGTTTAGTTAGTAGCATCTCTTGAATGAACGCACACCAAGTTTTCAGCCATATTGGTCTATTTCTTTGTGTTTGGCATTCGTGTGAATCAAGGAAGTCGAGTGACTGTCAAGAAATGGACGAAAAAGAATTTCGTGTGGTGATTAAACATTACTTTATGAAAGGCAAAACGCCTCAGGAGACTAAAGAGAAGCTTGATAACATTATGGCGACTCTGCACCTTCGATTAGAACAGTTTATAAGTGGTTTCAAAATTTTCGGACTGGCCATATGGGCACAAGTGACGCTGAACGTTCTGGACGGCCTGTGGCGGTTACGACTCCAGAAATCATTGATCAAATCCATGATATGGTGATGGATGACAGAAGAGTTAAGGTGCCCGAGATTGCTAGTGCTGTGGGCATCTCGACTGAACGGGTACATAATATTTTGCATAAACATTTGGACATGAGAAAGTTATCCGCAAGAGGTGCCGCGATTGCTCACGCTTGACCAAAAACGGAATCGTGTGAAGTGTTGCAAGGATGGTTTGCAGCTGTTCCAGAAGAATCCGGAGGACTTTAAGCGTCGTTTCGTCCACCAGCACACACCTCAGCAGTTGTGGTCGCAAAATTAATGGAAATAGGATTCCAACTCGTTTTACATCCCCCCTATTCTCCAGACTTGGCTCCCTCGGACTACTATTTGTTCCCCAATTTGAAGAAATGGCTGGCGGGACAAAGATTTTATTCAAACGAGGAGGTGTTTGCAGACACTAATGGATATTTTGCAGACTTGGACAAATCCTATTATTCGGAAGGAATCAACAAACTAGAACAACGTTGGACGAAGTGTATAAGCCTAAAAGGAGACTATGTCGAAAAATAAAAAAGGTTTACCCCAAACACATAAGTAGTTTTTATTTTTGCACGGACTTTTCAAACCAGCCTCGTATATATATATATATATATATATATATATATATATATATATATATATATATATATATAATGTAGTACTTGGACTCACTCTTCTTTGTATTATTTTTAAAAAGTCGCGAAAAATCGCTGTCCCTCCACCTTATCTCGAAAAGTACTGATCAAAAAATTTTGAAAAAAATTCTGGAATGCTCTCCACGGGGTGTAGATTGAACGAAAATTATCACGAGTGCATTACCTTTAATAATTTATTTGATATATAAAAAAACAAAAATATCAAAGTCATCAGTTTTCAGTAAAGATTGGAAACAAACTTTGTTGAAAACTCATTTGGGATGTGTTTTGTGAAGTCACTGATCATTTTATACCACCGTAACAAAAATTTTTATTTTAAAAGCAATCAACTACGTACGGAACACATTGTGCAAGTTCAACTTGCGCTTGACCGCTTATTTTTAGTATAAATATATTTTTTAAACATACTGTTTTCTATGCCTTGTAATTGTTTCTGTTTCCACTAAGAGACTCACAATCTATTCAACTAACCATGTTTTAAAATTATGCGGATATCTTTGAATTCCGTTTATGATCACTATCTTACATGGATATAAAATTATTTAGTAGATAAATCATATTATCATATTGAATATTCATGATCTTTCATGTTAAATAAGTTCATTAAAATCGTGTTTGGTAATGATGGCTTTTAAAAAATTAAGTACATTATTGTATCATGAAATTTTATATTCCGTTATTATTTCATATTTGTGGTCACTATTTAATAACATAATTATGCATAACATTAAATATTTCTAATAAACTCTTTTGTTATTTGTATTCACCTTAATAGAAATTATTTTATAGGAACTATAATTATCTGTATTTATATTCACTGACGAAATTAATAAAACCAGTTCTATTACATAAGCAATAATTCCATCATAATACACTTAGTTTGAATTTGATAGTATTTCTTTTGAAAGAATAAAATATAACACACTGAGATTTAAAATAAGGGATGAAAGTATCAAAATTTTGGGACATATATGAAAATTTTGATATTTATAATATTTTTGTATATATTTGTGTTCCGTACAGAACACTTATAGGATCACTTACCGAGTGTACAAGTATGAAATGCGGATTTTTTTTCTAAAAAAACATGTTAAATCGGAAGAATGATAAAAAGTGCTTTATTTAAAGTATGCTCCATCGCTTGTTATACATTTTTCCCATCTTGGGGCAATTTGTGAATACCACGCCAGTAAAAATCTTCCCCTTTTGCTGCGAACCATTCATCGAGCCATTTTTTCATATCTTCGTACGAACCAAAGCGCTGCTCAACAAGGGCGTGACCCATTGATGCAAACAAATGGTAATCGGAAGGAGCCAAGTCTGGTAAGTAAGCCGCATGGGGTAGAACTTCCCAGCTGAGTGCTTCCATCGTGTCGCGAACTGGTTTTGCCGTATGTGATGGAGCATTGTCATGAAGAAAAAATGACTTTGTGTTGCCTCTTTCGATATTCTGGCCTTTTTTCAAGCAGCGAACTGTTCAAATTGGTCAATTGTTGTTGGTAACGTTTAGTATTAACCGTTTGCCCAGGTTTTAACAGCTCATAATAGACCACGCCCCTCTGGTCTCACCAAACACAAAGCATCGTCTTTCTGCCAAAGCGATTCGGTCTTGCGGTCGATATGGATGGTGCGCCTGGGTCTACCCATGATTTTTTGCGCTTGAGATTCTCAAAATAAATCCACTTTTCATCCCCTGTAACTATACGATGCAAAAACGACTTCCTTTTTGTACCGAGCGAGCAAAATGTCACACGTGTTTTTGCTCTTTTCCATTTGCCTGTCGTTCAACTCATGTGCTACCCATCTACCGGTCTTCTGAATCTTTTCCATCTCTCGTAGCTGATTGGAAACAACTTGTTGACTAACGCCCAATTGCTCGGCGAGTTGTTTTTGTGTTTGCGAATCATCTTCGTCCAACAATGCTTGCAATTCCACATCTTCGTATTTTTTTGGCGGTTTTCCATGTTCCTTGTCTGCAACATCGAAATCACCACTTTTGAAACGCCGAAACCATCGTTCACACGTATCTTGCGATGGAGCATGTTCCCATAAGCTTCTCGAAGTAATCGGTATGATTCACCAGCAGTTTTTTCTTCAAATGAAAACAAAAAATTAATGCTGTCCGCGAATGCTCTTTGTTCGGTATAAATTTCAACATATTGAACACAACAACACAACACTATGCACACACTTTTCCAATTTATCAGTAGTGCGCGTCTGACACTTGTTGATTACACAACAAAATGGCGCAGTGTCAAATCTTTATAGCACAAACTGCATTGGTGCACCATCTGTTGTCTGAAATCCGCATTTCATACTTGTACACCTGGTAGATGTCTGCCCGTCTGTCCTTCTGTATATCCGTCCATCTGCCATACCCGATTTTCTGTAAAGGTAGTTGACATAGAAAGTTGAAATTTGGCACAAATATGGGAATTGATGGGTCAATCAGAGCCAGAGAGTTTCCAAAGGTTAAATTATGACTTAAGGGGTTAATTTTGGTTGGTGAAATCGAAAGTGATTTTTTTTTTAACCAGATCATCGAGTGGGGTGTCAAATGAAAGATTGTGAAAATGCGAATTAAAAAATATATATGACGCACATTATCTCGAAAACTACCGATTAAAAAATTTTGAAAAAATTCTGAAATATTCGCCATATAGTGTAGATTGTGCGAAAATTATCACAATGGCATTACGTCTTAACATTTATTTGGATTAAAAAATTCTATAAAAACTATGTTTTTTGACGTACGGTGAAGGTAACTGTAACCGAGTGGCAAACACCGTACGGAACACTAATTTCGCAAGTCCAACTTGCACTTGGCCGGTTTTTTTTACGGTAAACAAAGACCCCAAACTATATTTGGAGGAACCTGAAATGTATAGGATAAAAATATATAATATAATTTGTCAAGAAATATCATGATGTATCTTGATATATATTATATAATGTAGTAATATGGATCAACCCAACAAGTAGCATTTTTATTATATTGTCATTTATCAAGTTATTTGTAAGGATATTTAATTCACTTTAGAGAAAATGTATGTTATTCTTTTTTTATTTAATAGCAAGCTGCTACATTTTTTTTTTAACAGTGACATTTTTCTCAACATCTATTGACTCATTGTTATGTCAAAAACTATCATACCTAAGCTTTAGCAGAAAAAAGCCTTGTCCAACCCAATTCACATTGAAATATTTAGATTAGAAAACTAAAATTAATCCCACAAATTATAAACTCGACATGAAACAACCAAGCTAATAATGAAACAGTACATTTTTTTTACAATTAATTTCAATATTGTTTAAGCTTTTGATTGTTTTGATACAGAACTAACAAGGCCATAAAAGGGGAATATTCTATCAAATTCCCATCAAAAGGCCATATTGTGAAACGTTTTCAGCTTTGCTAGTAAAACCAACGCTTTTCGATCGACGCGGCATGATGTTCCGGTTTTCGGCATCGGCATGCGTCGTAAAGCGTCCTTTGTTTAGAAACAGGTGTTTGGAAGGGGGAAAAATCGACGCTTTTCTCATTTTCCCCTCCTGTTCATGAGCGTGGACTTTCATTTTAAAAAATATTTTTTTATCTAATAAAACAGATTAAACAAGTTACAGTTCAATTACTATAAACAGAAACCACAAACAAAGAAATCAGAAACTAGATGGGTTGTCTAAGCTTTGTTCTTCAAGGAAAGCTTTGAGACAAAGTTTATCGGTATAATATTTATATTTAATAACGCCATTTCGGAATAATAGCTAGGATTTCTCTGCACTATGGGAAAAAGCTCAAAGTTCATTGTGTAGGAAACTATAAGAAATAGAAAAACTCTGTGCTGACAGTTGCATGGTGACCAAAAAGTGTAATTCTAAATTCTATTTAAATGACTTAACAAGACATGCATTTTTTTAAAATGAATGAATCAGTATTATGGG
Organism: Pachyrhynchus sulphureomaculatus; assembly: GCA_019049505.1. Lineage (NCBI taxonomy): Eukaryota > Metazoa > Arthropoda > Insecta > Coleoptera > Curculionidae > Pachyrhynchus > Pachyrhynchus sulphureomaculatus. The sequence goes on along the minus strand of CM032449.1, from coordinate 124,708,763 downwards.
ATATTCTAAATTCTTTTTTATAGCCAATACTTCAATTAAATACTTTTGCTTACGTTTTGACTGAGGGTGTCGTTTAAATAATATTGTTAACATTGTCAACTTCCGATTTAATCAGCTTTCTGACCAGAAGTGAGAAGAAGGAACAGATATTGGCAAGATTTTGTATGTAGTAAAAATTTTTGCCTTCCTCTAAGTTAATCTTACTTCTCTTACTCCCTTTTAACCTTACTATTCTGACCCCGACCGCCTTTTGCCTATCCACCTAACCGCCATACATTTACTATGCAGACTCTTTTCCACATTTTCATCTTCCTTCTACTCTTATCTCCCTTTTGCCAATTCGTTTTTTAAAAAATTGACATGTATCACAAAAAGATGCAGTTATCCTTAGACTTTGGCTTCTCCATGCCATCGAATAATCGGTTAAGCTACCAAAGCTTCTTCAGAGGTTCAAAACCATAAAAAAAGGCACAATTATCCTGAATAGTCAGAGAAATATACGGATTAATCTCCTTTTAATAATACGATCAAAACAAAATATAATAAAATGAAACTTTGTAAATACAATACTGTAAATGCATTTGTAACATCCCTTCTAAGGACTGAATGAACACTTACTTCCGACAATTGGCAAAAATAAATCAAAAACATCCCACTACAAATGATGAAGAACATTAGCTGAATCGACCGTTAATTTTGTTCAATTGAATATAAAATGTTAAAACTATTCCTCGTAATATAACATACAGGCCAAGGGATAATTATTAGGCTTTTTAAAAAAGAATCTAATTTCTATCATTCAGTATCGGCCGATTCTATTCTATCGTGACAAAAACCTCCGGAAAATAGATGCTACACTCTTTGCACGTACAAAATTATCCTCCATACTAACGTAAAACTGTTAAAACATTTAAGTTTGTACGACAGCTTTACGGCACATACTAAAAATATAGTCAAGTTGTAAAACAATAACACGTAGGCTGAAAAATTTTTGGTCTAATTACTTAAGACACATTTTTTGTGCAAAATTCGAACTTATTTATCAATATAGTCTCCTTCAAGAGTGATACAATCAGTCCAACTCTTTTTTAACATTTCTATAACTTTCTTGTAGAAGGATTTGTCTTTGCCTTCAAAATAGCCCTTAGTTTCGGCGATAATTTCTTAATTGGGGCCAAATCTCTTTAACGCGAGCATTTTTTGAGATCTGCGAATAGGTAATAATAGCTGGGAGCCAAATCTGGAGAATACGGTGGACGAAAAAGCAATTCGAACTTCAGTTCATGCAATTTTGCCATCGTAACCATTGACTTGTGACACGCTGCATTGTTCATTTGGGGCCGTTCCTTTGCGATTTCTTCCTTCAAACGCACCAGTAACTTTATATAATATTCGCTATTCATGGTTTTTCCCTTCTCAGCATAGTCGATGAAAATTATTCCATGCACATCCCAAAATACAGAGGCCAAATACTTCCCAGCCGATTGTTGTGTCTTTAGTCACTTCGGGCGGCTTTCACCGGCTGCTGTCCACTCAACTGACTGCCGATTTGATTCCGATATGTAGTGGTGGATTCATACTTCATCCATTGTCATATATCGCATGAAAAAGTCCTTTTTTTTGCGCTTAAACAGGTCCAAACAGCACTCAAAATCATCAATACGTTATTGTTTTTGGTCCACTGTAAGCAAACGCAGTGCCCATTTCAACAGCATTCGTTAATTAAACAAATTAAATTGATCAGTTAATCTCCACGTAGCTCCGATTGATACCGACAGATTTTTTTATTGTGGAGATATCTCACAACTAAACTTTACAGTAACAGTTTTCGCTCCCGGACACAATTAAATGAAAATATCCGTCAAAAAATGATAGCGATCATGAAAATGGTATGCCTAGCAGTGATAATTAATATTAATGCTTACTTAGAAGAGGATTAGGAACGTAACGGTTAAACTTTAAATAGCATTTTTTGTCCAAGAACGCGAGTTTTTTCTAAGACACCTTGTAATTTGTGAGTACAGAAGTGCCCACACTAACTTGAGGCTTGAATGCTACTATAGGTATGAACACAAAATCATGTTTTCTTTCAATTTTGAAAGTTTCATTATGACACTAAACAGTCAACAATGAATCATTCGGTGGTATATCAATTAAGATAGAATGTTTTAATAGATATAAATAAATACATTAATTTTTTTTGAAAATTGTCCAGTTTCTTATTCTATTCTATGAACGAAAAAACATCATTAACGGAAAATTATGAATTTTAGTAACCCTTTTAGTACAACATACATTTTAAAATTACTAGTATTTTCAAAATACTAGTAATAACGACAATAAACCCAGCAAGAAAATACTGCATTGTTACTTAAAAAAAATATAATCAATAATTTCAATGCATAAATAATACTACTTTCTACAAAACGTTTATTAAAACAAAACTACTTAATTCACTTCCATAACTAATTACATACTTCACCACCAACCAGAACACCAACACAGAATGAAACAGCACTTGGTGGCGATCATTCCGACCGACAACTCAAGATTAGTGTCTATTACGCCAAATTTACGAAATGGTGAACCATTTTGTATGCAGTTGTTTTAATTAATTTTGTAAAGCCGCATGTTCTATCAGAGGCTAGTTTCGTATTTTGCAAAATATGGTGCCAAAACAAAATCTTAAATTGGATTCTTTATCAAGAATATCTTTTTATTTTGTTGATACACTTCAAAATATAACATATATGTAATAACATACCGAAGTTTTACAAAACAAAAAAACAGTTTAAATTACAAAAATTAGAAAAATACTAAAAAACGTACGAACAAAAATGAAAGGTCATCATCATCTAGAGTTTTGTCCGGATAAACATCGGCTGTATTTATATCCTTGTTTTCCCAACTATCTTGACAAATAAAGGCTGATATCTGACATTTTTATGCAATACATCAAAGTATTATTGATTTGAAATATGCAATTAACGATCGAATATATATATATATATATATATATATATATATATATATATATATATATATTTATATATAGGGTGTTCCGGAATTCCGTGTATATAGAGTTACTGTGGATTTCTGAAATAAAAATATGACCATTTAAACCCAAGTTAACTTAGTCCAAATATTCGTAATGTTTGAGATACAGTCAAAGTTATACTTTTATTTTAGTTTTTCTTAAGTAACTTTCTTAATAATTGTACTATTTATACAAGATTCAATGTTAAGGGTTTTTCTGAGATGAGAAATCGAAATCAGCTCACAGTTTTGTTGTAAATTGTAGGGGACGCCACTTATTGCACTGTGTATACTTTTAAATTGTCATAACTTTTTTATACCACTCTGCATGATATTTTTAATTAAATGTTCGTAATCTACGCTTTCTCCTATCTAAAAAAGCTCCCTTGAGAAAGGTTGTTCCGAGCAACAGTTTCTGAGATAGTGGGATGTTTGTTTCCATTTTTAATTTCGTTCTTGGACAGTCCGTCCAAGAACTCTTACCTCCAGATCTTGGATCCCGTTTGCATTTTTCACAAATTATTCGAGCACGCATAACGACGGCTTTTCACACTAAAATCTTGTTTACAGACGAAGCTCGCTTCACTCGGTATAACATATATGCATAATAAACATGTTTACGCTGAAGAAAACCCACATGCTCTGCAACAAAGACTGTTTCAATGCGAATTCAGTATTAATATCTGGGTGGGATTTGTCGTGAACTATTTGATCGAGCCGTTTGGATTAGCAGATCGACTTGATGGTGACGTTTACTTGAATTTCATCCGTGAAACTATTCCTGAATTATTGAAAAACTTACCCATTAATTTACGTCTCGACATGTTTTTCATGCAGGATGATGCACCACCCCATTTTGCGCGTAATATGAGAATTTTCTTGAACCAAAGTTACCCAGATAAATGGATCAGAAGAGGTGAAGATGCTCCTAATCACTGGCACCACCTCGTTTCCCAGACTTAAATCCATGCGATTTTTTCCTTTGGGGTGCATCAAAACCGAAAGTTTATCAAGTTCAAATCGACAACATTGAGCAATTGTGGAATAGGATTCAAAATGCTGCTAACGCTTTACGAGATGAAGACATTTTAAGAAGAGTACATTTAAATTTCCTGCGAGGTGTTAATTTATGCATTAACGAAGGTAGCGGCCATATTGAACATTTATTGTGAAACCAATACCTTCTCAGTTGAGCGACTAAACTTTTTTCGAATTTATCAATTAGTGAGTAATCTTTTATACCCTCAGCCAGTTGGTTTTTACATTCTTACTGTTGTTGGCCCGTTGATCTTTAAATTTATTATTGTTCTTAGCCTGTTTGCCTTTAAGCATACTCCAATTTTCAAAGACTTTTGGACCTGTCCTAAGCCTGGCTGAAGTATGAAGGAAGGCATTTGCGAATTTGTCAATGTAATCAAAAAATGGAAACAAACGTCCCATTATCTCAGAAACTGTTACTCGGAGCAACATTTACTAAGACAGCTTTTTAGACAGGAGAAGGCGGGAAATACGAATATTTATTTTAAAATAGCATACAGAGTGGTATAAAAACAATTTATAAGTATACACAGTGCAATAAGTGGCACCCCCCCTACAATTTACAACAAAACTGTAAGCTGATTTCGATTTCTCATCTCAGAAAAGCCCTAAGCACCAAAGCACCAAGCAAATAGTACAATTATCAAGAAAGCTCTTTAAAAAAAAAACTAAAATAAAAGTATAACTTCGACACACTGTATCTCAAAAATTACGAATTTTTGGACTAAGGTAAGTTGGGTTAAATGGTTATATTTTCTTCCCAGAAATCCACAGTAACTCTATGTACACGGAATAATGGTGCGCATACATCAATGCTCATTTTTATATCACCTACATTTTTTTTTCATTATTGTCAAATAACAATCCTTAACTGGGAGAATTGAACAAACCTTAATCAAGTTTTTTTTAACTTCAATATTCATGAGGAAATCAGGTTTTACTAGAATATCTTGTAAAATTTTAAGTACATTTTAATACCATAGTAGCTATTTGTGCTTTCCCCTACACTGCGCTATTGGCTTTATTATTCCGTTTACATTGCACCACTGCAAAAGCTTCCGATACTATACCGTTACGAAATAATTAGCCCTTTGTTGAAAGTGGCTGCGTGTATCGCTTTAATTTAATCTCTAGAGGTTTAAAATAGTTTACTTAAAACTTTTTGTAAATATAAATGTAATTATGTGCTGTATCCCATAAGGTTTATGTTAAAAGATAATGAGAACGAGAACATTTTACTAGTAATTATTAGGGCAAATATCCAGACCATATGCAGACTCAATTGGTCTCTCAAGGCACAGACGCTACTATAAACTATACAGTTACCAGCAAATAGCAGGGCTTTTGAAGTTATACCGCTGGAAAGGGCATTAATAAAAACCAAAAACGTGAGAGGCCCCATCACACAAGTCACACAAATATCCATATATTCAGAGTTCTCAACCCTAACCATAAATCCGTGAAAAAATCTGCGATCTATCGTATCACCCTAACATCAAGATTCAAACTTTACAGCTTGCCAATTAAAAGGTCACGAAGAACAACACTAAAAGTTTTTAGAAGTCAAGCAACACACACAGTCAAGCAGGGCTAGGGTGGTATCGTTTCCCCGTATTTTTATGCTAGAAAGGTAAGTGCCTTGGAAATGATATATAGGCACCTATATTTGACAAGACAGGCGAGATACTTTACCTTATAACGTTATAAATTGGTACGCAATAATTATAATCGAGCCAAGAATTGGACAAAAAAAAATTTCCTAGACAGTCTTATAAGTCCAAAAGATGGTAACAAATTTTATCATCGGAAAAAACTTCTATAAGTTCATATTCGGGGATTCTCAAGGGTAATCTCAATTTTAAAACCAGGAAATAAATTGTAACAGATACTAAAAAGACAGACTTGCTGGGTGTTTCATATGTACAGGTATTTTCTCAGCACTGCAGAAACTTTACACTCAACTTTACTCAACGACTCAGTTTACATTCGGCCCAAAAGAAATATTTGATTTTCTAAATAAAATTAAGCGCTCTTATTTAGAAGGGCCTGATGAAATTCCTAGTAAGGGTCTTCACTTGAGCAGATTTGGTATGGTTCCTTACATTGATATTTTATTTGACGTGTCAATAAATAATTACACCATACCGGGAAAATGGAAACAAGCGATTGTTGTCTCAATTTGAAATCAGCGTCAAGTTCTGATTTGTGCAGTTACTGACCTGTCAGTAAGGTCTTTGAAGAAATATTAACGCAATGTGTAATAAAGCTCCTGGAAAAAGAGAGATTTTTCCTTAATGGCCAACATGGCTTTCGCTTTGAGCATTCGTGTGAATCAGCTCTCTCTGTATTAATACATGGCATTGCAATGTCCCTAGATAAATTTAGCCAATTAAATGCTGTGTTTCTTGATTTCTAAAAAACTTTTAATGTTGTTCTTCGTGACTTTTTAATTGGCAAGCTGCAAACTTTAAATCTTGATGTCAGGGTGATACGATAGATGACAAACTTTTTCACAGCTAGGGTCTAACGAGTTAGGGTTGGGAACTCTGAATATGTGGATATTCTAATGACTTTGGGAGTTCCCTTGGAATGTGTGCTGGGGCCTCTCACGTTTTTGATTTTTATTAATGCCCTTCCCAGCGGTAAGGTCTCAATAAGGTAGGATTTATCGGATTATTACAGCCTATTAAATTATTACTTCAAATGTCCTGCTGTTTCTGGTAATTACAAAAAGTTTTAAGTAAGCTATTTTAAACCTTTAGAGATTAAATTAAAGCTATACCCTCAGCCACTTTTAACAAAGGGCTAATTATTTTGTAACGGTATAATATCGAAAGCTTTTGCAGTGGTGCAATGTAAAGGGAATAATAAAGCCAATAGCGCAGTGTAGGGGAAAGCAGAAATAGCTACTATGGTATTAGAATGTGCTTAAAATTTCACAAGATATCTAGTAAAACCTGATTTCCCAATAATTATTGAGAAGTTAAAAAGACTTGATTAATTTTTGTTCAATTCATTCAATTAAGGATGGTTACTTGACCAAAATGAAAAAAAATAAAGATGATACAAAAATGAGCATTGATGAATGTGCACCCTTATTTTTATAAGAACGCCTTGTATATATATATATATATATATATATATATATATAATACATTAAATTCCGGGTTTCAATCCGTTCGTCTAATAATGAATTTGCACGACGTTTCGCCAAAATCTCATTTGGCATTTTGAAGTGCTCCCACTGCTGCTACTTGATACTGTGATTTTGCTGCTGCTGCCGCTCGAAGCTAACGAAGGTAAGAGTTAGCTGCTAAATGAGATTTTGTCGAAACGTCGTGCAAATTCATATATATATATATAATATAATATATATATATATATATATATATATATATATATATATATATTTATATATATATATATATATTTATATATATATATATATATATATATATATATATATATATATATATATATATATATATATAATATATATATATATATATATATATATATATATATATATATATATATATATATATAAATATATATATATATATATATATATATATATATATATATATATATATATATATATATATATATATATATATATAATTTTAATTTGTCTATTTACAATTTTTTTTTTGTAATATTTAAAACTAATATTTATGCTTATTATTTACATATATAGGAGCAAGTGCAGCTCCTTTGCGGGCACTTGTCAGTTGGCAATTAATCTTGCCTACCTAAAACTCACTGCATTAAGTTAACTGTCATTAGTACTGTGTTACAATTTGAAAAATTGTCATGGAAAAGTTCGAAGTCTTAAATCCGTGTAAATCTAGAACGGAGTTCCGCTTGACTGGCTATATCTTTCATCTATCATTAAAATACAAATGAATATTAACAATGTTAATTAATATAATGTTTCACACCGTTTCCTTTAAGTCAATACAATTTTAGATGTTAACATTTTAGCTTTATAGAGTTTATTTAAATTTTCCCGATAAATGCTTTACGGGGGTGTCCAAAACGTTTAAAACATTAGAACTTTTAAATTAAGGGGATAATCCTTGATCGTTCGCAGTATCATTATATCATCCGTTTAATAATTATTATACGAATAATGATAAGGCACTTTATTTCTACCAATAACAATAATAAATCAGTATATATAAAGTGGTTTGGAAAAGTTTCCGGCCAGTGACATTTCGTACTCTAATTTATTAAAAAAAAGACTAATGATTTTTAATCATTATGAGATGTGAGTATGAGATATAGGAAACAAAATAATATAGTAAAAGAATATTATTTATGTTTGTAAATATATTAATTATTATTATTCTTATATTTATATGTGCAAAAGTTTCCGGCCACTTTGTATTACGAGAAAAATTATTAGTCCATATTGCTTTATAATAGACTTAAATTATATTTTTATGTTAATATTTTGTAGCCATACCCTTTACAGCGATAACAGCCACACAACGATGAGGCATTGACTCAATTAATCGATTAATACAAGCAGGTGAAATTTTATCACATTCTTCCTTCATTGATTTGAATAATGCGGCTTTATTTGAATATGTATGCTTTCGAACTTGACCATCTAGCGTTTCTCGTAGGTATTCTATTGGGTTCAAGTACGGTGATTGAGATGGCCAGCCTAAAACTCTCATATTTGAAGCAGAAAACCCGTATTTTAACAACTTGTATGTTTGGGGTCATTATTCTGTCGAAATATCCAATTCTGCGACAATGTTTCTTCAGCATATGATAACAAATTGTTTTCTAAAATGTCCTTGTAAATATCAGCGTTGATATTTCCGTTGATCTCGATCAATGGACCGACTCTTGTGCAGAGAAAATTCCCCAAACCATCACACTTCCTCCACTGTGTTTTACAGTAGGAATTTGGTACCGAACATCATTTCTCTCAATAGGACGTCGTACATGTTGTCTACCATCGCTTCCAAAAAGATTATATTTAGATTCGTCTGAGAAAGCTACTTTTTTCCAATCTTTGATTGTCCAATTTGGCAAATTGTAATCGGGGCTTCTTATTCTTTTTACTGATTAATGGTTTTTTAATACCTATACGGCCAAAAACTCACACATCATGTAGTCTTCGTGTCACAGCACTAGGACTAACATTAGCTAGGTTTTCATCCTTTGGCTCGCGTGCAATTTCGGCAGCAGTTTTCTTGACATCCGCAGTTGATTTACGTTTAATGATACGATCTACTTTTTTAGACGTTTTTTTGGTTTTCCACTACGCGGACGATCTTTTAAACCATATCCACAACGGTATATTACAATAATATCGTTCATGGTTGATTTACCTATCGATAATAATGAAGCAATCTCACGAGAAGACTTTCCTTCTTTTGAAAATTTTATTACTCTCTCACGAATTTGGATTTGCATATGCCTAGCCATGTTTATGCTCCCACGACTAAATGTGAACATTCAACGCGCTATTATTCGTAAATACGTCTTTGAACGTCCTACTGCGTCAATGTATATTATGTGGCCGGAAACTTTTGCACATATAAA
>CM032449.1:124586627-124694127 GCA_019049505.1 Pachyrhynchus sulphureomaculatus | reverse complement strand
TAAGTGAATTTAATGGAATCATACCGGCTATTTAATTTAGAAACAAAATCTTCAATATTTCCTCTCTTTGTATCAAAAATCGCGAAAATATCAAGGGTATGGTATAGGTATGTGGATGATATTTTCGCGATTTTTGATACAAAGAAAGGAAATATTGAAGATTTTGTTTCTAAATTATATTTATATATATATATATATATATATATATATATATATATATATATATATATATCTTAAAGTCCAATATGTCTTTTCACGTTTTTTCTTAGTATGTGTAATAGTTATAGCAGCTTAGCTACCTAACAGCCAATAAATCAATCTGGCACAATCTAAAATCCAGTAATAAAAGTATAAAACAAATATTTACTATCTAAATATTTGTTTAATTATAAATAAATAAATTAAAATTACTTTGCCTCGGTACCTGTCCGTTGGCTACTAGTGTGTGTACTGAAAAGTATCTTAAAAAACGTCCCACCATATTATCAAGCCAAATAGTTTTTTTTTATATACCAGATAGATTATCAAATGTAATGCAATCGTGATAATTTTCGCTCAATCTACACTTTATGGAGAATATTTCCAAATTTTTTTCAAAATTTTCTGATCAGTGCTTTTCGAGATCGGAGGGGGAAACAGCCATCTTTGGCTATTTTTTTAAAAATAATACAAAGAAAAGTGTGCGCAAGTATTGTATCATATATATTTTTGAACCCGTTTGTCAAAGCTTTCATTTGACCCCCCACTTGATGAGCTGGAACTTTTTTTTCACTTTCGATTTTACTCCCCAAAACTAACTCTTCAAGTTGAAATTTAACTTTCAAAACTATACTGCTTTGATTGAGTCATCAATTCCTATATTTGTGCAAAATTTCAACTCTCTATGTCAAATAATTTCGGAGAAAATAAGGTATGATAGACAGACGAACATCGAAGTGTTTCCATAAGTGTATCAGAATTTTCAAATATTTCATTACATAAAAAGTGCATACGCCGGCATTTCATTACTGGATTTGATGGGATTGGAATTAAGTTCACCATATTTAATTTAATAATTCTTGCTCCATTTCAAGACACAATTTAAACGTAACCTAAATGTTTAACCAATCTGCATCAGTTCAACAAAGAAATATTTTTGTATTGTTCTTACAGAGATAAGAAGTAGGTACTTCTCGTCATATTATTAAAATCAAACTGATGTGTTTAGGATGTCTGAATTTTTCACAGGAAAAAAGAATTATGCGTAAATACTTATGTATTTATTTTATAATTAATTTAAATATTAGGTGGTCTTAGATATTTAGCAAGCTATAATAGTGGAGGGCTTGTGGATTTTCAGCCGTCACTTTTCATAATTAGTCAGGAGCAATAAATTTCGATAGAAATATACCTAATGTGGATTGTAGCATCTTATGCTGCAACTTATAAATAATTTCACTATAACATGGCCGACCAGGGTCTCCAGATAATAATACACGACAAAATATTATTTTGTCACTTTCTTAGGTTACAGCTGGCACCATTTAACGACCTGGCATAAATTAATAGCGGTTTTGAGAGTTTGTATGAGCATATGGAAATTTTAAAACTGTTTATTTTACGCTTCAATTTTAACTTTAATTTTTCGAAATTTTAATTTGAGTTAAAAACTTCTTTGTAATTTAGGCATATTAAGAGCCACAAATAAAAAAGGTCTCAGTGTGGTCGTGGTTAATGATTATAATCCGCTGATCCCCCAGAACAATGCATGCTAGAAATACATCTCGCGCTAATACAACAGTTCAGCTTGCCACTTCTCCTGCCACCCTTTTCAAAAAACCTTTTACGTGGAAAACCTTATTCTTTTGGAATCACTGCCCAAGACCATGTTCCCCAACGAGTAAAAATAACATCTATTGAACACAAGACCTTTTTAAGAATTCAGCTGCAGCGCATTTGCTGTGTACGTTCAAAAGCTATTTGGAATATATTCCAATCCCATAGGTTGCTTTAATAATGTTATATTTATCATTCATATAAAGCATTAAAATTGAGTCTCAATTTGAACTTTTAGAACTAGAATAATTGTTCATTAATTCAAAAAAATCACTCGCGATTCTTTTAAAAACGATGTATAAACTAAATGTTGTCACGCTTATAAAAAACCGTATTTTTTAAACATTATTTGTACAGGGTGAGTCAACGATAGAGTAAAGTTTATTATCTCATTTGTTTCGGGAATGACGAAAAAAATATTAAATGCAATAGTTTTAGGGAATGTTAAGGTGTATAGTTTAAAATTATTTTTGAGTATACAGGGTACTTCAAAAAAGTGTGGCCGAGATAACATATGTTTTTTTAAATGGAACATTCTATTTTCTAATTTATTTTTAAATTCTGCGTAAAATTTTATAACGTTTTTATTAACTATGTTATATACTTAAACCAAGTAGTTTTTCTAATATTTCAATTTTTTTAAAAAAATACTAGTTTTCAGTTTTGTAAAAAATTGCCAGTAGCGCCATTGTTTCTGAAGATGGTATACCCATAATTGGTACGAGCGTTCTATAGAGATGAAAAAAAAAAACTACACCAAGAACGTCAAGACCGTGATTTTGAATGACGAGTAAACTTTTGTACCACCATAAATGGAGCAATAGAGGCCGACCCAATTTTTTTTATCCAGAATAATGTTTTCTGATGAAACTACTTTTGGCAGTAATGGAGCAGTTAACAGCCATAACATGCATTATTATTCAAATGTTAATCCAATTTGGGTTCGGGTAGTTCAAAACCAAACCACTGGTCGCTTAATATATGGTGTGGAATATTAAATTTTCAAATTATTGGTCCATATTTTTTCCGCGAACCGCTTAACGGGCCTAAATATCTAAATTTTTTGCAAAACGAATTACCCCAGCTTCTTGAAGAAGTTGATAACTTTGAAAGGGAACAAATGTGGATTCAACAAGACGAAGCTCCTGCTCATTACCACCAGGAAGTTCGGGAATTTTTTTAAACGATCGTTACCCACAAAAATGGATCGGTAGGGATGGATTCATTCAGTGGCCCCCTCGATCATGTGACGTAACACCTTTAGACTTCTTTTTGTGGGGCTACGTTAAAGATTGTGTTTATGTAATTCCCCCTAGAACACCAGGAGATATGGAAAATAGGATATGGGATGCATGCAGGACAATAACGCCCTTTATGCTAAAGAAAGTGAAGGAAAATGTAGTAAAAAGACTAAACATGTGTAGACGGTCATATTTTTGAACATTTATTACGTCATAATAATTAATCATTAGATAAGTTAAACTATATTAAAATTATTATTAACTATTTGTTTATGTTTTCACAATAGCGTAAGTGTATTAAAAACAAGGGTAAAAATTAAATAATTCAAAATATATTGAACACTATTCGAAATAGGAATATGACATACTTAATAAAAGTTGGAGGGTTTTTTGTAAAATCTATCAGAAAAAATAAGAATAAACACAGGGTGTGCCATTTAAAAAATTTGAGATTTTTCAATTTAAAATAGTCGAAATACATAAATTAATGTTGAACATCTAGCTCTAACACAAATTTCTTTACATATATGTGTGTTCATCTCTATAGAACACTCATACCAATTATAAGTATTCCACCTTCAGAAACAATGGCGCTACTGGCAGTTTTTTACAAAACTGAAAAACTATTATTTTTTTTTTAAAAAATAATATTAGAAAAACTACTAGGTTTAGGTATATAACATTATTAATAAAAAAGTTATAAAATTTTACCCAGAATTTAAAAATAAATTAGAAAATAGGATGTTCCATTTAAAAAAGACATGTTATATCGGTCACACTTTTTTGAAGTACCCTGTATACTCAAAAATAATTTTAAACTGTACACCTTAACATTCCCTAAAACTATTGTTTTAACATTTTTTTCGTCATTCCCGAAACAAATGGGATAATGAACTTTACTCTATCGTTGACTCACCCTGTACATTATGTATTTTTTTTATATTTCGGTAGTTATTGAAATAAAGAATAAAAATAGATCGAGATTTTTTTTTTTTTTTTTTTTTTTTGGGTCTAGCACACGTGCTACAGGGAAGTCCCTAAAGCGCTACAGGAGCGACACGTGTGCGGAGAAAGCGATTCACGTTGTTCTTGAATCGCTGTAGATTGTACTCGATGGGAAACACAGTCCTGGGTAAACCATTCCAAAGGCCTGATGTTCTCCATATAAAAGACTGCTTGAAAAGCGTTGTACGAGGAGTAACAAGCTGAACCTCATACGGATGTGAAGCATTAGCGCGACGTGTACTTCTAATATGCACCGCTCTGGGAGGAATTAAACGGGCCACATCTTTCGAACACTTTCCATGAAAGTACTTGTAGAATAGGCTCAAGTCGCCAACCGTTCTTCGATGTTCCAGCGAATCAAGGCCGTCGGTCAGTTCCGGGTGTCCAATCAGACGAACAGCTCTTCTCCGGATAGAATCCAACAAATGCAGTGTATGTTTGGGAGCGGAGCCCCAAACATGGGAGCAGTATTCCATAGTTGGTCGAATTTGAGCTTTGTAAAGAATTAACAGTTGTTGTGGAGTGTAGAGCTTTCTGGTTCGAAACAATATTCCCAACTTTTGAGAGGCTCTTCTTGCTATGCCTGCAACATGTTCATGCCAGGACATATTTGCTCCCAAATTAACGCCTAACAGATTGAGTGTCGATGTTAGAGGGATGGAGTGCCCCGACATAACTATGTCGGGTTCTGCAACGTTAACTTTTTTTAGAAAAAACTGCCGCCTGGGTTTTTGTAGCGTTAAATTCCACTTGGTTACTGTCACCCCAAGATAGAATTTCTTCCAGGTCTTTGTTAAGTTGAATGACTTCCTGCTGTCTGCGGATATTCGTCTGAGTAGTCGATGTCCGAGCGTTCAAAGTGAATGAAGAGATAAGTGTACTGTCATCTGCAAAGCTGTAGATTGGATTCTCGGTCTTTTCCAGCAGATCGTTAATATAAATGAGGAAGAGAGTAGGAGACAGCATGGAACCTTGGGGCACACCGGCGTTGATAGTGAAGGTGTTAGAAAGAAATCCGTCAACCGCCACTCGTAAAGAACGCTCTCTGAGGAAACATGAGAGCCACAAACAGAACTTTTCAGACATACCATAAGAACGTAGCTTAGCCAACAGCCCATCGTGCCAAACACGGTCAAATGCCTTGGATATGTCAAGAGCAACCGCTCGAGATTCTCCAAAGTGTTCAATTGCGTTGTTCCAAACATGTGTTACATAAGTCAGAAGATCTCCTGTTGATCTATTTTTACGAAAGCCATATTGGTGATCACTAATAATGTTGAATCCTTCAAGATATTTTAGAAGATGCTGATTGATAGCCTTTTCCATGACTTTCGATATTATTGAGAGTAGTGCGATTGGTCGGTAGTTATTTGGCAAGGTCTTCTTGCCTTTTTTAGGTATCGGCTGAACTGTGGCACATTTCCAGCAGGAAGGAAATATTCCCTTTCTGTAGGATAGGTTGAAAAGTCTACAGAAAACTGGTGTTTAGTTCCCTCGCACAGTTCTTGAGAACTATGGCAGGTATTCCGTCAGCGCCTGAAGCCTTTTTGGTGTCTAGCTTCATCAAAATACGTTTTATGATACGCTGTCTGAAGACAATATCGGGCATCCTTGACTGCACTATGGGAATAGTAGGTGGTGTTTTTCCTTGGAAATCGACAGTAGAATGTGAAGCAAAGAGTTCAGCCAACAAGTTCGCTTTCTCAACAGGTGTCGTTGCAATAGAATTATCTGGCCGTGTGAGTGGCGGTATGGTGGATTTGGTGAAATTTTGACTAACTGCCTTAGCGACCGACCAAAAAGACCTGGAATTGCCGGGACAAGCGAGAAGTTTGTTTCTAATCCGTTGATTGTGTACCTCCTTGGTTTTCGTCGATAATTTCTTTGCATCTGTTCCTGGTACGAACAAAGATGTTACGATTTATGGTGTTAGGATCTTCACGCCACTGTCGGTATGCAAGATGTTTAGAAGCAACAGCTTCTTTGCATTTTAGGTCAAACCAAGGCTTGCCGTTGGAAGGGCATTTCTTCGAAAAAGGGATGTAAGCATCCATACCGGCCAAAATAACATCGGAAACCTCCCTGGCGCAGTCAGATGGGTCGTCGGATCGAAAACAAACGTCCAACCAAGGGAAAGTTCGAAAATATTCCATGAGATCTTCCCATTTAGCAGATTTGTAGTGCCAAATCTTGCGCGGTTTGGGCGCCTCTCTGTCACTGATTGGTAGAATACTCGATGTCGAAAGCAGTTTATGGTCGGAAGAACCTAACGGTGGATTTACGCTGACCGTGTAAATCTCCGGATTGGTGGTTAAAAACAGATCAAGAAGACTGGCGAACTCTCCGTCTCGATCAGGGATCCGTGTTGGTTCATCAATAAGCTGAGTCAAGCCACAACTGATTGAAAATGATTCGGCTGCACGACCTTGTTCGTCGGTAGTATTTGAATATTTAAGCCAGTTGATGTTGTGGACACTAAAGTCGCCCAGGATGGCAATTTCGGCATTTGGATAGTTAATTTGTAAATGATCTATGGTGTCCGCAAGAGAAGCGAAAAGTGTTCTAAAGTTTGTATCACTTGGTGGTCGATAGAGGATACAGACGAACCTTGTGTGGTTGGCTGGGTCGCTATTTTTAACCACATAACATCAAAGTTTGGGGGCTCCAGAGCCTCTTCTCGTTGGCAAGAGAGGTCGCTTCTGACATAAAGACAGATTCCAAAGTTACGCCTAAATCGGGAATAGAAATCGTACCCAGGATAAAGATAGTTTACTGTGCTGGTCGATGAACTGACCTTAGTTTCACAGAGAGCGAGTACATGAGGTTTATTTGATTGCAGGTGTTGGTGCACTGAATTTATGTTCGAATTTAAACCTCGTATGTTGCAAAAATCCATTTTGAAATTCTGTTCTCTGCATGTCGACGCCCCTGAACCAGCCCCCACCCGGAGATCCGAACGGGGGGCTATTTTACCTCCGGAATTTTTTGTATCCAGGTGCCTCATCATGCTATTTGGTCCCACAGTCCGGGACATCGGCACAGCCACGAAACGTCAAGCAACTGAGATATGGATAATTATCGATATATCAATAGCTATCGATATATATATATATATATATATATATATATATATATATATATATATATATACGAGGCTGGTTTGAAAAGTCCGTGCAAAGTCCGAGAGATGGCACCACCGGCGCGTATCGAGGTCATGTTTAGTTAGTAGCATCTCTTGAATGAACGCACACCAAGTTTCAGCCATATTGGTCTATTTCTTTGTGTTTGGCATTCGTGTGAATCAAGAAAGTCGAGTGATTTTCACGAAATGGACGAAAAAGAATTTCGTGTGGTGATTAAACATTACTTTATGAAAGGTTTAAAACGCCTCAGGAGACTAAAGAGAACCTTGATAAACATTATGGTGACTCTGCACCTTCGATTAGAACAGTTTATAAGTGGTTTCAAAATTTTCGGACTGGCCATATGGGCACAAGTGACGCTGAACGTTCTGGACGGCCTGTGGAGGTTACGACTCCAGAAATCATTGATCAAATCCATGATATGGTGATGGATGACAGAAGAGTTAAGGTGCGTGAGATTGCTAGTGCTGTGGGCATCTCGACTGAACGGGTACATAATATTTTGCATAAACATTTGGACATGAGAAAGCTATCCGCAAGATGGGTGCCGCGATTGCTCACGCTTGACCAAAAACGGAATCGTGCGAAGTGTTGCAAGGATGGTTTGCAGCTGTTCCAGAAGAATCCGGAGGACTTTAAGCGTCGTTTCGTCACTGTGGATGAAACATGGATACATTAGTATACTCCTGAGACCAAACAACAATCTAAACAATGGGTTACCAAGGGGGAATCTGCACCAAAAAGAAGACCGTTCCTTCGGCCGGAAAGGTTATGGCGACTGTCTTTTGGGATTCGCAAGGGATAATCCTCATCGACTATCTGGAAAAGGGTTTTTTTAAAACTATTACAGGTGAATATTATTCATCGTTATTGGACCGTTTGAAAAACCGAGCTGCAAGAAAAACGCCCGCGATTGGCCCACAAGAAAGTCCTTTTCCATCACGACAACGCACCAGCACACACCTCAGCAGTTGTGGTCGCAAAATTAATGGAAATAGGATTCCAACTCGTTTCACATCCCCCCCTATTCTCCAGACTTGGCTCCCTCGGACTACTATTTTGTTCCCCATTTTGAAGAAATGGCTGACGGGACAAAGATTTTATTCAAACGAGGAGGTGATTGCAGACACTAATAGATATTTTGCAGACTTGGACAAATCCTATTATTCGGAAGGGATTAACAAACTAGAACATCGTTGGACGAAGTGTATAAGCCTAAATGGAGACTATGTCGAAAAAATAAAAAAGTTTACCCCAAACATATAAGTAGTTTTTATTTTTGCACGGACTTTTCAAACCAGCCACGTATATATATATATATATATATATATATATATATATATATATATATATATATATTTATATATATATCGATAATTATCGATAATTACAATATATCGATATATCTATAGTTATCGATGTACCGATAGTTATCATTTCAACTTCGTCATCAATTTTAAAAAACGGTAAACTATCGGTAGTTATATCAGTAGGTATAGATATCGATAATTATTGATATATAGGTATCGAAATATCGATTATCGATATCTCGATAACTATTATCATAACGATAACTATCGCTATACTGATAACCGATCGATATATTAAGTTAAAATTGTAGATAGGTAGGTTGTCATCGGCTATTAATAGTTACAATCCATTATCTCTAGTCATGATTTTAAATCTAAATTACAGATGTAAATTTTGAACCACAAGTAGTGAATCTCGATTTGCCTGACAGCTCTCCTTAGTCTGCTCTTACTGATCATAAGTTTATAGATAAAACACAGCTACTGATTACTGAACTACTAAAAATTAACATGCAAATGAGTGTATATTCCCATTCTTACGGTGCCCATATTTAATCTTTCACAAGAGTATTTCAAGAGTATTCAGAAGCGTATATTTTATTTTTAATGAAAGAAAATCATATGGCACAAGTGGCCCCTTTTATTTTTATGTATAGAAATTCAATGTAGCTGGTACTGAGAGATGATTCTCGTACGTGAAATTTAGAAAGGGTGAATATAAAATGAAGTTTAAATTCAGTAAACGCCAAGCGCTTTAAAATATTTCTTTAAAATAACTAATGTTTTTACATCTAAACATTTGGATGTTCTTTATGTATTATACCTTATATAACATCTTGGTTTTTATTTAAACCAATAGCCGGTCCTCGCTGTTTAGCCTATCTTATCCAAAAAAAATTGTATCAGATTTAACGAATGACTTGAAAAACATAATTTTGGACGCAGCAAAAGGCAACTTTCGGAAGTAATACACAACATTATTAAATTAAGTTTTATTTTAAAATCTAACTTTTAACTAAGATTGGCAGAAGTTCCGTCTTCTTCTTAGAGTACCTATTCGGTTCGAATGTTGGCAATGATTCTGGCTATTAATACTTTATCCACTGCAGCTCTGAAAAGACCGGTAGAATTTGTTGAGAACCAGTTTTGCAGATTGTTTATCCAGGAAATACGTCTGCGTCATGGTCCCCTTTTTCCAAATTTCCTTGGAGTATTTTGCTGTAGTAATCCATATCTGTGGGGATATCTCATTGTGTGTCCTAAAAACTCCAATTTTTCTATTTTAACAGTTTCCATAATTTCCAGTTGCTTGTTCATGCGACGTAAGACATCCTCGTTGGTAATATGGTCAATATAGGAAATTTTTAAAATTCGTCAATATAGCCATAATTCAAATGCCTCAAGTTTCTTAGAAGTGGCTTCAGTCAGCGTCCAAGATTCCACACATCTTAGGAGTCTCATTTTCGTGCTGAATTTTATTGCTGTTTTTGAAAAGTGATGTCATTTTGAGGAACACTGCTTTAGCTTTTCGATACGGCAACGAATTTCCGGCAAATGATCCCATTGTTCGTTTATCATGGTACCTAGGTATGAATTTTGTGGAGTTCTTTGTATTTGTTGATTGGTAACCATCAACAGGAAGGAACCGAAGACTTGCTGATTACCATATACCTTGTTTTGCTGATGTAGACCCTTTAAGTTGTCAACCATAATCGCCGTATCGTCAGCTTAACAAATGTTATTTCGCTCCTCATTAAGCAGTATTCCTTTATTAGCCTCTTCCAGTGCCTCTCTGAAGATTTGCTCAGAGTATATATTAAACAATAGTGGAGACAAAAACACAACCCTGCCTTAGGCCCAAGGTCTTTCAGAATTTCAACGATTTTGTGATGTTGGACTACCAAAGGTCTTTTGCCAGTCGATCACATATACGTCACAATTGACGTTTCTACATCAATGAATGAAAACCTGCATAGAAAACAAGGCCTTTCTGGTTCCCATGGTCTCACGAAAACCGAATTGTGTAGCTGACAGGTTTTCTCTATACAACTTGTATATTCTTCTGTATATGATTTTTAAAAATGTTTTTAAAAGATGGCTTATGAGGCTAATTATTCGAAATTCTCTTCATTTTTTAACGCCTGCATTTTTTGGGATCGTTATAAATTCAGACTTTAACTAGCTTTCTGGTATTTTGCCTAAATCATAGATTTTATTGTAGATTACCTTAAGTCACTTAATCCCATCCTCATCTAAGAGCTTAAGAAACTCCCCATGAAATTCATCGGGACCACCATCGGGCTTTTCCATTTTTTAGTTGATTTATTGCAATGTGCACTTCATCGGTGGTAATACACGGCCCAAAACAATTCTATTGAGCATTGTGGCTGATCTGGTCTTGCATCAGAAACGAACTCTGTAATATAGTTTTGCCATATCTTCAGTTTCTCTTCTTTATCGATAACAACGTTTCCTTGATAATCTATTAAACGTCCATTTGATTTCGTTCTCCATTCACCAGTTAAGTCTGTGATTTTTCGATAGATATTAAAACTATGGTACTTTCCCTGCAACTCCTCTATCTCTTTACATCTTTCACCATTCCACCTATCTTTAGCTGTTCGAATTTGTTTCGGTATTTGTGTGTGTAGTCTGCTATATTCTCTTTTGTTACCTCTGTTTTTGTGTCATCTGTCATCCATTATTTCCTTTTATGTGTTTGTTCCATAGTTAGATACGTATTCTTTAGCCACCTTGTTATTTCATTTAACTTTTCAATTTCAGATTCTATGTCTTCGTGGGGACTTCCACTTGTATAATCTTCGTGGTGGTAGGTTGAAGAAGGTGTTAGTGATAACATAGCCTATTTCTTCACCAAAAATGTTTAGTCGTTCGCCTCTGTTATTTCTTTCACCTAGACCATATAGTCTTACGGAAATTCCTGACCTACCTCTTCCAATCTTAGCGTTGAAGTCTCTCATGACTGTCAGGTCTCGTTTTGATATTGTTTCTAAAACTCCTGTTATTTGCTGGTAAAATTGCTCAACCTCTTCTTCCTGTTTATCTGGAGTGGGAGCATATGTTTGTATCACGTTAAGAGGAGCAGGTTTCGTTCTTATTTGAAGAAGCATTATTCTGTCTAAAATAGGCGTAAAATTGGTGACGCATTTGTCTGTAGCTTTGTCAACTATAACTCCTACTTCATATTCATGTTTTGTAATTTTCCATGTTACAGAAATGTGAACCTGGCCATCTTACTTCTGTTATTCCCATAATGGATATGCCAAGTCTTTTCATTTCTAGGATCGCGTTATGAGCTTTGTCTGCCTGGTAAAGAGTTTTTACATTCCAGGTGCATATTTGATGTTTTTCAATGTTTTTTTCTTTTCTGATTTAGCAGCGTTCAAAACTGTTCCATCCGGAATTCCAATTGGGGGACTAGAGACTCCGGAATTTTTCGGACTGAACTTTGCCATCATGATTGTAACTATGTATATTCAATTTGAATCAATAATGCAATGGTTTACAATTTCCTTCTGCATTCTTATGCCGTTGACGACCTATGTAGTTCATCTGCCTGTAAGGGCGATTTCTTACCCTGAGGACAAGAAAGTGCCATTACTAGTTTTGGTTCGCCTCAAGTATTTGATTTCCTTGATACCACTCAAACCTGAGTAGCATTCCCCTATCTGCTACCCAGGGAGGCGCCCGATGGAGAACTAGCAACCCCACACGGGTAGAAGTTAGTTCAGGTTAGTTCAGGTTTTTTTTTATTTTTATATATAGTCACCTTGTAAATTAATACATTTAGTGCGACGACTTTCCAACTTTTATGTACTCTCACTATAATAAGATTTAACAAACTCGGCAAAATAAGCATTCGTCTATTTCACCGTCATCGTTCGAAGTGAATCTTTGCCCAGCCAGCCAGCCATTTCTACAGATTTAAAAACAAGAAATAATCGCTTTGAGCCAAACCTCGCTAATACCATGGATGTGTAAGTACTTCGAAAATAACGTCATGCAGTGTTGTAGCAACAATCCAAGACGTGTGTGGATGCGCATTATTGTGATGAAAAAGCCCTTTCTTTTTTTCGAGATGTAGATAATGCTAAATAACACTCTTCAGTTAGTCCTGTAGTGAAGTATAATACTCCCCGATAATGATTCTACCTTTCTCCAGGTAGTCTATGAGGACTACACCCTGAGAATCAGAAAGAATCGGAGCCATGAATTTTTTTCTGTTTTTACTTTTTGTGCAGACTTTCACTTGCTCACACTCACTACTGCGACCGCTCCTTCATCTCTAACGTGTAATGATGAATCCATGTTTCATTTACTATTATGAAACGTCGAAGAAACTCACTGAAATTATGTTTAAACAAGATCATATACCTGTGGGAAATGTTCATTCGAATGCGTTTTTGGCTGATTGTTAACAAACGCGAAACCCGTCGAGCGGAAAGCTTTCTCATACACAAAACATCGTCTAAAATGTAGTGGATATGACCTGTCGAGGTATTTACAATGTCAGCGACCTTTTATAAGCGTAATCTCGTCGGTCGTAGAGGTTTTCGGGCGTCCTGAGCATTTATCATCTTAAATAGATGTACGACCACGTTTAAATTCAATAGCCCAGTCGTCCAAAATGAAAGAAGCATCATTTAACGTGACATTTAACTCTTTTAGAATACCAGTAGAAGTTCAACCTATTAAAACCAAGTATTTTATAATAGCTCGCACTTCAATTTTATCCATTTTTCAGAAAATGTTAAAACTTGTTTGTTTACATGATCGCTACAAAACGACAACTAAACACGCATGTCTGAAACGTCATATCACGCCGCTTAACAAATATCATAATAATTTGGTCCTCTTGGCGCCATATCTGTGTCAGGTCGAGAACTTTTGGGACGACCCTCATAATTAATTTAGTCATGAATGAATGTAGATTTAGCCTCACATGAACTAAATTTAGACTAACCATCGAGTTAGGTGAATTTTGTCCAGACGTGGACAGAAATTAAATGAGGTTAGTTCAAGCAATCCTTAACTCTAATTTAATTACTTTCATATTCCCTGACCTAAGCTAACCTCTGTCCACGACTAGCGAAAATATACCTAACTACTATAAAATAAGCTTAAAATTCAGTTTTTCTAAGATTGTTCTTTCTTGTCTTTCGTGACTTTAGTTTTTCTATAATTTATTCACTCGAAAATTTTGTTCTCGAAAATTTGGTTTTTCAAAACTTTTAGTTTCTTTCACATTGAAAAGAAAATTCTTCAGGACCATAAAGTTTATCGTATTAGTATATTTTTCTGCGGTGTGTGTCCTATTTCTATTCCGTCTGTATATGACTATCAGTACTCATTTGTGACACCTAAATACTACTTATGAAGAAACACGATAGGATGTGTTACTTTCAATAGTATAAAAAAAATTTTAAACCGCAAAGTTAATTATTTTTGTCGCTTTTAGATACACACTACCCACCAGTAAGATAAATTTTAAATTAATTTTGTTAGATTAAATTTTATGGCGACAATATAATGACTTTTTAATTGCCTTTTTTACGATTTTTAAGAATGATAAATACACTATCGTTTACCACTTATACAAGTAAGAACTGTCTAAATTAAGTTCATTCTATAAAAATAATGGTCCGCACTTGTGCGACACCCTGTATATGAATTAGAATAGTACTAGTTCGGGTGCGGGTATAATATTATATAACATACTCTTAAGTGAAGGTATTTTGTTGACGAAGAAATGTTTGAACTTGTTAAGAAAAGATAATAGTCTATTTTTAATTTCGAAATATTTACCATATAGTAAAAAAACAAACCGATAAATGAAATAATAACCGGTCAAGTGCAAGTTGAACTTGCGCAATTAGTGTTCCATACGTTGATTGCTTTTAAAATAAAAATTTTTGTTACAGAGGTATAAAATGATCAATGACTTCATAAAATACACCCCAAATGAGTTTTCAACAAAGTTTGTTTTCGTTCTTTACTGAAAACTGATGACCTTGAAATTTTTGTTTTCTTTTATATACCAGATATATTATTAAAGGTAATGCACTCGTAATAATTTTCGTTCAATCTACACCCCGTGGAGAATATTCCAGAATTTTTTCAAAATTATTTGACCAGTACAGCGATTTTCCGCGATTTTTTAAAAATAATACAAAGAAAAGTGTGTGCATGTATTACATTTTATATAATTTTGTTTTTACAAGCTTTCATCTGACGCCCCACTCGATGACCTAGTACATTTTTTTTTTACTTCCGATTTCATCCCCCAAAACTAACCCCTTAAGTCAAAATTTAACTCTCAAAACTACACGGGTCTAATAAGGCCATCAATTCCTATATTAGTACCAAATTTCAACTTTCTATGTCAAATGCTTTCGGAGAAAATCGGGTGTAACAGACGGACGGATGGACGGACGAAATGAACAGGCACCGAACTGGTCTTATAAGTGTTCCGTACGGAACACTAAAAACAGCTTTAATATATCAAACTAGAGCCCTTGGAAAAATATTTGTTGAAAACAAATCGTCTAAATGTGTATTTTTCTGAGCAAGTGGTAAAATTATTGATTACTTCTCACCACATCGCCTCCATGTTGGCTGTCAGATATATATATATATTTTTTTTAATTCTTCCGAATTGTTAATGAAAACTTTAATTTTGTGTCATCTCATTCTATTGAAACCGGAAAATTATTGATTACTGCTCACCACATCGCCTCCATGATGGCTGCCATTCCCTGTCAGATATTTTCTTTTAATTCTTCCAGATAATGAGGATTGCTAATGAAAACTTTAATTTTGTACTCTCATAAGAAACAATCCATCTGTATCAGATCGGGACTATTTGGAAGCCAACTTATATCACCTCTTTTAGAAATCAATTTTGTTGATACATACGCAGTTTTGCTGACTGATTCCAATATAGATTTTGTATAATTCTGAGATCTTTCGTGTCCAGTCCAATTTGTTGCAAAATCTCCATCATTGGTTGATGTTTTATACTGTCAAAAGCCTTTTGGTAGTCTATAAAGGCTATAGATACGTCTTTTCGTTGGTCATAACATTTCTGTGTGAGCAGCTACATGCAGTATAAATAAAACTAATCCATCGTTAGTCGAATTTGTGCTTTGTACAGGATTCGAAATTTTGGTGGAGTGGATATGAAATAATACTTCCAACTTTCTAAAAGCTTTTTTTGTTATGCAATACAACATGTTCATGCCAAGATATATTTGCTCCGAAGTTAACCCTCAGTAAGCTGAGTGATGACTAGAGTATCCTGACATGACTATATCGTTATCTTTTTTTTTATAAAAAGTACAACCGGGGTTTTTGTTAGTATTAAATTCTCTGTGGTTACTGTCACCACAAGAAAGAATTTGTTCCAGGTCTTTGTTAAGTTGAACAACTGCCTGCTCTCTGCAGGTATTTGCATGAGTGGCTGATGTTCCAGCGTTCAAGGTAATTGAGGAAACGTACATTTTTTCGTCGGCAAAGTTGCAGATTAGACTCCTGGCCCTTTCAGATCGTTAATGTAAGAGAGTGCGAGAGTAGAAGAATGTCAAATATAGTACTTATTTTGCAACTAAATGTTAGCAAGGAAAGTACTGAGTAAAACATATTACCGGTTTTTTTCATTATTTCAATTGGTCATTTAATACGTAACATGCAATCGGTAAGGACAATCTTTTTAGTGTTTCGTACGGAACACTTATAAGATTACTTCGGTGTCTGTCCGTCTGTCTGTCCGTCTGTCCGTCTGTCACACCCGATTTTTCTCCGAAACTATTTGTCATAGAAAGTTGAAATTTGGTAGTAATATAGGAATTGATGGCCTCATCAGAGCCATGTAGTTTTGAAAGTTAAATTTTGACTTAAGGGGTTAGTTTTGGGGGGTGAAATCGGAAGTGAAAAAAAAATTTTTTACTAGGTAATCGAGTGTGGGTGTCAAATGAAAGCTTGTGAAAACACAAGTAAAAAATATTTATATAATGTAATACTTGCGTACTTTTCTTTGTATTATTTTTAAAAAATCGCGAAAAATCGCAGTCCACCCCGCCTTATCTCGGAAAGTACTTATCAAAAAATTTTGAAAAAATTTTGGAGTATTCTCCACGGAGTGAACGAAAATTATCACGAGTGCATTACCTGTAATAATTTATCTGGTATATAAAAAAACAGAAATTTCAAGGTCATCAATTTTCAGTAAAGATTGGAAATAAACTTTGTTGAAAACTTATTTGAGGTGTGTTTTGTGAAGTCACTGATCATTTTATATCACCGTAACATAAATTTTGACTTAAGGGATTCGTTTTGAGGGGTGAAATCGGAAGTGAAAAAAAAAATTTTTTACTAGGTCATCGAGTGTGGTGTCAAATGAAAACTTGTGAAAACACGAGTAAAAAAGATATATATATATATATATATATATATATATATATATATATATATATATATATATATATATATATATATATATATATATATATATAATGTAATACTTGCGATTTCACCCCCAAAACAAACCCCTTAAGTCAAAATTTAACTTTCAAAACTACATGGCTCTGATGAAGCCATCAATTCCTATATTACTACCAAATTTCAACTTTCTATGATAAATAGTTTCGGAAAAAATCGGGTGTGACAGACGGGCAGACAGACGGACAGACACCGAAGTGATCTTATAAGTGTTCCGTACGGAACACTAAAAATCGTGAAAAATCGCTGTTCCCCTACCTTATCTCGAAAAGTACGGATCAAAAATTTTTTAAAAAACCCTGGAATATTCTCCACGGGGTATAGATTGAACGAAAATTATTATTACCTTTAATAATTTATCTGGTATAGAAAAAAAACAAAATTTCAAGGTCACCAGTTTTCAGTAAAGATTGGAAACAAACTTTGTTGAAAACTCATTTGGGGTGTGTTTTGTGAAGTCACTGATCATTTTATACCACCCTAACAAAATTTTTTATTTTAAAAACAATCAACGTACGGAACACTAATTGTACAAGTTCAACTTGCACTGGACCAGTTTTATTTAAATTTGTAATACCGCGAAAATGGTAGATTTTTTGCTGGTTTTTTTTTTAAATATCTTGCCAAATTTTTCTGTTGATGTTGAATGTGTTTCTTCAAATGGATATACTATATAAATTAAATGTTA
Organism: Pachyrhynchus sulphureomaculatus; assembly: GCA_019049505.1. Classification (NCBI taxonomy): domain Eukaryota; kingdom Metazoa; phylum Arthropoda; class Insecta; order Coleoptera; family Curculionidae; genus Pachyrhynchus; species Pachyrhynchus sulphureomaculatus. The sequence continues at coordinate 124,676,408 of CM032449.1, read as the reverse complement.
AATAAATATTCCAGTAATTTATAGTTAGTAAAAGTTGCACACAAGATGAAGAGAAAAAACTGTCATAATATTTTGACGTTATAGTTCTGGATGAAAACTTAAAAATTTAAATTAAAATCAGTTCCCGTCGTCATTTCAACAGCTGATGGATGCTAGATGCACATTGTAACATTTCCAGTCCTTTACCTCTATATATCCCAAAATACACTTAAACGAGGGTGGATTAAAAATAGATCAAACTGTTCGTCCTACATTATCCAATCCTACGCACATTTAAGGTCAGTAAAAACTCCATTAGCCAAAAAAGATTTGCTTATGGCACGATTAATATTTGTTTAAGCATTAAAAAGTTCAAAACACCTGAACCTCAACTTAAACCCTAAACGGATTAAATCAGTGAACTATAATATTTAAATTATATTTACCAGTTCATGCCTATATATAGTAAAGTAGTGATGTATGATAATTTTTATAACTTCCTCCGCTAAAGGAAGTATTATACTCCTGAAAAAAATCACTCTTTAAGATTTTTGTGCATTTGTTAATGTTTTAGAGTTCCTAAATCACAATTAACATAGACCTATATATCTATCGGTCTATCGGTAAATAACTCTCGAAGGAGATATCGATTTTAAATTTGATATACATATAACACTTGAAGATGAAAGGAATGTATAGTTTTTAAGGGACACCAATTCAGAGAAAGGGGTAAAAGGAATGGAAGACGATAAATTTTGTTTAGTTCCAGTTTTATGCAAATGTTTCCTGATTTTTGATGGAGATAATAGGAAAATTTTAAGCACAATTCTTCATAGCCAAAGTTAAAGTGTTAAAAAAATGACAGCTGGGAGGGGTTGCTTCGAATATGTTGGATTTATGATTATACGTTCTAGAAGTTGGGGAATTATCTTATTTTCTTTACTTTTCCCAATTTAAGCAGAAGCAGTATGTAGACAGAAATATTAGTTTTCAGTTGTAAATTCCAAAACTCGTTCTATCTATTACTATTGACAATTAATAAGAGGGATTAAATCCCTAGTCATGACGACATTATAGAGACGTAAAACAAGTGGATGGGTTCATCTATTTAATGTAATCTACGAGTCTGGAAAACACCAGCAGATTAATTAAAAGCCTTATAAGCGATTTAAAAATATATATAGATTTATTTATCGATTTTGTGGACTATCCGAGAACTATTTACAACGTCAAATAGATTCCGCTTGCGCACGAATTTTATATTAGTGAACCGAAATGTCACGATTAAGGTTGTACGGATATTTAAATATTTCGATGGACTCCCGAATTGTTTCAGGATAAAAAGAAGGAATTAGTTGCAAGGATCCTTGATTGATCAGAGAAAACCTGATGTCCTATTTCATGCTAGTGTTCTGCAAGTGCTAATGTGGGAACATTACGAAGATGTACTGCTCTTGGGTGTTCTCTAATTCTTATACATATTTTGCTGCTCGTTTCGCCTATTTAGGTTTTACCAGCCTACATTGTGTAGTAGTAGTGTAGACTCCCAAATTTTCATGGTGAATTTTATCTCTGACAGGCCTAAGACGTTGTGAGAGTTTAGGGAACGTAGAGAACCATATTAATATTTTATGTTTTCGTAAAATTTTCAAAATACAATCTGTAACTTTCCTAATGTATGGAAGGACTACAATCCTAGGAGATTGTTTTGCTTGACTTCTACTCTTCGGAGACAGCTGGGAAGATGTTTGGTTTAGAATGGAACTTTTTATATCTCGGTACCGAAAATTGTTTGATTAAAGAAACGAAATAAGGTGTTTTTTGACTGACGTGAGGGACGTAAACGTTGACACATATGCATGCTTTGTGGATTACCAAAAGGATTTGACAGATTACAACACCACAAGATGACAGATATTCTAAAGAATACAGGACTGGATGACAAAGATCTGAGAATTATTAAGAACCGTTATTGGAATCAGTCTACTTCTATGAGATTAGGAGGAGAACATACGGATGATATAAAAATCCTCCGAGGTGTTAGATGAATGAATAATATTCGATACGCTGATGACACGGTCATATTAGCTGACAGTTTGCAGGACCTGCAGTTAATAATGGATAAAGTGGCGTGCTGCAGCCAGTCTTGATATTAACATAAATAAAACAAAATTAATGGTTATTATTAAGAACAAGTTGCCTAACTGTCGTTTAGAAAGCAACCAGAAAAATATTGAACGAGTAAATAAATACATACATTCAAAGCCCTAACTTCACACTGCGTTGCTACGTATTCTCCATTTTGTTTTATAGAGTGGACATATGGACTCTGACAGAGGCAATAAGTAACAGATTGGAAAAGCCTTTGAAATGTGGCTATAGATAGGATGCTGAGAGCGTCATGGGTGGACCGAGTAAGGAATTCTTCAAAGAATGAATAAAAAAAAGAATTATCACCAAGCAACGTAAACTCCAATACCGTGGCCAAATTATGAGGAATGTTAGCAGATTCCATCTGTTACAGAATATACTGCAAGGTAAAGTGAGTGGAAAGAGAAGTGTGGGAAGAAGAACGATTTCGTGGCTCAAAAATCTTTGCACTTGGTTTTTAATGACCACCACACAGCTGTTTAGTGCCCCAGTCAACAAGGTGATGATAGCTAATATTGTTACCAACATCTGGAATGGATCGAAACCGAGAGAAGAGATGAAGTTTAAATTAAGGAGATAGTGGCTGAGACAGGGATACAGCTTTGTCAGCAAGGGAGTTGATGACTGAGTGTTTTTGGGTGGGATGGTGATACGAGGAAGCATGTCTATCCGTGTGACTGGGCTTTCTGTATACTGAGTGATCTAAACTCAGATCTTAGTTTCGATTACTAAGAATATCCAGGAAAGGTGGAGAATTATTATTTTCATTTAGAAAACTTAGAAGCGATTCTTGACCGTGTGACCAAATTTCGAGAGTGTCATCAATATGACACTTCCAGAGTTTTGGTTTGAGATGAAAAATGCCGATGTCTTATTTTGCGAAGTGTTCCATAAATATGTTTGCAATAACTGGAGAAAGCTGTGCCAGATATGTTTTCATATATGTATTTCACCATTGTACAGGCTGAGTCAAGGATAGAGTAAAGATTATTATCTCATTTGTTTCAGGAATGACAAAAAAATGTTAAATACAATAGTTTTAGGGAATGTTAAGGTGCACAGTTTAAAATTATTTTTGAGTATACAGGGTACTTCAAAAAAGTGTGGCCGATATAACATCTGTTTTTTTTAAATGGAACGTCCTGTTTTCTAATCTATTTTTATATTCTGCGGAAAGTTTTATAACTTTTTTATTAATAACGTTATATACCTAAACCTAGTAGTTTTTCTAATATTTCAATTTAAAAAAAAAATACTAGTTTTCAGTTTTGTAAAAGATTGTCAGTAGCGCCATTGTTTCTGTGGAATACTCATAATTGGTACGAGCGTTTTATAGAGATGAAAAAAAAGATACATGTAAAGAAATTTGAGTTAGACGCTACAGAGTGTTCAAAATAAATTTATGCATTTCGACTATTTTAAATTGAAAAATCTCAAACTTTTTAAATGGCACACCCTGTATATTATTATTTTTCCTGATAGATTTTACATAACCCTCTAACTTTTATTAAGTATGTCATATACCTATCTCTAATAGTTTTCGATTTATTTTGAATTTTTCAATGTTTACCCTTGTTTTTAATACACTTACGCTATAACATCATAGTTGCCAAAACAAAAACAAAAATGTAGGTATTGTTAAATTTTGACATGTCTATTAAGCAAGTAAAAATAGTTTAATTTGTTGTAGTAAATGACGTATGGTATAAGATAATAGTTATGGATTTTCCTAAAAATGAATTAATTGATATGGTTTATATACTGTGCGAGGCGGGAAAAAAAATTGTCTTTTAGCAGTAAGGCGAATTACCCTAATAGACGTATACCATCTAGAAAATCTTTTCAGTGCTTAATGGAACGGTTTGATGGTAGTGGTAGCGTTGAGTAGACGAAACGGAAAGTAATAAACCAGAATGCTACCAATGAGGAAAAATAAATGGAGATTTTACTTCATATTGAAGATAATCCCCAGCTCAGCAGCCGTCAACTAGCTGACTTATCTGACACATCCCATTCTACGGCTAATCGCACCACGAGAAAATACAAGTATCATTCCTTTCATATGGAACTACACCAAGAACTTCAAAACCGTGATTTTGAACGACGAGCACCATGAATGGAGCAACAGAGGTCAATCCAAATTTTTTATAATTCTATTGCAACGACACCTGTTGAGAAAGCGAACTTGTTGGCTGAACTCTTTGCTTCACATTCTACTGTCGATTTTCAAGGAAAAACACTACCTACTATTCCCATAGTGCAGTCAAGGATGCCCGATATTGTCTTCAGACAGCGTATTATAAAACGTATTTTGATGAAGCTAGACACCAAAAAAGCTTCTGGCGCAGACGGAATACCTGTCATAATTCTCAAAAACTGTGCGAGGAAACTAACACCAGTTTTCTGTAGACTTTTCAACCTATCCTACTGAAAGGGAATATTTCCTTCCTGCTAGAAATGTGCCACAGTTCAGCCGTTACCTAAAAAAAGGCAAGAAGACCTTGCCAAATAACTACCGACCAATCGCACTGCTTCCAATAATATCGAAAATCATAGAAAAGGCTATCAATCAGCAACTTCTAAAATATCTTGAAGGATTCAACATTATTAGCGATCACCAATATGGCTTTCGTAAAAATAGATCAACGGGAGATCTTCTGACTTATGTAACACATGTTTAGAACAACGCAATTGAACTTTTGGAGAATCTCGAGCGGTTGCTCTTGACATATCCAAGGCATTCGACCGTATTTGGCACGATGGGCTGTTAGCTACTTTCTTATGGTATGTCTAAAAAGTTCTGTTTGTCGCTCTCATGTTTCCTCAGAGAGTGTTCTTTACGAGTAGCAGTCGACGGATTTCTTTCTAACACCTTCACTATCAACGTCTCCTACTCTCTTTCTCATTTATATTAATGATCTGCTGGAAAAGACCGAGAATTCAATCTACAGCTTTGCAGATGACAGTACACTTAGCTCTTCATTCTCTTTGAACGCTCGGACATCGGCTACTCGACGAATATCCGCAGATCACAGGAAGTCATTCAACTTAACAAAGACCTGGAAAAAATTCTATCTTGCGGTGACAGTAACCAAGTGGAATTTAACGCTACAAAAACCCAGGCGGTAGTTTTTTTTAAAAAAGTTAACGTTGCTGAACCCGACACAGTTATATCGGGGCACATTCCTCTAACATCATCACTCAGTTTATTGGGCGTTAATTTGGGAGCAAATATGTCCTGGCATGAACATGTTACAGGCATAGCAAGGAGAGCTTTTCAAAGTTGGGAATATTATTTCGAACCAGAAAGCTTTACACTCCACAACAACTGTTAATTCTTTACAAAGCTCAAATTCGACCAACTATGGATTATTGCTCCCATGTTTGGAGCTCCGCTCCCAAACATTCACTGCATTTGTTGGATTCCATTCAGAGAAGAGCTGTTCGTCTGATTGGAGACCCGGAACTGACCGGCGGCCTTGATTCGTTGCAATATCGAAGACGGTTGGCGACTTGAGCCTATTTTACAAGTACTTTCATAGAAAGTGTTCGAAGGATGTGGCCCGCTTAATTCCTCACAGAGCGGTGCATGTTAGAAGTACACGTCGCGCTAATACTTCACATCCATATGGGGTTCAGCTTGTTACCCCTCGTACAATGCTTTTCAAGCAGTCTTTTATATGGAGAACATCATCCCTTTGGAATAATTTGCCCAGGACTGTGTTTCCCACCGAGTACAATTTACGGCGATTCAAGAACAACGTTGAATCGCTTTCTCCGCACACATGTCGCCCCTGTAGCGCTTTAGGGACTTCCCAGTAGCACGTGTGCTAGACCCATAAAAAAAAATAACATGCATTATTATTCAACAGTTAATCCATTTTGGGTCCGGGAAATTCAAAACCAAAACCATTGGTCGCTTAATATATGGTGTGGAATATTAAATATTCAAATTATTAGTCCATATTTTTTCCGCGAACCGCTTAACGGGCCTAGATATCTAAATTTTTTGCAAAACGAATTACCCCAGCTTTTTGAAGAAGTTGGTAACTTTGAAAGGGAACAAATGTGGATTCAACAAGACGGAGCTCCTGCTCATTACCACCGGGAAGTTCGGGAATCTTTAAACTATCGTTAGGCACAAAAATGGATCGGTAGGGATGGATCCATTCAGTAGCCCCCTAGATCAAGTGACTTAACACCTTTAGAGTTCTTTGTGTGGAGCTACATTAAAGATCGTGTTTACGGGAATCCCCCTACAATACTAGTTGATATGGAAAATAGGATACGGGATGCGTGCAGGACAATAACGCCCTTTATGCTAAGGAAAATTAAGGAAAATATAGTAAAACGACTAAACATGTACATTCAAGAAGACGGGCATATTTTTGAACATTTATTACGTCATAATAATTAATCATTAGATAAGTTAAACTATATTAAAATTTTTATTAACTATTTGTTTGTTTTCACAATAGCGTAAGTGTATAAAAACAAGGATAAAAATTGACAAATTTAAAATAAATCGAAAACTATTAGAAATAGGTATATGGCATACTTAATAAAAGTTGGAGGGTTTTGCAAAATCTATCAGAAAAAATAATAATATACGGGGTGTGCCAGTTAAAAAATTTGAGATTTTTTATTTTAAAATAGTTGAAATGTATAAATTTATTTTGAACACCCTGTAGCATCTAACTGAAATTTCTTTACATATATCTTTTTTTCATGTCCATAGAACGCTCGTACCAATTATGAGTATTACACCTTCAGAAACAATGGCGCTACTGGCAATGTTATACAAAACTGAAAACTAGTATTTAAAAAAAAAAAATGAAATATTAGAAAAACTACTGGTATATAACATTCCCGAAACAAATGAGATAATCAACTTTACTCTATCGTTGACTCACCCTGTACAGGAAATAAGTTTCAGGCAGGCATAGTTATATTATCAACAGACAGTTGAAGTCCACATTAATTAATCAACCTTCGACTTAGTAGAAGAAGCCCATTAAGGATGCATATTCCCATTCTGGTTAATACCTACGCTGGGAGAATATTTCAGTTAGCGCTAGAGAATGAGCAGCGAGGTATGATAGTCAGTGTCATCGCAATAAATAATGTTCATTATGCAGACCATATCCCAATCACAGCTAACAACTTTTTCAGTTAATTGTAAAAAAAAACTTAAGAAATGTAATTAGCGATGTGTGCGTAACTGATCAATGGTATAGGATCAGGCAGGCAAGGGAAAACCACCTAATTATTTTCCCACGAGAGTTCTATGTAAAATGGATCGGCAGTTTACTAATGTGCTATGCGACCCGACTAGCGATCAGCGCTGTGTTGGTTCCGGGCTGACCAATGTGAAGTTTGCTACCGAGCATGCAGATGTGAGCGACCAGGCACCGCATGCGAAATGGGTTATTGGAAGAGCACAGTTACAATTGTGTTGGGCACCTGGAACGTAACGGGACTCCTGCAGACAGGGAAGCTTCATATTCTGGAAAACGGACTTGAACGTCAGAATATTCAAATATGTGGAGTTTCTGAGACCCATTCGCAAGGCACTGGACATTTTCAAACGAAAAGAAATACCATCTATATGTCGAGTGGAACTACGAGTATAGGCAGAAATGGCGTAGCCATAGTTGTTAAATGTATTAAGGAATATCTACCTGTCTATGATCACCTGATTAAAATAACCATTACGGCAAAACCAGTAAACCTGCATATCATGCAAGTGTACATGCCAACATCACTCTCTGATGATGAAGCAATTGAAGACGTCTACAAAAAGATTGAAGAAACTTGTACAAAAATCTCATCAAAAGAGATCATAATGGTGATTGGAGACTTTAATACTAAAATTGGCTGTACAAATGACAATGACCAGATTCAGAATATAATTGGAAAATATAAGCTTGGCGTTAGAAACGAACGCGGAGATCGTCTACTTTAGTTTGCTATTAGTAATAGCTTCACTATCACTAATACCACCTTTAACCATCATCCAAGACGACTTTCCACCTGGGTGTCACCGGACGGGCACTACAAAAATCAGATTGATTATATGCTGATTAGCTCTAGATGGAAGTCATCTATATGGCTCATATGAGAATAAAACTAGCCACCCCTAGAAAAATAACAAACAAGAGAATTACAGTGTCAGACAATACTCTTTTCCAAACAATAATAAACTTTAATATTCCGGAAGTCACAGAAGATATAGACAAAACGTGGACAGATATTAAGAAGTGGATAACAAATGCTACTACACAATGCTCGGCGAAAATACAAAAACACCCTCAAAAGCATTGGATCACCGACGATACCCTAAAGCTTATAGAAATAAGGAGAGATATGATTTTATTAAACAACAAATCGGATCGTCAAGGCAGAATCAGATCAATCAATAAAGAAATCAAGGTGGCTTGTAAAAAGGGCAAAAACGCATACTTGAATAATATATATGAGGAGCGAGAACATCATGCTACGAACAATCGACTATAAGAACTTTATGAAAAGGTAAAATACCTATCGAAAGAATTGAAACCTAAAACATAAATAATCAGAGATAAGGAAGGTAGAACAGTCACCGACATGCCTGGAATCATTGACGTTTGGAAGGATTACTGTAAAGAACTTTTTGTGGCTCAATTAGTGGGTGACTGCAGTGTCGACAAAGAAGCCGCAGAAGAACAAGAGCCATGTATTCTTAAGTCTGAAATCAGAAAAGCTATTCAAAACTGACGAGATCACTGCGGAAATAATAATGATGATGGGAGAAATCGCCGTGACTATGCTACACCAACTGTGTGTAATGTGTAAGACTGTAAGATAGCCGAAAGACACGTACGAAGTTGCATTTATACCCTCGCATAAGAAAGGATCCCCTTTGGATTGCAACAACTATAGAACAATCGCTCTAATGTCACACGCTGCTAAGGTGTTTTTCTGGATCCTAAATGAAAGACTCAAACCTTTTTTGCTGCCGCAAATATCTACTGAACAAACAGGCTTCATTCCAGGAAGAGGGACTAGAGTACAAATTCTCAACTTACGCCAGATAATAGAAAATGTCAGGGAATTCAAAATAACAACCTATATTTGTTTTATAGGCTACTCTAAGGCTTTCGACTGCATGCAATGGAACAAACTTTGGTCGATTCTAATCAGCATGGAGACACCTATACATCTTGTAAACCTTATCCGATCCTTGTATGAGAACACAAATAGCAAAATTAAACTGAATAATTCTTTTTCCGATCCCTTTATCGTAGAAGCCGGCATCAGACAAGGCTGTATTCTGTCACCTTTACTTTTTAATATATACAGTGAACATATAATGAGTTCTGTTTTGGATGGCTGGAGGGCGTGTGACAATCCGTGAAAAAAAGCTAAGTAACCTTAGATATGCAGATGATACTGTTATACTTGCAACTTCAATACAAGACTTTGAATCAATTATGGAGCGCCTGGAAATCACTAGCAAAAACTATGGATTGACAATTAATAGAGCAAAGAACAAAGTAATGATTGTTAGTCGTAATGAAGATCTGTCATACATAAATAAAATTGCTGGTTTCACTGTTGTAGACCATTTCAGCTATTTGGGATCCCTCATGACTAACAATGATGGTTGTGAAGTGGAAGTAAAAAGACGTTTGACAATGGCTAGAAACTCTACTATCAAACTCACTAAAGCCTGGAAAGATCCATCTGTCACAAGAAATGCAAAGTTAAGATTGCTATCCAGCCTTATATTCCCCATAACAACTTACGCATCGGCAACATGGACCATTAAACAAGCTGACAAAAGACGAATCGATGCGTTTGAGATGTGGGCATATCTAAGAATCCTCAGAGCATCATATACCGAACACCGTACCCATGTATCTATTCTTGAAGAGCTTGATATAAATGACCAACTTTCAAACAGAATTAATAGAAAGCAGTACCTGAAATATTTTGGTCACATTATGAGCAAAGTGGATGCCATGGAAAAGCTTGTAGTAACGGGGAAGGTAAAAGGTAAAAGATCAAGAGGAAGGTCTCCGACAAGATGGTCCGACCAAATAAGATCTCTCCTTGGGATGGGTATGCACAAGTCAAGTCCGGTCGCGCTCGATCGAGATGCCTGGAGATTGACTGTTGAGGCAGCAACTGCATAGTGTCACCGATACTCCTATTGGGGTGAAAGAATTGAGATAGAGAGATGCGTATTTGTGGCTTAGCCAAGGAGATCAGGAAGGCATGTACTCCCACCTCCAGAGCTGTAGAAAATACGCCCCTTAGAAATTGAACTCTTTCTGTATTGAGGTTTTTTTTTCTAAAAAATGTTCAGTCCCTGATTATCGATTTGAGTATTAAATTGTTTTACTATAGATAGAAGTTCTTTTCTGTGAAAAATCTCCTTCCTCCTTGTTACTGATTTTTAGCTTTCTGTATTAAAATGAACCTACGCTTTTAGAGCTTTAGTACAAAAGGGTTTTCTTTTTTCATCAAGGGTTTTCGCTTGTTCATTGTCGTTTGAGGCTCTTCTGTTTATTGATGGAGCTCCTCTATCCGCTATGCGTTTAGTATTACCTTTTTCCCCAAAGAAATGCCTCTTGTATCCGTTTGTACTCCTCCTCGCCGGTCCGTGATACGATAATGCTAAAACAAGAGTAATGATAATTACTATACGTCAACACAAAATACCTCATAACATCAATGAATATAAATCGTTATATCCTCGGCACTCTTCTTAGTGAATGGAAAAATTATTGCGCGGCTAGTCATTTCCGTCATCGCTGTTATTTCTTGCCGATTTTCTTTTAACTGTAAGAGACATAATTGTTGCTGTAAACTTGAATTTTGAGTTATTCCCACAAGAAAAAATTCATCGGTGTCAAATCAGGACTACGTGAAGCCTTATATCTCCTATTTTAGAAACGAAAATTTTTATATACTCGTAACTAGCAACGATGTGTTTGAAGCGTGTGTTCTACAGTATCTGTTAGCTTCAAGTAGTGGTTCAACCAGAAATCTTTACTAAGAATTCGTTGTAACAAACTCTCGGGCATATTTACCGCGATTGTTTGCATATTGAGAGGACGGGATTTTCGCAAACGGACACTCGAACGCATTTCACAATGGCATCGCTTCTTGATGTCCTTGGTCTCCCTACCTGAGGTTTAAGTAATATCGAATCAGTTTTTTCAAACTCCTACGCCAATTTTTTAATCCAGGCTTTTTATGCTATAAAAGATATTGCAGGCGAAACATACTTCGTGGTGAAGTCACAGAATTATTGTTGTATTATAAATTTGAACTTATTTATGAAACACCGTGTATATAATAAAAATTCTGTGACAAAATGTTTCAGGAGTTTTATGGAATGCACCTAAAATACTTAAACCCACTGCGCGCCAAGCCGCACCTAACAGGAGTAAAAAATAGATCGTAACAAAACTATGGCTCTTAACCACAAAAAATAAATAAAAAAGAGCCAACCGAAATATCAAATAAATGATCAACTGCTATTTTGCATTAGATAGATTGTCTAATCTTTATAGTCGGCAAAATTATAATGTTAATGCTAATACCGCCACAGCCACAAATATACAAGAACCTTTAAAAGCGGATGTGGAGAGCTGTAAAAACAGGTGCAAAAATATTTAATTTTATATTTGCTGAAGCATGGCCTTTATGTCTTGTCTGTGGTTAAATTAGAAAGAATAATTAAACTGTTATAATTAGTGTATAATTATAAAAACTTATGACTAAAAGATGTACAGCCACGTGTAGGCACTTTAAAACAGAAAAATTAATAAGAGCTTAAGATGCTTATTAAGTAAAAATTAATGACATCCAGTTTTAGACGAAAGGATATCTTTTCTAAGACAAAAAAAAACATTGAGTGGCTCATTATGCTTCGTATATGCAGTTATCTTCAAAAAAATCACCCCTGTAAACTTCAGAATAGCACAGAAAGTCAGTAAAATAATCTATAAGGCACTTTATCCTGAAAGCCTCACCTGTGCAGACCGACGTAGTATTTGACATGATATGAACGAGAAACATAAATAATTATTTTCTCCATTTAAAAAAAAAAAATTTCGTTTTCGACTTAATGAACTCATTTATATTTAACGCAAGTCACAGTGGCTGTACTGTTTCGGCGGTTTTGTTTCTCATTTTGTACGTCATGAATTAACTTTCCTATGGTGATATAAAGCGAACCGAGAATTATTTAACTCATTTTCTTTTCCTAAATTGAAACTTAACATTGATTTGAACTTCCTATTCGTTTTACTATCTTGAAAGATAGAAAAGAGAAAAGGTTCAGAAACCAATCCCTGTAGGCACATTTTTTATTGAAGTCAACAAGCTAACTATTTTACAAGCATCAACCTTCAAATTAGTAGCACCCTGCATGACATTCTAGCACATGAAAATTCGTGATTGTGTGGTATACTAAATTTTGTCAAACTGTGTCTTTAATCTAAACCAAATTATACTTCATGTATGGAGATTAAAAGACGAACTGTTGTTCACATTTTCACTATATTTTATTTAAATAAGTAACACGTAGGCTCAAAAGTTTTTGGTCTGACACATAGATGTCGCCCTTTTCAAAAAATCCATATCATTTTTAGGAGGTACCAACCTTCAAACGATACGTATCAAAATTTCATGACATTCCGACGATGAATTTACAAGTTACAGTGGTTTTAGTGACGCTACTTTTGGTATTTTCAAAACAATGGAAAAAATCAAATTTCGTGTGTGGATTAAACACTGTTTTTTGATGGGAAAAATACCGTTCAAGCAAAGCAATGGCTTGTTAAGTATTACGGGAACTCTGCCCCTGGAAAATCACTTATCATTTACTGATATGCTGAATTTAAACGCGATCGTACAGATACAAATGATACTGAACGTTCTGGATGCCCAAATGAGGTAGTTACAACGGAAAACATCAAAAAAATCCACAAAATTGTTTTGGATGACCGTAAAAGTGAAGTTGCGTGAGATAGCTGACACCTTAAAGGTATCAAAAGAACGTGTTGATCATATTTTGCATGGACATTTGGGCCTTCGAAAGCTCTGTTAGAAATGGGTACGGCGTTTGCTCCAGTGGACCAAAAACAACAAAGTGTTGATAACTCTAAGCTCTGGTTGGACCTGTTTAAGCGGAATAAAAATGATTTTTTCATGTGATATGTGACAATGGATGAAACCACTACACACCGGAATCAAATCGGCAATCAACAGTACAGCAGCCGGTGAAAGCTGCCCGAAGCTACCGAAGACTGTTGTCGGCTGGGAAGGTTTTAGCGTCTGTATTTTGAGATACGTATGAAATAATTTTTTATCGACTATGCTGAGAAGGGAAAAACCATCAGTAGCGAATATTATATAAAGTTATTGGTGCGTTTGAAGGCAGAATTCGCAAAGAAATGGCCCCAAATGAACAAGAAAAAAGTGCTCGTTCATCAAGACAATGCACCGTGTCTCAAGTCAATGGCAAAATTGCATGAATTGAAGTTCGAATTGTTTCCTCATCAACCGTATTCTCCAGATTTGGCCCCCACTGACTATTATCTATTCGCAGACCTCAAAAAAGTGCCCGCGGGAAAGGGATTTGGCTCCAATGAAGAAGTTATCGCCGAAATTGAGGCCTATTTTGAAAGCAAAGACAAATCCTTTTACAAGAAAAATATAGAAATATTAGAGAAGCGTTGGACTGATTGTATCGCTTTTGAAGGAGACTATATTGATGAATAAAGTCGAATTTTGCAAAAACCTACGTATTATTAAAGTGAAATAAATAAAATAATACAACTTAAATCAGCCGTGACATGGTTCGGTACACAGTACCTTTCTAAAATGGTAGTTGAACTTCTACTATTTTGTCTAAAAACTGATTTAGGTACAATTATTTAAACCCTACCTTAACTATACGGAATTTTCTTCGGTTTAAATAATTGTACCTAAATTAGTTATCAGACAAAACAGTAGAAGTTCAACTACCGTTCGAGAAAAGTACTGTGTACCGAAGCATGTCACGGCTGATCTAAGTTGCGTTATTTCATTTATTTCATTTTGATAAATGAAATATAGTGAAAATCTGAACACAGTTCGTTTTTTAATTTCCTAAAAATGGATTTTCATCAAGTAAGTCGCATATCTATCCAATACTTAATGTATGGTATTTTTCTACAGAAAACTATTTATCCATAAATAGTTGATATCAATTTTCTACATTATCGTGGATTACTTTTCTACAGTATTTAAGAATTTTTGTATAGGACATATTTAACAAAACTATGGTATATTTTCCACCATATCAAACAAGATTTTAGAAATACAGGGATCTATATCCCCCTAATATCAATTAATTTAATATATAATTCACTACAGCTCGTTAGAAAAGGAATCCTTATAGTTAACAGAAAATAAAGTGAAGGTATTAAAGTAATTTATTTTAATATGCGAATAAAACTTTTTTACAAAGATGGTATAGTTGTTCTAAGAGTGATCTACAATTACACCAATTTATATATTTGAGAGAAACACACCTAAACGCAAATCTATTTATTTACGTAGGTACCAGTTATAACGACAATTGAAGCAGGTTTTAGACGGACAGGTCAATTTAGTTTACGACAAGACTAAAACTGAAAAAAATCCATATCACTCATAAGGTCTTGCAACACATACACACCAATAAATCAATGAAAACACTTTCCTATGTACGATTTCTTGATAGCAGCGAATGTCACATTAGAGTTTTGTACATCCACGTAAGTAAAAAATCGCAGGTAGGAACAATGCTTTCCAGAAATACCTTACTGAATGCGATCAAACAAGAGCAACTTTTCGCTTAAAAAAGTTACGTTGATATCCGAAGATCATTCAAAAAATTGGCAAAATAATTTACCTTCCTTTCCTTGGAAATACATAGTTCCAAAAAAAAATAAATTTGGCTTTCTTACACCAAAGAATAATTTTCAAACCCAAGCTATACAAGACCATTTTTTTAATGAAATATACTTTGTTACATTGCAAAAAAAGCTAAGCAGAAAAAATACTTCGGGGATAATTACAACTGAAACATAACATTTTCCTTCACATATTATTTCTGCTAAAAATGACAAACAATGAAAAAACGTAAAAATTTCCAAATTTCTTTACTCGAAGAAAACCAAAAACAAAAATCCAGTGTACATAAACCAACCCTTTTTATTTGTCCCCACCTCATTAACTTCTTATAGATTGAACAATAAATAAATAAAAATAATTAAAAATCACATAATTTTTAAATTCGTCCCAAGAATCGCCAAAATGACGTAACGATATATTCGGAACAAATCTTCTAAGCAAATACCACCTCATTAAGTTACACGTTTGACCATAATTGAGAATATTGAAAAAGAAAACACAATTTTCATATATTTCAAAACTCCAAGGACACCGAAAATGATGTATAACACGACATATACCAAGCAACTTATGTAACCCACTCCCGCACCTCATTAGCCCTTTATATATTTGCCCATAAATAAAAAACTCAGTTTCCAGATTTCTAGATTCCAAGAACCCAAAAACGACGAAAAACTCGATATGCACCAAACAACCCCTCTAACATTCTCATCCTCCTTTACCCCTTTATAGGTTTAATTATTAATAAGTAAGCTTAAAAAAACGACCGCTTTACATTTGTACCTATAATAATCGAACATTAGAATCACCCGAGAAACTAGAAGAATTGGAGGAGGAGCTTAAATATGTCAAATGGGACATAGTCAGAATTAGCGTTCGGCGAAGTGGTAAAGACCAAATAAAATTAAAATCGGGAAATGTACTATAATTCAGAGAAAATGAAACAAACTCTCTAGGAGGTGTTGGCTTCCTAATAAACAGGAAATACGCGATGAAGATTGCAGATGTCACAAGCATGAGTTCTAGGGTTGCAATCCTTGTCACTAAACGCTACAGCTTGAAGATTATCCAATGCTATGCACCAACAGCAGATAGTTCTGAAGAGGATTTAGATTCAATCTGTGCCGACGTTACTAAGGCTATGGAATACACCAAATACCACTTCACCCTTTTAGTTGGCGTTAATGCCAAAATAGGAACAAAGGACGACAAAGCTGAGAGGTGTATCGGAAGTCATGGCTTTGGGGAAAGAAATCCTCGAGGAAAAAAATTAGTTAACTTTTCACTCCAAAATAGCCTATTCATCATGAACACGTTTTTTAAAAAAACACCCAAATCGAAGGTGGACGTGGAACCACGAGAAATATGATTGTTTTCATATTAACAGATAAGAAAAGGATAATGCGGGATGCTATGAACAAATTTTTAACTGGAAGCGACCATCGATTGGTGAGGTCAAAGATAAGACTGAACATAATATAAGAAAGAGAAAAGCTTACAAGGAAGAATATAAACAACAGCAAGTGGAAGCAGATTGAAAATCCAGCAGAATTCCCAAAGATAGTAGAACAAAATCTACAACAGTTGGAACATACAATTAAAAACAGCAGTATTTCAATCAATTTAAATAGGAAAGTGTTTAATACCTGTATATGTCCGGGAATGATGTATGGAATGGAAACCACAACTCTAACGAACTAATCAGCACATAAACATAAAGTAACACAAAGAGATATTGAACGGATGATGTTAGAAATAACTCTCAGAGATCATATCACAAACACAGAGATAAAACAAAGAACAAAGGTCGAACACTTAATAGCTCGTATAGTCCAATTAAAATGGACCTGGGTAGGACATGTTGTTCGTCAAGACAGCGCTCAGTGGACAAAACACGTTATACACTGGAGACCCCGCCTGCATAAACGGAAAGTTGGTTAACCAACAAAACGTTGGTTAGACGACATTAAGCAGAAGTCGGAAAAAATTGGCATCAATTAACTCAGAACAAGGAACTATGAAAGAAGTTTGGAGAGGTCTATGTCCAGGAGTGGACTGTGAAGGGCTACTAAAAGAAGAAAGAAAAAGACTCTTTATACATCAGTTAAAAATATACAAAAATCCTGTTTTGATGTTTTACTTTACTATATTGCTTTATCTGCTACCCATAGTATTTCTCTTATAGAAATTAAAACCGAAAAGGGAGGACTCTAATTAAAAATCGTGATTTTTATTGACATACCACATTTACACAGTACAGAATACACTTTAAGACACGTCCCTTCAGGAACGATACATATGTGAAAATAGCTACTTCAATAAGCGACATTAGCAAGTCATGTATTCCCTGTATGCACCACTCTAGGAGAAATCAAATGGCCTATATTAGCCAATATTTGAAAGAATCCAGGTTTCTGGTCAGTTTTGGAGTCCCAATTAGGCGAACAGCTTTCTTCTGTATAAAACCTGTTAATAGCTCGTATTTTTAGGATTCGAGCCTGAAATTTAGCTTCCAATAGTTTTCGAAATTGGCCTTATATCACTATAGTAAATGTATTGGAAACAAATCTATTCTTTATTACTTGTAAATAATGGTCTATTAAAAAAACTTGAAGGCCATTAAAAAAATAATTAGAATACCTTAAGAGCTAAGCTTAGATAACAATCTATGATTATTATTCTCATCCAGTGTGCTAGAAAATATTATACTTTCCTTCTTTATATTTTTATAAGAAATTAATGTATTTTAGGTAACATACATACACATATTTTGTGTCGTTATATGAATTTGCTGTTAAACTCAAAATATAATGCTTTCACTCTAAAGATACAAGAAATTATGTCATAAACCTGAATATATGACACAATTATTTGCGCCCCAATTAGAGTTTCTGACGCTACTGGCGACACGATCCTGCTCTGTGGCCAAAGACACTACTAACATCGGAACATCGGAATAAGATATAATCCAGAAAAGCTGTAGGCTTTCGTCAAAAGAAGTTGTAGTACAAAATTTATTTTTTTTTTGTTTGGCCGAAATACATTCTACTTACTGATTTGCATATTCCATGGAAAATTAATGGCATTTATTGATAATTGCAAGTAATTTTTCACTTATATATTATTTCATTTTAATAGTGTTTATATTTTATACGAGGCTGGTTTGAAAAGTCCGTGCAAAGTCCGAAAGATGGCACCACCGGCGCGTAGCGAGGTCATGTTTAGTTAGTAGCATCTCTTGAATGAACGCACACCAAGTTTCAGCCATATTGGTCTATTTCTTTGTGTTTGGCATTCCTGTGAATCAAGGAAGTCGAGTGATTTTCAAGAAATGGACGAAAAAGAATTTCGTGTGGTGATTAAACATTACTTTATGAAAGGCAAAACGCCTCAGGAGACTAAAGAGAAGTGACTCTGCACCTTCGATTAGAACAGTCTATAAGTGGTTTCAAAATTTTCGGACTGGCCATATGGGCACAAGTGACGCTGAACGTTCTGGACGGCCTGTGGAGGTTACGATTCCAGAAATCATTGTGTGATGGATGACAGAAGAGTTAAGGTGCGTGAGATTGCTAGTGCTGTGGGCACCTCGACTGAACGGGTACATAATATTTTGCATAAACATTTGGACATGAGAAAGCTATCCGCAAGATGGGTGCCGCGATTGCTCACGCTTGACCAAAAACGGAATCGTGTGAAGTGTTGCAAGGATGGTTTGCAGCTGTTCCAGAAGAATCCGGAGGACTTTAAGCGTCGTTTCGTCACTGTGGATGAAACATGGATACATTACTATACTCCTGAGACCAAACAACAATCTAAACAATGGGTTACCAAGGAGGAATCTGCACCAAAAAAGGCGAAGACCGTTCCTTCGGCCGGAAAGGTTATGGCGACTGTCTTTTGGAATTCGCAAGGGATAATCTTCATCGACTATCTGGAAAAGGGTAAAACCATTACAGGTGAATATTATTCATCGTTATTGGACCGTTTGAAAACCGCTGACTGCAAGAAAAACACCCGCGATTGGCCCACAAGAAAGTCCTTTTCCATCACGACAACGCACCAGCACACACCTCAGCAGCTGTGGTCGCAAAATTAATGGAAATATGATTCCAACTCGTTTCACATCCCCCCTATTCTCCAGACTTGGCTCCCTCGGACTACTATTTGTTCCCCAATTTGAAGAAATGGCTGGCGGGACAAAGATTTTATTCAAACGAGGAGGTTATTGCAGACACTAATGGATATTTTGCAGACTTGGATAAATCCTATTATTCGGAAGTGATCAACAAACTAGAACATCGTTGGACGAAGTATATAAGCCTAAAAGGAGACTATGTCGAAAAATAAAAAAGGTTTACCCCAAACACATAAGTAGTTTTTATTTTTGCACGGACTTTTCAAACCAGTCTCGTATTGTTAATTAAAAAAGAAAATATCATTAAAATTTCAACTCATAAAAATATATAGTATACTGGTGAGCAAAAAATGGACTCAAATGATTTTGCTTTATTTAACACCGATCTTTGAATTTAATTTTCACACAGTGGTATTATTTTTGGTATCATTAGAATGCTGAGTTTCTACTTTTCCAATTATACCAAAACATTTGGAGTTCCAAAAAGTTTTACTGATTAAAACGGCTTTACTCAATAGAACCGTTTTTGCTCGTTCAGCAACATACTCATTGTGCGCTATTCATCCCTATAAAAACACATGCAACTGAATTTTCCTATCATTCCTTTATCGCAACTTGAACCGTCAATATCTTTGCTATACTTGCTCACTAATTACGGCACTAGTCATTACCCTATTGCAAGAAGGGCATATCCAACGTGTAGTCGCTCCGCAACTGCACCTGAGCCAGTCAGCTGTCTCCAGAGTCTACAGACGTTACCAACAGACTGGCACCTCTACACAGACACCAGAATCAGGAAGAAGAAGGTGTACCTCGGAGCGAGACGACCCCTTCATTGTGAACACAACTCTAAGAAATCTTCACTTGACCGGCGTTCAGGTCCAGCATGAGCTCCGACAAGTTCGTGGTCGGGCTGTCAGTCATTGGACAATCAGAAGAAGACTTAAAGAAGCTAACCCGAATTCCGAAGAGACCAGCTAACGGACCCAAATTGTCACCAGCCCATCGACAAGCGCGACTCAGATTTGTCCGAGAACAAATCGACTGGACCTTAGAGCAATGGCGCTCCGTTTTATTCTTTGACGATTCCCGAATGTGCCGTGACAATGATGGAAGAAGACGAGTCTATAGGAGGCCTGGGCACGACAATACGAGGCCACATGCTGCTGCATCGGTGCGGCATTACCTGACGAAAGTAGGAATACCCACATTAAACTGGTCTGCGCGGAGTCCTGACCTCAATCCAATCGAGCACATGTGGAATGAGCTCAAAAAAAGTGTTCGAACCAGAAATCCCCTGCCTCGTTGAGAGACTTATAGGTTGTGTTGGCGGAAGAGTGGGGAAGAATCCCACACATATTGGTGAAAAAGCTCACCCACTCCATGCAAAACCATCTGGACGCAGTAATAAGAGCTAGGGGAGGTAATACAAAATATTGATTTTGGGTTTTATCAATAAATTTAATTGATAAACTTAGAATTTGTTTAATATTTCCTTTCTCTTACCCCTATTTTCAACCTTTGTTCTCCTTGTTTCCCCTTTCAATCATTTTAATCAGTAACAGGCATGACGTATGCTGTGGAATTCGATATCACTGAAAAGAGAATAGAATGGGCTTTCAAATGATACTAAAATCCGTAAAAATATATGAACACTAAATTCTAGAATCCGTATTAAATGAAGCCAAACAGTTCGAGTCGATTTTTCTTGCTCACCAGTATATTTCTTCATATACAAATGCTTATGAACATAAAATTATTTAATTTACTTCTGCCACTAGCCGAAACACCGACACCACAATAAAACAGCACCATGTGACGATCGGTGTGACTGATTATGTTCGGTCACCATATTTAATACACTAAAAATCATTAAATGTTAACAACACTTCCAATAATTAACACGTAGGCTGAAAAGTTTTTGGTCTACCGACTTAAAACATTTTTTCAACAATTTCATCAATATAGTCTCCTTCAAAAGCGATACAATCAGTTCAACGCTTCTCTAACATTTCTATATTTTTCTTGTAGAAGGATTTTTCTTTGCTTTCAAAATAAGCCTCAGTTTCGGCCATAACTTCTTCATTGAAGCCAAATCTCTTTCACGCAAACATTTTTTTGAGGTGTTGTGAATAGATAAAATAGTCGCTAGGGCCAAATCTGGAGAATACGGTGAATGAGGAAGTAATTTGAACTTCAATTCATGCAATTTTGCCATTGTAACCATTGTTGTGACACTGTGCATTGTCTTGATGAAAGAACACTTTTTTCTCCTTTGTTTGGGGCCGTTTTTTTGCGAATTCTGCCTTCAAACGCACCAATAACTTTATATAATATTCGCTATTGATGGTTATTCCATGCGCATCCCAAAATACAGAGGCCAACACCTTCTCAGCCAACTCTTATGGACCTCTTACAGTCTCTACAAACTGGTCTATAAAACAAACGTACAAGAAGGAGACCATCCGTCCTCTCATCCTCTCATTTAAAGTAGTTTTGAGGTATCCCTTTCAATTTTTTATTCATTTATTTTGGTCAGGAATCATCCTGTATATCCATGTGGTACATATCAACTACGCAATATGTATATTATCGTTAACAACTGCATTTTTATTCGATACAATATAAATGACGTATTTCAATCGTAATATGCGTTCATATCGAAAATATTAAAATGATATTTATTCTCAATAGTAGTCATCTAAAAATAGATGGCCAGAGAGGAGGGGAAATTTTTTACAAAAAAGGGCCTCTATCTATAGTAGAACTCCATTCTAGGGTCAATCGTCGCTCCCTAATGACACTAACATGGATATCAAAACGCGCATCTAGGACAAAAATAAGTGTGACAACTTATTTTTGCCCTAGTCTATTCCAAGGACTGTATTTCCTACATCTATAAGGCCCCTGTTTGGGTACGCGATATGTATATAAATATATATATATATATATATATATATATATATATATATATATATATATATATATATATATGTATATGTATATATATATAGGGTGCGTCACCAAAATCAATTAACTTTTTTAAAGGCACGTCTCTTTAAGGAAAAATGAAGTTTAGAAAAAAAAATCGTTTCACATGGCGCTTAGGGCATCTATGTTAATATCAATCATTCAATGTATCCCCCATTAGCTGCAGCTGTCGATTCCGGTGTGTAGTGGTGGATTCATGTTTCATCCATTATCACATATCGCATGAAAAAATCCTTTTTATTGGACTTAAACAGTTCCAAACAGCGCTCAGAATCATCAACACGTTGCTGTTTTTGGTCCCCTGTGAACAAACGCGGTACCCTTGTCGAACAGAGCTTTCTAATGCCCAAATGTTCATGTAAAATATGACCAACACGTTCTTTTGATATCTTCAGGGTGTCAGCTATGTCACGCAATTTCACTTTACGATCATAAAAAACAATTTGATGGATTTTTTATGTTTTTCCGGTGTAACCACCTCATTTGGACGTCCACAGCGTTCAGCATCATTTGTGTCCTTACGATCACGTTTAATGTCAGCATACCAGTAAATGATGATTTTCCAGGGCAGGGTCCTTGTAACACTTATCAAGCCATTGCTTAGCTTGAACGGTATTTTTTCCCATCAAATACAATGTTTAATCAACACACGAAATTCGGTTTTTTCCATTGTTTTGAAAATATCAAAAGTAGCGTCACTAAAACCATTGTAACTTGTAAACTCATCGTCGAAATGTCATTTTTTGAAAAGGGCGACATCTATGTGTCAGAACAAACACTTTTCAGCCTACGTGTTATATTGAATTTTACTATAAACATACATTTCACTGTAATAAGTTTGTTATCATATAGGTTTTTGGCATTTATGAGTACAATCCTCAATCAATTTTATTGGAAAATGTTGCGGAATTTTAAATATATTTTTAAGAGTTTACAGTTGCAGTTATTTTTAAAATTAATTGTGAGTAACAAGCTCACATTATAAAGCAAAATCAAAACAGGATCATGTAACTATTTAAACCCCTTTAAAACTTCAAACGTCCTTCATAATTGTAAGGACAGGTTTATCAATGTCGATTAGTATTTTCATGGTATTTAACTTTATATAAGGCTTCAATGGCCTTACTATACCTTAACCGACCCTAACTATGCCTTAAAAAAGAATCTTTATATGATTCAAAATAATTATTTTATTTTATCAAGACAATCCTGTCTCTCCTTTATTAGTGATGCATTGTTTGAGATAATCAGTCCAGTTGTCGGACATCTATAGAATTAAACTCATTTGTGTAATGCATATTAAATTATTAATTATACATAGTTAATGGTAATCACATTAGATACCTAATCTCTTCAATTATAATGGATGGGAATCATTAAAATGGCTTTTAGAAGTTACAGAAATATTAAAAGATAATTAATTTGTTACATTTTGGTTTGTTTATAGGTAATTGCATTCGATCGGACCAAACAATAATTTTATTACTTTTTTGGTTATCGCTTTGACCTAAATTTTGATGTAAGTTCCTTTACAATTTATTAGAGGTATGTTTCAATATGATTAAGAATTGTAAAGAAAATTTAAAACTGTGCATGCTCAATATAATTTTGAACCTGACTCCGCACTAATTCAATATCACTTTGAAACAGGTCTTGCTAGGTTATTGGTCATAAATGAAAAAAATATTTGTACGTACGAATTTTGGATTCCTTGGCACAAAGCTACTATACAACTACCCGATAACTGACTGACATATGACAGTCAATCATCACTCCTGCTGATGCTAAGAGATGAGAGCAAATATTTGTGCACACAAAGCATATTTTAATGAAGCTAGACACCAAAAAGGCTTCTGGCGCTGACGGAATACTTGCCATAGTTCTCAAAAACGCCAGTTTTCTGTAGACTTTTCAAGCTATCCTACAGAAAGGAAATATTTCCGTCCTGCTGGAAATGTGCCACGGTTCAGCCGATACCTAAAAAAGGCAAGAAGACCTTGCCAAATAACTACCGATCAGTCGCACTGCTTTCAATAATATCGAAAGTCATGGAAAAGGTTATCAATCAGCATCTTCTAAAATATCTAGAACGATTCAATTTTATTAGCGATCACCAATATGGCTTTCGAAACATAGATCAACAGGAGATCTTCTAACTTATGTAACACATGTTTGGAACAACGCAATTGAATACTTTGGAGAGTCTCGAGCGGTTGCTCTTGACATTTCCAAGGCATTCGACGGTGTTTGGCACGATGGACTGTTCGCTAAGCTACGCTCTTGTGGTGTATCTGAAAAGTTCTGTTTGTAGCTCTCATGTTTCCTCAGAGAGCGTTCTTTACGAGTGGCGGTCGACGGATTTCTTTCTAACACCGCCCGCGCCGGTGTGCCTCATTTAGTTTAACGATCTGTTGGAAAAAGACCGGGAATCCAATCTACAGCTTTGCAGATGACAGTACGCTTGTCTCTTCATTCACTTTGAACGCTCGGACATCGGCTGCTCAGGCGAATATCCGCAGACAGCAGGAAGTCGTTCAACTTAACAAAGACCTAGAAGAAATTTTATCTTGGGGTGACAGTAACCAAGTGGAATTTAACGCTACAAAAATCCAGGCGGCAGTTTTTTCTAAAAAAGTTAAAGTTGCTGAACACGACATAGTTATGTCGGGGCACTCCATTCCCCTAGCATGGTCGCTCAATTTGTTGGGCGTTAGTTTGGGAGCAAATATGTCCTGGCATGAACATGTTGCAGGCATAGCAAGGAGAGCTTCTCAAAAGTTGGGAATATTATTTCGAACCAGAAAGCTTTACACTCCACAACAACTGTTACTTCTTTACAAAGCTCAAATTCGACCAACTATGGTATACTGCTCCCATGTTTGGGGCTCTGCTCCCAAACATACACTGCATTTGTTGGATTCTGTTCAGAGAAGAGCTGTTCGTCTGATTGGAGACCCGGAACTGACCGGCGGCCTTGATTCGCTGGAACATCGAAGAACTGTTGGCGACTTGAGTCTGTTCTACAAGTATTTTCATGGAAAGTGTTCGAAGGATGTAGCCCGCTTAATTCCTCCCAAAGCGGTGCATGTTAGAAATACACTGCTTCACATCCATATGAGGTTCAGCTTGTTACTCCGCATATAACGCTTTTCAAGCAGTCTTTTATATGGAGAACATCATCCCTTTGGAATAACTTGCCCAGCGCTGTGTTTCCCGCCGAGTACAATTTACAGCGATTCAAGAACAACGTGAATCGCTTTTTCCACACACATGCCGCTCCTGAAGCGCTCTAGGGACTTCCCTGCAGCACGTGTGCTAGACCCATAAGCAATCGCTAAAAAAATATTCTATTAGTGAAAATTTGGTCTAGAAATTAATTTAAAAAGAAATCTAACAATTTTTTAACGATAACAAAACATTTTTTTATTAAAATTATCTAAATTATGGTAACAAATCAAAGTCAACTATATGATGAGAGAATAACAAGAATGGAGGGTTTCTTATTTTATGTAAGTAACTAAGCAAGTTTTTTTATAGCCATAGCACACGTGTTGCAGGGTAATCCTTAAAGCGCTACAGGATCGACGCATGTGCGGAAAAAGCGATTTACGTTGATCTTGATTCGCTGTAAATTTTACTCGGTGGGGAATGAGGTTCTCCATCTACAAGAACGTTTGAAAATGATGGTATAAAGAGTGACACGCCGAACCTCATACGCATGGGATGTTTTAGTGTGACCTGTACTCCTAGCATACACCACTCTGGCAATAATAAGCGGGCTACATCCATCGATCACTTTCCCTGAAAGAACTTGTAAAATAGACTCAAGTCACAAACAGTTGTTCAATGTTCCAAGGAACCAAAGTTGCCGGTGAGTCTTGAGTTTCCAATAAAGCAAATAGCTCTCTCCTAAATAGAATCCAACAAATGCAGCGTCTCAAACAGAGTCCCAAGCATGGGATCAGTATTCCATCGTTAGTCGAATTTTAGCATTGCACAGGATTAAAGCTTCGTAGCTTTTGAGAAGCTGTATGTAACAGGTTTATGCCAAGACATCCTTATTAGGGCAAGATAACGCCCAGTAAGTTGAGCGATGATGCTAGAGGAATAAAGCGTTCCTATATAACTATTCCAGTTTTTTTTAGAAGTCATTGCAGAGTGTACAGTTAAATTCTACTTGGGTACTGTCATTCCAAAATAGAAATTGTTCCAGGTCTTTGTTAGGTGAATACTTGCATGAGTAGCTGATGTTCGAACATGCAAAGTAAATGAAGAAAAACGCGTACTGTCATCGGCAAAGCTGTAGATTGGATTCTTCAGAATTTCTGTTACCTTGTTTCACACATGTATGATATCAATTAGAAGATCTCCTGTTGATCTTTGCATAGGAAAGCCATATTTATGGTCGGTAATAATATTTCCTTCAGGATATTTTAAAAAATGCTGGCTGATGAGCATTTTTTATGACTTTTAATATTACTGAAAGCAATGCGACAGATCGATAGTTGTTTAGCAAGCTCTTATTGCCTTTTTTTGTGTTAAGGGGTTATATACACCTTGACGCTACAAAAAGAATGTATATTTCAAAAAAAAATAACCAGTCAAATGCAAGTTGGACTTGCGCAATTAGTGTACCGTACATTTAAAATAAAAATTTTTGTTACAGAGGTATAAAATGATCAGTGACTTCACAAAATACATTTTTTATATACCAGATAAATTTTTAAAGGTAATGCACTCGTGATAATTTTTGTTCAATCTACACCCTGTAGAGAATATTCCAGAGTTTTTTCAAAATTTTTTGATCGGTTCTTTTCGAGATAAGGTAGGGGAACAGCGATTTTTCGCAATTTTCTAAAAATAATACAAAGAGAATTGTGCGCAAGTATTACATTATATATATTTTTGAACTCGTCTTTTTACAAGCTTTCATTTGACACCCCACTCGATGACCTGGTAAAAAATTTTTTTTTCGAGGGGGCCACTGAATGAATCCGTCCCTACCCATCCATTTTTGTAGGTAACGATCATTTAAAAATTCCCGAACTTCCCGGTGGTAATGAGCAGGAGCTCCGTCTTGTTCAATCTAGATTTGTTCCGTTTCAAAGTTATCAACTTCTTCAAGAAGCTGGGGTAATTCGTTTTGCAAAGAATTTAGATATCTAGGCCCGTTAAGCGGTTCACGGAAAAAATATGGACCAATAATTCGAAAATTCAATATTCCACATTAAGCGACCAATGGTTTTGGTTTTGAACCCAAAATGGATTAACTGTTGAATAATAATCCATGTTATGGCTGTTACCTACTCCACTGCGAAAAGTAGCTTCATCAGAAAACATTATTTTGGATAAAAAATTTGGATCGGCCTCTATTGCTCCATTCATGGTGGTCAAAAGTTTACTCGTCGTTCAAAATCACGGTTTTGAAGTTTTTGGTGAAGTTCCATATGAAAGGGATGATACTTGTATTTTCTCGTGGTGCAATTAGCCATAGATTGGGATGTGTCAGATAAATCAGCTAGTTGATGGCTACTGACCTGGAGATTATCTTCAGCATGAAGTAAAATCTCCATTTCTGGTTTACTACTTTCCGTTTCGTATACTCTATGATCAACCCGTTCCATTAAGCACTGAAAAGATTTTCTAGATGGTATACTTCTATGAGGGTACTTCGCTCCGTAAAGCCTTACTGCCAAAAGACAATTTTTCCCCGCCTCGCCCAGTATATAAACCACATCAATTAATTCATTTTTAGGAAAATCCATAACTATTACCTTTATATGTCACTTACTACAACAAATGAAACTATTTTTACTTGCTTAATAGACATGTCGACATTTGACAATGCCTACATTTTTGTTTTGGCTTGGCAACTATGATGTTATAGCGTAAATGTGTTAAAACAAGGGTAAAAATTGAAAAACTCAAAATAAATCGAAACCTATTAGAAATAGGTATATGACATACTTAATAAAAGTTGGAGAGTTTTCTAAAATCTAGCAGAAAAAAATAATAATATACAAAGTGCATCCTTTAAAAAACTTGAGATTTTTGAATTTAAATAGTCGAAATGCATAAATTTATTTTGAACACCCTGTAGCATCTAACTCAAATTTCTTTACATATATCTTTTTTTTTCATTTCTATAGAACGCTTATATTCCACCTTCAGAAACAATGGCAATAGGATGTTCCATTTAAAAAACATGTGTTATATCGGCCATCCTTTTTGAGTACCCTGTATACTCAAAAATAATTTTAAACTGTGCGCCTTAATATTCCCTAAAACTATTTTTTCGTCATTCCCGAAACAAATGAGATAATGAACTCTACTCTGTCGTTGACTCACCCTATACTTTAAATTATAAGAATTTTTTTTTTTAATATGTTTTAAATAATAACATTATTTTTTATCGGGTTAAATGGACCACTGATGAAAACTATGCCTTGTCTGCAGGATAACTTTACAAAAAATAATCCAGCCTGCAAAAATAAAAATTAATTTTGTAAAATAATACAGTAGTTAAAAATTGTCGAAGGGTTTTTTTTTTTCAAAAATAAAAAAATTACGGTCTTTCATACTTTAGCATGCAATTTTCGACCAAAAAATTTATGTTTAATTATTTATAAAGAAATTGTATATTAGAAAAATTAAAAAAAAAAACTCTCGACATTTTGTAGAAAATAATCATTAAGAATTTAAAAAAAAAAAAAAAAAATATTAAAAATTGACTGATAAATATTGCAGACAGTGTCTAAAAACAGGTAGCGGTCCCAATCCGACGCCAGGTCACATTTACCGCTATAACTTTGTAATGGAATGGAATTTTCTTAAAAAATGTTTTTAATAATCTTTAGAAGTATAGAGAATAAAATTCCGTAAAAAAAAATCGAATTTACCTAATTTATGCCAAAAATTGTATATATATATATATATATATATATATATATATATATATATATATATATATATATATATATGTTTATATATATATATATATATATATATATATATATATATATATGGTTTTATATATATATATATATATATATATATATATGTTTATATATATATATATATATATATATATATATATATATATATATATATATATACAGTCCCTGGCCAAATTATTAGACGCACTGCAAGATTTCATGTAAAATATTAATTACCGAGTGATATTGTACCGTTTTATTATTTTAAATTGATTTGTTTTTTATTTTTATATTATCCAATCAATTACCTATTTATTTGACATAAATAAAACAGCATTAATTTAGAAAAGCATAAGTTTATTAAGTTTTAAAGAAAAGTGAAATTAATGTTAGTAAAAGTCAATATTTAGTTGAGCCACCTTTAGCCGCTATCAAAGCTTTAATTCTGCGCGGCATGCTATCAATGCAAAATTGTACTGTCTCCTGCATTTGAGGATGATGATTCCACACATGAATAATCTTTTCTAGGAGCTGGGTTTTGTTGGTAATCACATCTTTAGCCACTTCTCTTTTCATCAGCTCCCACATATTTTCAATGGGGTTCATATCAGGGCTATTACCCGGCGAATCCAACAGAGGGATATTTTTTTCTGCCAAAAAAGCTTTAACAGACCGAGCAGTGTGGCAGGGAGCTCCATCTTGCATGAAAGTGAATGGTTCCCCATTTGGAAACCATTCTCTGAGCTGCGGAATCAACCGATTTTGTAATACTTCTTTGTACTGATCTTGCCTCATTATTCCTTTGACGACGTACAGACGTCCAGTGCCCTTGCCGCTGATGACTGACCAAATCATCACTTTGGTGGGATGTTTAACCGTCGGGACGACACAATCAGGATGAAACTTTGCTCCATGACGACGACGCACATACTGAGCTTTATTCTGCAAAATTTCGAATGTGCTTTCGTCACTGAAGCAGACCTGTCAAAAATAGGAAAAATATATAAACTTCCATGTTTATTTGCTTTATTTAACTGAAAATGATAATAATGTATCAATTATTGATTAAATTGCTGTATCTTACCGATGTCCAGAAGTCCACATCTTTGTCTTGCCATTGTTTGGCCCACTTCAGGCGCTTTGCTTTCATTGCAGCTGTTAACTTGGGCTTCCTGGCGGGGCGACAGGCCTTAAAATCTAATTCTTTCAATTTTCTTCGAACAGTGCGCTCAGAAGCATTTACGCTAGCATCCTGGAGTTGTGATTTTATTACCTTTGTGGTAGCAAATCTGTTTTCTACACAAATTTTCTTCAAACATCTCTCTGACCGTGGAGTGAAAATTGGTTTTCTACCGCATCTTTTCTTTCTTTTCGGGCTTAATTCCTGCCCTGACTCAATTTTCTTTTTTATGCGTCGTACACTAGCTTCAGAAACCTCCAATCTTCGTGATATTTCTCGGTTTGTAAATGTTTTCGCAATCACAAGGGCCTTCACTTCAGCTTTTTTACGTGGTGAAAGATCGCCTTTTCTACCCATAATGAAAATAGTCCAATTACTTTTTTAAAACACTGCATACAAAATAAACTAATAACTGAGTAGTATAAAACTGTTAAACAAACAATCACAGTCCATAAAGCCACAGAAACACGTCCGTACCTGACTCGATTCCGATCGCGACTGATACAGGTTTGTACTTATTTACGTTCATGTATCACTTTGTCAACACAGTGTTGCCATATGTTAAAAATAAATACAAATATGTAGTCTACAACAATTCTTTCAAATAAAAATCAATAATATTTTAGTTTAAATATACCATTATTGCATAAAAACTCTTAAGAAACATAAAATTACTAAAAAAAATACAGTGCGTCTAATAATTTGGCCAGGGACTGTATATATATATATATATATATATATATATATATATATATATATATATATATATATATATATATATATATATGTTTATATATATATATATATATATATATATATATATATATATATATATATATGTTATATATATATATATATATATATATATATATATATATATATATATATATATATGTATTAGAATATCACTGGTATAATATTAAATTGAATATACCAAGAAATGTGCACCAAGAGCATTAAGTTTTATTATATAATCATGCAATACTTTTTTTATTTTCGAAACAAGTTCTTAATTAATATATTACATTTTAACGGTAAGGGATATTCCGGAATATTTTTTGGTATCCTTCCAGGCCCATCTGTACCTAGGTAAGTTTTATGATTGGTTTCTGCACTGTGTAATCTACCTTCCAATTGGATGTCGTCGATTTCTATTAGCTTCATAGGGTAAGTCGAGCTTAACTGAGAGAAACCCTAAAAGATTTTGTCCAATGGCGCGAGTTACAAAGTATAAGGAAAGTCATACTAACCTACGGAAAGAATATTTTAAATATTTTAACCTAAAAATAATGACAGAAACCCACTGCACGCAGAATATTCATATCATATTTCATACTAGAGTCCAATTTTTTTATATATATCAAGTTAAGGTTAAATTTTTGGGGACTAATTCTTACCTTTTCTTAAAATTTAATCTGCTTAAAAACCAGATCGTAGAAATAAAGTATAATCTTACTAACGTGATCTTGCTTAATTACTTTTTATATATTTTTCTTCCCTTCCTATTCTTTTGTCTGACACACCTTTTAGTGGACTTTTACATTTAAATACACTGGGGAGCAAAAAAATCGACTCAAACTATTTGGCATCATTTAACACGGATCCTAGAATTTAGTGTAGTGTTCATATATTTTTACAGATTTTAGTACCATTTGAAAGCCCATTCTATTCTCTTTCTTTTGATACTAAATTCTATAGCATACCTTATGCTTTTTACTAATTAAAATGATTGAAAGGGGAAACAAGGAGAACAAGGATTAAAAATAGAGGTAAGAGAAAGAAAAAATTAAACAAATTTTAAGTTTAACAATTAAATTTATTGATAAAAACCAAAATCAATATTTCGTATTACCTCCTAGCCCTTATTGCTGGTTCCAGCCGGTTTTTCATCGAGCGGGTGAGCCCTTTCATCACTGTGTGTGGGATTCTTCCCCACTCTTCCACTGTCGCAACCTTTAAGTTCCTCAGCGATGCAAGGGTGGATTTCTGGCTTGAACCCTTCTTTTCAGCTCATCCCACATGTGCTCAATTAGATTGAGGTTAGAACTCCGCGCAGGCCAGTCCAATGTGGATATTCCCATTTCCGCCAGGTATTGCCGCACCAATGCAGCAGCATGTGGCCTTGCCTTGTCGTGCATTAGCACGAAGTTATCGCCAACAAATCCAGGATCTCCTCGATGTACCGGTGAGCAGTTAATCCACCGCTACGAGTCTCATCAGTCACGAAAACCAAATCGGTTTTGGCATCCAGTAAGATATTCCCCACACCCAGACAGAACCTCCTCCGTAGGCGACCGTTTCAGTAATTCAACACAGCGCATAGCGCTCCCCAGGCCGCCTATAGACTCGTCTTCTTTTATTATTGCAATGTAGTCACATCCGGGACTCGTCGGAGAATAAAACGGAGATCCATTGCTCTAAGGTCTAGTCAACATAGTGTCGGGCAAATCTGAGTCGCGCTTGTCGATGGACTGGTGTCAATTTGAGTCCGTTAGCTGGTCTGTTCGGAATTAGGTTAACTTCTTTAAGTCTTCTTTTGACTGTCTAATGACTGACAGCCCGACCACGAACTTGTCGGAGCTCCGGCTGGACTTCATCGCCGGTCAAGGGACGATTTCTTAGAGTTGTGTTGACAATGAAGCGGTCGTCTCGCACCGAGGTACACCTTTTTCTTGCTGATCCTAGTCTCCCTATAAAGGCACCAGTGTCTTGGTAGCATCTGTAGACTGGGGAGAGTTGTCTGACTCAATTGCAGTTGCGCAGCGACTACACGTTGATATGCCCTTCTTGCAATAGGGCAATGACTTGTGCCGTTTCT
Source organism: Pachyrhynchus sulphureomaculatus (assembly GCA_019049505.1). Taxonomy (NCBI): domain Eukaryota; kingdom Metazoa; phylum Arthropoda; class Insecta; order Coleoptera; family Curculionidae; genus Pachyrhynchus; species Pachyrhynchus sulphureomaculatus. The sequence continues at coordinate 124,643,280 of CM032449.1, read as the reverse complement.
TCCGGGGTGGTATCCATTTCCGATGACGTAATTAGTGAGCAGGTATAGCAGAGATGTTGGTGGTTCAAGTTCCGATAAACGAATGATAATGATGATTTAATGGGTAAAACTTTTTGGAAATCCAAATGTTTTTGGTATTATTAGAGAGAGTAGAAAATCAGCATTCTAATGATACCAAAAATAATACCACTGTTTGAAAATTAAATTTAAGGATAGGTGTGTAAACAATAATTCTGTAGTTCACGCGAGCGGAGTCACGGACCCAGCTAGTTTAATATAAAAATTGAGAGTGAAAGCCTTGAAACAGGTAGAAATGTAACAATTTTTCGAATATTATCGCATTATTATAATTTCATTGCTTTAATTATAAATGAAAGCGAATATTTGGGGTTATACTGCATCCCAACTTTAATTACTTACTAAAGTTTCTGTTACTTTAAACCCCTAACTGCCAAATTAGAGCAGTTTTAAAGTTTGACTTGTTTACTAAACCAGGCACTAAACGTACCAGCATTAGGAAAATTTGGAAATATATAAAAAAATTAACATGCAACTAAGGTCGGCCCAAACCTAAACCTGAGTAAACTAGGAATGGTTGTTTTATCCATTTGGAATTTCTCTCAAGAGTACAAAATGGTTTTATCGAAATGTACCCCAGTCCTTTAAATGTTAAGATAAAGAGTAGTGCCGTTTTCAAAAATGTTTAAACCATACATTTGTAATTCAATTCAAAGCTTAATAATGCTATTTCTATGAATATTTAAATTTCATTCCAATTTGTTATTTTCAAATATTTGTTAGTTTTATTTCTTCCAACTGAAAAATGTTCGTTGGACTACCTGTGACAAGAATATCTATATTTCGTAACCGTTTATTCAGGATTCTGCTTTCTGTGGTGACATAACGATATTAAATATCTCCTACCATAAATTATTTACACTACTCATATAAAAATTCAATGCAAAATTTTGTTATTTATGAAGTGCTGCTTGGTCATTTGAATTTAGTAGCCTGTGTAGAAAGGGTCTAATTCATCTTACATCGCAACAGAATTGCACCCCACATTTTTAGCACATCTAGAGCTCCACAAAACCGTGAACTTACAATTAAAGTGAAACGAGAACTCAAAACTCTCAAAGATTCATGCGTTCTCAACACACCGTTTTTCCAACCCTTTAGTGGCGGGGAGGTTTCATGTGCTATCATGGAAGTAAAGACGGGGCTCAGTCCTGACTCCTCTACTCTTTAGCCTCTATATTATTGATATGCTTTAGACATCATCAAGAAAATTTGGCTATGCCGACGATTGGATAATTACTGGCCGCCATAGATCACTGGAAGCCACAGAGTGTACACTAATCAACGATCTGACGACCTTAGGTGATTGCAGCCCAGCTTAACAAAGACGGTAGTTGTCTGTTTTCATCTGAACGGCAGAATTGCCAATATGAAGCTGCGCGTACATTTTAAGGGCAATATACTCAGTCATAATAAATACTCCAAGTACCTAGGGGTTACCCTGGATAGAACCTTTTTTTAAAAAACATCTATCAGACGTTGCCGCAAAAATCAACACACGTAATAATGTTATTCAAAAATTGTGCGGCTGCACCTGGGGTTCCTCAGAGGCAACATTGAGATGTTCCGCTCTCGGACAGTATGGTTGAAGAATCGCTATAAGAATAAGATAGATACACGGCTGAATTAGACGATACGGATCATCACAAGTACATTACCCCACCACATTTGCGACATGAGCACACTCTGGCCAGGAAATATCGAAAAACCTTAGAGCTGACCGTACTCCCTATACACCAAGACATCAGTGACTTAGGAATAAACAGCATTCGTTCTAAACACCCTCCACTTATATTAGCTAAATCACTCCATAACGATAACTTTGACAAAAACGATAGATGGAGGATGGAATGAGAGGCCTATACGCCGGCCGATCATCTGGGACTCATCTGCATTGATAGGGCTACTGTTGGGTTTGACCTCGACTGTAAATTGTGTACAGCTATAAACAGAATTCGCACAAATTATGGCAAGTGCGTGGATGCATTATATAAATGGGGAAGAGCATCTTCACCAAGCTGCGATTGGGAAGCCAATAATCAAACTATCCACCACATTGTTGAGACGTGCCCCTTGATCTTACCCCGGCCAACTGATTGGCCTCCTGAATGCAACAGACAATCCAATTGATTATATATTAAATTTAAATGTTTGTTTGTGATATAGTTGGACTATTTGCCTTATATCCTGTATGTTATAACTTATGTTTGTATTCATATTTATCTTTACACTTTTAGCTTTTTTATGTATCGTTAATATTTTAGTGTTTCCTGGCATACGCTAAATAAAGAAATAAGTAAATAATTAACAGAGAAAACATAACAAATAGGTTAAAAGACACCGCTAAATGTCCCAACCTACTATCTGCAAAAAGACTAATCCCTTATAGTGCTGAGTTGTCTGTACCACCTAGACCAACCTCTTCTAATTATATAGGAACCTAAAAATTGTTTGTTATTCCTAGTCATGACGCAGTGTAATCCATTTTATGAATTAAGCACCTCTAAATTTTATTTATTAGCTCAACCAGACCTTAATGACTTGGTACGTAAATTTACATTTGTCCAAAAGACAAGCAGCGTTTAGGATTTCTGTTGAAGGGCTGGAAATTACTGCCAAGGACTACGAAAGTTTGCTATTTTCGAAATCGAGTAAATAGTTTATTGTAATTATGTGTATGCAGTCCTGAGCTTTTTAAATATGGATACGACCCAGATACCTGACGTCTGTGCATTGACTCAAAAATCTGAAATTACTCCTAGAAAAAATCTAAGACGCTAAACATTGTCGAAAATATGTAGAGACTTTTGCTTGAATTGCTTCTTGTATTGTTGTTTTATCTGCGAATGGGTCTGAGGAGATAGACAACATCATTATATAAAAAAGGAGTGCCCAAAGCATCTTTCACTTATCCCAGAACAAAAGAACATTTCAAATATGTGCTAATGATGTACTTTTACGACCCTTGCATTTAAAATTACGCATTATAAAAAATTTTATAAAAGCAATGGAGAAAAATTACAATGGATTTTATAACTAAAAGAAAAATGTCCCAAACTTAGTGACGCAAAAATAAAGAAAGAAAGGTCCTCAAATACAGAAACTTTTAATTTTTGAACAAAATTTAAATTCTCTCTAGAAAGCTACTTGGAATTGTTTTGGAAATATAAAAAAAAAATTTGCAACCATAAGGTAGGAAATAAATATTAAATTAATGGACTTTTAACATCTTAAAACAATTTGTTGTAAAAAATACACTTCCCTGATTCACATCTGAAATTCTCGTAAAATCTGAGGACTGTTAAAGATCAACCCGGCCAAAGATTTATCCGAGACATTTCCAGCATGGAAAAGCGATATCAAAAAAATGAAGTCCTAAATTCTTGGCAGACTATACTTAAACACTTAAAAGAGATCAGCTTAGCTCAAATTTAATATTTTCATCTCTTATTTGAGAAAATAAAATTTTATGTCACAAAAATGTTGTTTTAGTTTTTTTGAAATTATTTGATTGTTGAGAACACCTGACACTATTAAAATACTGCACAAATTTTTGTTTGTTAAAAAAAAAATGTAGACCAGTGTAATTTAACATTAACCAGCTCTTGTGCTTATAGAGATTTTAGATATTGGACAACAGTGATTCTTTTTAAAAATCTTAAAATTGAAATGACATATTACCTTTTTCGGTAAAAATGTATAAAAAGTAATTAAATGTTTTTTTTTATTATTATTTTTATTTTATAGGAGTAAGCTTACAAAGAAAATGTTTAATCTGTAATCAACACTAACTTAGGGTAGATTGTCCAATACCTGGAAGTCTGCTTAAAGTCATGTCATTGCTAACTTTCGAATGAAATGAGATATCCATTTCAAATTTTGTACACTAACCTCAACTCACCTGAAGTAGGAACGGAAGCTACAGTTTTTTGCTAGATTGTTTCAGGAGAAGTTGTGAAAAGGATGGGAGTTAGTAAGTTTTCTGTATTTTCACTAGTATTATTTTTTATTTCTGATTTCCTGATAAGCAAATTTTAAGTACAGGGTGAGTCAACGATAGAATAAAGTTTATTATCTCATTTGTTTCGGAAATGACGAAAAAATGTTAAATACAATAGTTTTAGGGAATGTTAAGATGCACAGTTTAAAATTATTTTTGAGTATACAGGGTACTTCAAAAAAGTGTGGCCGATATAACATATGTTTTTTTTTAAATGGAACATCCTATTTTCTAATTTATTTTTAAATTCTGCGTAAAATTTTATAACTTTTTTATTAATGATGTTATATACCTAAACCTAGTATTTATATTTCAATTTTTTAAAAAAAAATACTAGTTTTCAGTTTTGTAAATAATTACCATTTTTTCTGAAGGTGGAAGGTGGAATACTCATAATTGGTACGAGCGTTTTATAGAGATGAAAAAAAGATATATGGATATATGTAAAGAAATTTGAGTTAGTTGCTGGTGTTCAAAGTAAATTTATACATTTCGACTATCTTAAATTGAAAAATTTAAAAAATTTTAAATAGCACACCCTGTATATTATTATTTTTTCTGATAGATTTTACAAGTATGTCATATACCTATTTCTAATAGTTTTCGATTTATTTTGAATTTTTCAATTTTTACCCTTGTTTTTAATACACTTACGCTATTGTGAATAAACAAATAGTTAATAATAATTTTAACATAGTTTTAATTATTATGGCGTAATAAATGTTCAAAAACATGCCCGTCTACTTGAATACGCATGTTTAGTCGTTTTACTATATTTTCCTTCACTTTCCTTAGCATAAAGGGTGTTATTTTCCTGTACGTTTCCTGTATCCTATTTTCCATATCTACTGGTGTTGTAGGGGGATTCACATAAACACGATCTTTAATATGGCCCCACAAAAAGAAGTCTAAAGGTGTTAAGTCACATGATCGAGGGGGGCACTGAATGAATCCATCTCTACCGATCCATTTTTGTGGCTAACGATCATTTAAAAATTCCCGAACTTCCCGGTGGTAATGAACAGGAGCTCCGACTTGTTGAATCCATATTTGTTCCGTTTCAAAGTTATTAGCTTCTTCAAGAAGCTGAGGTAATTCGTTTTGCAAAAAATTTAGATATCTAAGCCCGTTAAGCGGTTTACGGAAAAAATATGAATCAATAATTCCAAAATTTAATATTCCACACCATACATTAAGTGACCAATGGTTTTGGTTTTGAACTTCCCGGACCCAAAATGGATTAACTGTTGAATCACACATTAATCACATGTGATGGCTGTTAACTGCTCCATTACTGCGAAAAGTAGCTTGATCAGAAAACATTATTTTGGATAAAAAATTTGGATCGGCCTCTATTGCTCCATTCATGATGGTACAAAAGTTTACTCGTTCAAAATCACGGTCTTGAAGTTCTTGATGTAGTACCATATGAAAGGGATGATACTTGTATTTTCTCGTGATGCGATTAGCCGTAGATTGGGATGTGTCAGATAAGTCAGCTAGTTGACGGCTGCTGACCTGGGGATTATCTTCAACATGAAGTAAAATCTCCATTTCTTTTTCCTCTTTGATAGCATTCTGGTTTACTACTTTCCGTTTCGTATACTCAACGCTACCACTACCATCAAACCGTTCCATTAAGCGCTGAAAAGATTTTCTAGATGGTATACATCTATTAGGGTACTTCGCTCCGTAAAGCCTTACTACCAAAAGACAATTTTTTTTCGCCTCGCCCAGTATATAAACCATATCAATTAATTCATTTTTAGGAAAATCCATAAAATTACGTTTATACGTCACTTACTGCAACGAATTAAACTATTTTTACTTGCTTAATAGACATGTCAAAAAAATGACATTTTTGTCTTGTCTTGACAACTATGATGTTATAGCGTAAATGTATTAAAAACAAGGGTAAAAATTGAAAAATTCAAAATAAATCGGAAATTATTAGAAATAGGCATATGACATACTTAATAAGAGTTGGAGGGTTTTGCAAAATCTATCAGAAAAAATAATAATATACAAAGTGTCCCATTTAAAAAATTTGCGATTCTTCAATTTAAAATAGTTGAAATGCATAAATTTATTTTGAACACCTTGTAGCATCTAACTCAAATTTCTTTGCATATACCTTTTTTCATCTCTATAGAATGCTCGTACCAATTATGAGTATTCCACCTTCAGAAACAATAGCGCTACTGGCAATTTTTTACAAAACTGAAAACTAGTATTTTTTTAAAAAAATTGAAATATTATGAAAATTAGGTATATAACATTATTAATAAAAAAGTTTAAAAAATTTACACAGAATTTAAAAATAAACTAGAAAATAAGATGTTCCATTTACAAAAAACATATATTATGCAGGCCACACTTTTTGAAGTATCCTGTATACTCAAAACTAATTTTAAACTGTCCAACATTTCCTAAAACTATTGTATATAACATTTTTTCGTCATTCCCGAAACAAATGAAATAATGAACTTTACTCTATCGTTGACTCACCCTGTTTATAGTCAAACATATTATAGGTTAAATCGGTGGAGAAGGGTGTTAGAGGGGTGGCTTAGAATTTGTTATTTTAGGGTTCTTATAGTCTAGTAAAGCCATTTATTATTTTCTGCTTGCTCCTTGTGTTGATATTATCGAATTTGTTGGTCTTGTAATTATTTCCGTAAGTAACATATATTTGACCCAGCACTGCCTTATCTGTCTCATGTAGTAACATGATTACAGCATTGTTCCAGTCCTGTGGTATTTTCCTTTCTTGTAAGTATACATCTTATCAGTTCTCGAATTATTCCATCTTCTCCTAAAGCACGGCTTAATTTGATTTCTCTAAATGCTTTTCTAATATCGGCTACTTCTATTTCAAGTACCTTTGTGTTTTCTTTTTACTGTGTTTAGTTTTTCCACCTTAGAACTGTACAGGTTTTGAGAATAAATTTCCCTTTTCAGGCGGTTAATAATCTTGATGTTTGTGTTTAATTTATTTCATAACGCTTTTAAGATTTTGAAGATCCCTAGCCACGATCTAGCGACGCCACTGGTTTATAAGTACAGTAGGCGCCATGTTAAATAAAATAGTTTTTTGTTAGATATCAAAAAACCAACTTAAATTATACTAAAGCAATCGTTAAATTTAACAACTACTCTTCCTTTATTATCCAATAAGCTTTAACCCAATTCCGTTTTCCTCGACCAAGCCTCTTTTCGCTTAGGCTTTGACGACTCCAACGCACTTCCCCGTTGATGTTGAACCGAGAGAGCAACACGTTTCGAATCCGCCGCAGCTGAAAATCGACTCTTGAGCTGGTCAGTGTGTGCGGGAAAAACTAGGTTTAGAAAACATAGAATTTATGAGAGATTTGTTGTAAAATGTATTTATACGATATCTGAAATTTTAGCTATTTGTTTCTTAGACATGGGTAAGTAATAATTGTTAATTCTTAAGTATATCTGTAATATTTTTTAAGTATTCAATTCATCTTTCTCTTATTTAAAGAATATTATTATTTCAACAATAATGTTTTGTTCAATAGTAAATGAAAAAGAGGTGATGATCTCTTATTTTTTTTATCACTACAGGAGAACTCTGTAAAATTATCGTACTACACACAATAAAGGTTAGGTTATAAAAAAAAATTTTGCTTAGCATTTTTTAAGCCATATATTTCAACAAAATAATTATTTTCTTAGAAACTACATAATATATTCACTACAAATTAATGGTAATGGTATCTTTATCAATAATTAAAAAGTCTCACCTGCTATCTTATACAATACTCTTATTATACCCAATGTTAATTCGTATGAAATTTAATTGCTAATTATAGCTTTTTTTTGTACGAATGTTCTTGTCAATTTAGTTACTGCTAAATTCTACAATGGGAAACTTGTCAGTGAGTTAGCAAGGCAATGGGGGTCCACATAGCCGCAATTTATATCAAAAAAATTGTAAAATTGATAAAATGGAACTGGATATTAATATTATTAATATAATATTATTTCTTCCAAGAGTAAACAAAAGTATTTCTGTATTTTCGCTTTTTCTGAGTCGCAATATACATGCACCCCTATGTTTGGAACAGAACACCAAGACAGATATCATTAAATAAAATAAATAATTAATATAATAAAAAATTAATAAAAAAAGACAAAAAAAATTGTATAATTTATAAATTTGTGACTATTCAGGTATAAATAGGTTTCTGTAAACGGTTATTTATGTTAATCGCAATAAAACTAATGATAATATTGTGCAATTAATTACTTTAGATCTATTCGGTGTATCTAAAATGTATACTCTCGAAACTCAAAAAGAAATATTAAAAATAAATAGTCAAAAACAATTTAGAGGTGGATTTAGAGGGAGACGAAGGGAACAACTTCTTCCTGGAGAAAATTTCATGGAGTCAAGTATCCATTAATATACTCGGTTATATTGTTTGTTTTTATTAAAATTTTAAAACAGCTACTTGTTTTTCAATATTTTCAAATTCCCAAATGTTATAAGTTGGATTTTAATTATCTTTTAATCCTTATTTAATTATACACTGCAATTTATTTTAAGGTTTTGATTCATTATGTGGTAATAAACGATTATATTTGTTGTTCTCCTTATCGCACTAGTTTTAGTTTTCTTTAATATATAAACAAATTAGTGGCTATTCTCAAATTTTAGAAGATAACAAAGTGAAATGTAAAGTAACACAAATGATAATAATATGAAATATCAAAATGAAGCCTATAGATACTGTTTAAATAATGTTAAATTTTTAAATTTTAATGGAGGAAAATTAAGAATTTGGAATGTCTTTCTTAGAAAACAAAATTTTAAAAGTAAACTATATGATTAATATTAATTAAAGAATTTAGTTAAGTTGTAGTAGTAATGAATGTTGAAAAGGTGTCCCTGAATCTGAAACAATTGGCGTGAAGAAAAGATCTCTCTTCACTTAAGCTTGAAAGCTTAGACAAACACTACAATCCATGAATATTCACACTATTTTCTACATCCGCGCGGGACATCCTTATCATCTGGCTACGTCACAAAGCTAAGGAGACAAAAATAATATAGGAATTTGATCTCATGAGACTTTCGTTCTATTCAGTGGTAATTTATTTATTTGCTCATAATTTTTTCTCCATCATTTTTGAATTTTTTTTTATAAGAAATACAATTTTTGACTTTTAACGAACATTACATACCTCCGTAAATTGAGGAAAATGACTGGTTCGAGCAATGAATTGGTTAGAATGAGATTTTTCTTTTAATTCAACGCTGTTACTTTTCCTTGATAATATTGTATACGAGAGTTCTTAACGAATAAGACACAAAATTTTTACCTACACCACACTTAACATTTATTAACATTTTTATCACTATGTTTGTTAATGTCTTCCAAATTTTCACGGTAAATCAAATAATTAGTATGTTTATAAATAAAAACGACATTCATGTCTTTAACTGTAAACTATAATTACAGTTACCATAAAACATTAATCAAGAAGCGTAAACTTTTGATTAGTTATTGAATATTCATTTAAGGATGTCACGACCGTAGGTTCTTTCCATTGAAACGTAGGTACACTTTTCTTCAAAACCATTCAACGGATTTGAGTGAAACTTTGCACACACACAATGCAACATTGATTTTTCTGTATTTTGAAAATCACGTTTTTTTAACAAGCAGTTACTTTAGTGTCCGCCAAACTACAAACCTTCTACTTTGATGATTGAAATTCCGTCATATGTGTCAATGCTCAGTGTTGCCATAATGAAGACAAGCAAAATCAAGTTGACATCTTTTTAGTTTTCGAAAAAAATGTAGCTAAGTACAAAAAATACAACGTTTTTTTTGAGAAATTAGAAGAATAACCTGAAAGGTAACCTCGAGAAAAGTAACCTCAAAACAAGTTTATGAAAACGGGTTTGTTTGTTGGTGGGGAGGATAGTTTAGAGGGGGCGTGGTGTAGCGGGACGGACGCGGGGCGTGATATCTGCATGACTGTACAGAACTACTCTCCGACCGTCCCAACATTGGTAAATGATATAAACACTTCTAGAACATGCGGTTTGCTGAGATCTGTTCAGAATTTGGTGTACAATAGCAATAAACCGAAAATCCTCAATGAACTTTTGGCAACCCAACGTTTTGCGTACATAATAATATATTATTAACGTAATTTTTATTTTACTTTTTTAATCGATATTGTTTTGGCCTAAAATTTAAAATATTATTTCTAGAAACTGAACCTGGTTTATATATATAGTATGTCAAGTAAGAACGTGGCCGCGATAATTCATTTTTCGTAGTCGGTAGAGGGAACCTTTGTCTACAACGCATTTTAATCACGTAAAATCCAAAATGAGACACTGGTTTGAGCGACGGTTCGAGGCAGTTTTTCTTTGTTCTCATCCAAAAGAGCCTAAAATAACACATTCCGCAGCCGCTAAATATATTAAAAAGTCGGTATCGTTCATGAAGAAGTGGGTCAATCGTTTTAACGAGACGAAAAATGTCGACGACTTGCCAAAACGTGGCTCGGTAAGCAAAGTCACTCCGAAAGTCGAAAAATGAATCGTGTTTTTGTTTTCACAGGACCCGAAATTGACGCTGCGTCAAGGAACGGCAACATTAACAAAAACAGGTTTGAATGTGCCCCATGACACAATTCGACAACATCTTCGTGCTCATTCGTGCAATTCCGAAACACGTTGAAAAAACCTTTGTTGGGCGAGAATCACGTCACGAAGCAGCTGGCTTGGGCCCATAATAAGATACTAGAGTAGCGCTCACAATCGCCGGATGCCAACCCTATCGAAAACGTTTGATACCTTATAAAGAGAAAGCTCAGAGGAAAGACTCGGAAGACTTTGACTCATTTGTCTGGTGAAATTTGATATATTTGTAGATCATTCCCGCATTTATGCAGAAAATCTCATCGGCAACATGCCTCGAAGTTGCCAGGCAATTATTGATGCAATGAACAATTTACTAAGGTAATTGCGCAGTTGTTAGGATACCAAATAATACATTGATGGCAAAAATTTTTCACGAAACACATTTTTTCAAGAAGACGACCGGTCACGTTCTTACCTGACAGACTGTATAAGAATCAATCAACTAATTTCAGTTTTGATTTCCTGAAACTTTGTTTATATTTCAGATTGCTTAACTGATTCTTAGAAAATATTGACTAAATACGAAAATAATAATTTAAAAATAGCCATGAGATTTATAATTTGTAGATATTAGAACACATGTATTTCAGAGATACCTATCTTTATTAGGCATGTATGTACATAATTGTTGAGCAGCAAAGCTTCATGTGTATAAAAACAAAAATAGAAAAAAAATGTAAGTCAGTGATGTGATGGGAAATGTCCCTTTTTGTCTACTACGTTTTCACTTATGTTAAGAATAAAGACAGATAACATCTTATGTCATAAAAAAATTGCATCGACGAAAAAACAGAACACGTTGTTTTGTACAAATATATTTAACAATTTCTAAAATATAGAGGTGGTATATTGAAGCTTGTTTTCACTTTGTTTCCCCTAAACCTACTCTGAAGTTTTTTCCCAAATAGAAACTCCCTGTATTTTTATTTTAGTAAATGGGGCTTTTGAAAACGAATTCAATGATATAGGATTCGATGGATCTAGCTTCAATAATTCTCCTTCAATAAATAAGAAAAGGTTTTAGAAAGACATTACTTCATAAAATCAATAATTTAATTTCCATCCGTAACATTGCTCTTACAGTTCAACTAATTGTAAGAGGTCATAAATGATAGAGCTATCAAATCCTATATGATTGAATTCGTATTGAAAAGCTCTATCTGTTACGTCAAAAATACGCATTCTTCTTGTTATTGAAGGTGGGTTCGTTCAGATAGGAAACCCCTAAATGGGAGATAATTGAAAGAAATTTTGGCATCAGTTATAAAATGTAATATTTCAAAAAGTAGTCCACTAAATTTAATGTAGTTTTCAAAAAGTTACAGCTTTTTTACCTGCTATTAAATACTTGCCAAGTTTAGAAATATATATTAATAAATATATGGAAAATACTTTTTTTTTTTTTTTGCAAATTGCCTTTTACATAATTAATAATGACTGTCTAATTACAACAAAAAGTGAAATAGTTTGGTAACATATGTAATATATATGTATACCCAATACGATATAAAGTCAATTTTAGTGTTAGTCAATACAAAGACGCTAAAAAGAAATTGTCAATTAGGTTACAATGGGATTGAGGCGAAAGCAAAATACATACAAGCCCCATTATATAAAAATTGAGATTTTAAATATTTAAACATATTACAATAATACATATTAAAAACAAATTTAAACTTATTTATTGAGACTACTATTATTTTTTAGCGTTATTGGATAGTACTTTTATAGTAAATCTCTATAATTAATAATAATAAATACGTATATATACGTATTTTATCATCATAATTTGTATGTATAATATGGTAGTAATTCAGTAATATTGCTGCTATTTTATGGGTTATAATTTTTTTTAGGCCTGTATATGATGATAACTAGTATTTGCAAATAACGCTAAAACCACAAAATAGCTTGAACAAAAAAACTAAGTCATTTTATAACTTAACACATATTTTAAGATTAAAAATAAATTTCTTTGTAAATCAGTTTATAAGATAAAAAAAAACCTGAAAAAAACACTATTTTTTAAAATGAACTAACCCAACCTAATAAATACTAAAAATATCTTAAAAAACCGGCCAAGTGCAAGTTGAACTTGCACAATTAGCGCTCCGTGCGATAATTACTTTTAAAATCAAGAATTTTTGTTACGGAGGTATAAAATGATCAGTGACTTCATAGAAACACTCCAAATGAGTTTTCAACGAAATTTGTTTCCTATCTTTTTCGAAAACTGATGATGACATGAAATTTTTGTTTTTTTATGTACCAAATAAATTATTCATCATCATCATCATCGTCATTAGCTTATTCCATCCATAGTCGGATGTAAGCCTCTCCAACTTGTCTGCAATGAGCTTTGTTGTTTGCTTTTTACATCCAATCGTGTCATGCTAATCTTTTTATGTCGTCCGTCCATCTTGCCTGTGGGCTACCTCTGCATCGTTTGTGTTCTCTAGGCCTCCATTCAACTATACGGCTTGTCCATCTGTCATCATTCATCCTTGCGACATGCCCCGCCCCATTCTACCTTAATATGCATATTCCTTCTATTACATCTGTCACTTTTGATCTTCTTTGTATCTTGATGTTAGGAATACGATCTTGTAGTTTAATATTTAACATTCCTCTCTCCATTAATCTTTCGGTTACCTGGAGTTTATTTATTATACTTCTATTTAAAGCCCACATTTCAGTGTCATATGTTAATACCGGCAGTACATATTGATTTTTGTATTTGAGATGTCTAATTTAAATGTAGATTGTAACCTTCCAAACGCAGACCAAGCTAACGAGACTCTTCTATCCAAGTCAGCCTTTAAATTATTTTTTGATTTTCGATTTTTTGTCTTGCACTTTCGTTGTTCAAATATTTGGTCTTGGTGAAGTTTATTTTTATACCTATTTCTCGAGACTTGTTATTCAACTCTATCAGCATTTCTTGCAATTCTTCTTTTGTGTTGGCGATCAGACTGACATCATCTGCGAACCTTAAGTGATTTAATCGTTCACCGTCCATTAGTATTCCTTTATTTTCACACTTTATCGATTTGAACATGTCTTCTACAGTCAACGTGAACAGCTTTGGTGATATCGAGTCGCCTTGTCTAATTCCTCTTTTAATATTGATTTTATTTGTTTTTTCTTCAAGCAGTATTTGTGACGTTGCATTTTTATATAAGTATTCAAAAAGAGTTGTGTATCTTTCATCTGCTATTACTTAAGACGTTAAGAACTGCCCATATCTCTACAGAATCAAATGCTTTTTCGTAGTCAACCATTGCTATCCACAAGGTGATATTTATTTGGTTTATCCACTAGTAATCTAATTGTTTGAAGATGGTTTAAAGTGCTGTATCCCCGTCTAAATCCCGCTTGTTCACGTGATTGATAACGGTCTAATTTTTTTCGTTAATTTATATATTATGATTCTAGTGAGGATTTTGTATAGTACCGATAACAGGCTGATGGTCTGTAATTCTCCAATTTAAATTTGTTCCCCTTTTTAAAAATAAGTGCAATCAAGGCGTTTACCTAAGGTGTTGGTATTTTACTTTCTATTAGACTCCTGTTAAATACAGCTTGAAGAGATTGTATTATCGATGCCTCTCCATATTTTATCATTTCTATAATTATTTCATCGTCCCATGGTTCTTCGTTGTTGTGCATATATTGTAGGGCTTTCATTATTTCATTCGTTGTTACATTGGAAATTTCTTCAGATCCCATAGTTCTTTACTATCATTCTATTTTCTTCTTCTTTTCGAATTTTTGCCCCCCCCCCCCCCCGCCCCCCCAGAATCCATGGAACTGACAGACTGATTACACTCGTGATAATTTTCGTTCAATCTACACCTTGTGGAGAATATTCTTGAGTTTTTTCAAAACTTTTTGTTCAATACTTTTCGAGGTAGGGTGGGTGGACAGGGCTTTTTGGAAATTATTTTAAAAATAATAAAAAGAAAAGTGTGCTCATCATATACATTTATGAACTCGAATTTTCACAAGCTTTCATTTGACACCCCACTCGATGACCTGGTATTCCAATTTCACCCCCAAAACTAACCCCTTAAGTCAAAATTTAACTTTCAAAACTACACGGCTCTAATTAGGTTATCAATTCATATATTTATGCCAAATTTTAACTTTCTATGTCAGATACATTCGGAGCAAATCGCTTGTGACAGACAGATAGACAGACACCGAAGTGATCCCATAAGTATTCCGTACGGAGCACTAAAAACAATAATATCTCGAAATTTGTAAGTTATGAAAAAGAATAATATACAATGTTCAATTTACCAAACTGTCCAATTTCTACTCTATTCGATATCTTAATATAGAATTCATGAAAATTATGACACTTTGTATAAGACATTCAACAAAAAAAGTTGTAAAAAACTTCATAAATTGAAAATAGTTTGTCCATTTCCACAATGCTAAGTCGCTAAATAATACAAATAAAAAACGATGAAATGCCTAGATTTTTCGCTGACACAATTTCCTTTCTTTAAAAAAAAAATTCAAAGCTCCAAAGTCCATTGGTAAACGGCATGCAGGTGTTTGTGGACCGTTGGTTTAAATCTTTTTTTATATTAAAGTGAAACTGTTTTAGTTATTAAATATACTTTATTATTTTAGAATATTTACTTTTTTATCGATAAGACCAACTAGTACTATAGTAAAATCTAGATAGAATTTTGAACAATATGTAATATTAATGGCTGAAATCACCGCTGTCCTTTAATGTTCGACAGAGTCAAGATTTCTGGTAATCTTAGGGTTCCCAATTGGCGAATCACTCTCTTCTTGATAGGATCTAAAAAACGTAGAGTATGTTTGGAAGTAGATATATGGACATGAACATCGGAGCAGTATTCCATTGTTAATCGAAATAATATTCGGAGCTCGTGAGACTATTTATCTATTGTGCGTGCAACATGATCATGGCGCTGATGATCCATGCCGCCATACTATGGTACTCAAAAAATGCGCAAGCAAACTAACTCCAATTTTCTGTAGACTTTTCAACCTACCCTATGGAAAGAGAATATTTATTTTCTGTTGGCAATGCGCTTAGCCAATATCCAAAAAAGGCAAGAAGACCTTGCCAAAAAACTACCGACCAGTCGCACCGCTTTCAATAATATCCAAAGTCATCGAAAAGGCTATCAAAAGAAATTTTAAAGGATTAAATATTATTAACAACCGTCAATATGACTTCCGTAAGCAAATTAAGATCTTCTAACTTATGTAATACATGTTTGGAACAAGACAATTGAATACTTTCGAGAATCTCGAGCGGTTGCACTTGATATATCCAAGGCATTCGACCGTATTTGCCACTATAAACGCCGGTGTACTCCAAGGCTCCATACTGTCTCCTACCCTCTGTCTCATTTACATTAACGATCTGCTGGAAAAGATCGGGAATCCAATCTACAGTTTTGCAGATGACAGTACGCTTATGTTGCAATCAAAGCAAAGAGAGCTTCTCAAAAGCTGGGAATATTATTTCGAACTAGAAAGCTTTACACTCCACAACAACTGTTAATTCTGTGCAAAGCTCAAATCCAACCAACGATGGAATACTGCCCCATGTTTTTGGCTCTGCTCCAAAACATACTCTGCATTTGTTGGATTCTCTTCAGAAGAGGGCTTGTTCGCCTGATTAGAGACCCCGGACCAACCAACAGCCTTGATTCCTTGGAAAATCGAAGAACGGTTGGCGAACTGAGTCTATTCTATAAGTATTTTCATTGAAAGTGTTCGATAGATGTAGACCGCTTAATTCCCCCCAAAGGGATGCATGCTTAGAATACACGTCGCGCTAATACTTCACGTTCGTAAGAAGTTCACCTTGTCACTCCTAGTACAACTCTTTTCAAGCAGTCTCTTATATGGAGAACCTTATCCCTTTGGAATCATTTGCCCAGGACTGTGTTTCACACAGAATACAACTTACATCGATTCAAGACCAACATGAATCGCTTTTTCGCACACACGTCGCTTCTGTAGTGCTTTAGGGTTTTCCCCTACAGCACGTGTGCTATTCCTATAAAAAAAGACATATTTATTTCCAATTTTACTCCCCTTGTAGAATTAAATGCTACTTAAATACTGTTACCCCAAGAGATAAGTCTTTGTGAAGTTGTATACCTTTCTTTACTCTGCGGATATATATGTTCGAGCATACAAGGTAAATGAGAAAACAAGCGTGTTATCTTCAGCAATGCTACTGATTAGATATTTAGTGTTTTGCTAACCCTGCGATACACCAATGTCGAGATTCAAGGTATCAAAAGGAAATCTATTCAGTGCCATTTTGGAAGAACGATCTCTGAGGAACCTCAAGAGCCATAAAGGAAACTTTACAGATATACCGTATGAACTTAGCCAACAATCAGTCGTACTAAACACAATTGTATATTTTTGACAAATCAGGCTTAATCACTCAAGATAATGTGCGTAATTCCAAATATGTGTGACATGGGTTGTATAATCTTTTGCTGGTGTTTTCTGATCTGATTATAAAATCGTTCCTGATATTTTAGAAATTGCTTATTAATAGCATGTTCCATAAATTGCGACATAACTGAAAGCAATCACCCATCGTTATTTCTTGGGTTTGATCTGATTGGCTTTTTTAGGTATCGGTTCAACTTGCATGTCAAGCAGGAAAAAAAAAATCATTTTCCGTAAGCTAAGAAACTGCTTTTAGTTCTCTGGCACATATTTTAAATACAATAACGGGTATTTTATCCGCGGTAGAAGTATTGTGGTGCCTAGCCTTATTAATATCTGTTTTATAACAAATTATCTGAAAATAATATCGGCATTTTCAGCTGTGTTTTTCCCTGGCCACTGATACGAGGATGGATTGAAAAGTTCGCGGCCTAGTCAAGAAAACAAAATAAAATACGTACAAAAATATTTTTATTTTTCGACGTAATCTCCACCTAGCTCTATGCAGTTCTTCCACCTGCTTTCCAAAGTTTCCACACCTGTTTGAAAAAAAGATTCCTCAAGGTCTTCAAAATACTGGCTAACTGCAGCTTCGACTTCTTCATTTGATGAAAATTTCTGGCCACCGAAGTGTTTTTTTAGGTTTGGAAAAAGTTGAAAGTCCGAAGGTGCCAAATTAGAAGAATAAGCCGGGTGGAGCAGCAATTTGAAACCACAATCACGAATTTGAGCGATAGACTCAACAGACGTGTGAACGCGAGCATTGTCCTAATGGAAATAAACTTTCTTTCTCAGTAATCCTGGGCGTTTCACTTTAGTTTCTTGACGTAAACGATGCAAAAGGGTGCAATAGTAAGTCGAGTTTATTGTTTCACCTTTCGGAAGGTAGTCTACCATAATAATACCTCTAGCATCCCAAAAAACTGACGCCATCACTTTTCCAGCCGACAGAATCGCCTTCGCTTTCTTTGGGGTCGGTTCATCAGATTTTTTCCACTGCTTGGATTTCGTTTTGACTCTGGAGTATAGTGGTGAACCCAGGTTTCGTCCATTGTCACAAACACGTTAAGAAAATCTTGCGGATCAGCATCAAACATCTGCAAACACTGGCGAGAAATCGTGAGTCGAATTTGCAATCTGGGGACCCACCTAGCGGAAACCTTAGAAAATCCGAGTTCGTTGGCAATGATGTTTTGTGTTCGTTCATACGAAATACCTGTAGTATCTGCAATTTCCCCGATACTTAATCTACTATCGTTCAATATAAGATCACACACTTTGCCGATGTTTTCTTCAGTCGTGGGCCGGCCGGAGCGAGGGTCATTTTCGATGCTCATTCGTCCACGTTTAAATTCTGCAACCCTTTTTTTTACAGTGGTATATGACGGAGCAGATTACCCTAGTGTTGTTTTTATAGCATCGTGGATCTCCTTTGGTGTTAATCTTTTTTTTTAAACAGGTACTTGATGACCGCACGTTGTTCAGTTTTTTTCCATTTTTCCAAAAACGCTGCACTTGGTCTCACTAAACTTGTTCTAACCTAAAAACCACAAATTTTACAGCAACAAAATTTTACACTGTGACAATCAAAGAATGTATGAACTTATTGAGGGTACTATAATAAAAATATTATAATTATTTTTTGGTGAGGCCGCGAACTTTTCAATCCATCCTCGTATTAAAGTGTGAAGCAAAGACTTCAGCTAACAAGTTAACTTTTTAATTGTTATTTTTTGCTTGTATGCAGTTCTTTTAGCATATACAGATAAAAATCCAAAAAAGATCTCTTTTATACTAAAACTTCACCTTTAAAAATCCGCAGCAACGAAATAAAAGTTCCCTAAAAAATCCTCTTTTACGAGGCTGGTTTGAAAAGTCCGTGCAAAGTCCGAGAGATGGCACCACCGGCGCGTATCGAGGTCATGTTTAGTTAGTAGCATCTCTTGAATGAACGCACACCAAGTTTCAGCCATATTGGTCTATTTCTTTGTGTTTGGCATTCGTGTGAATCAAGGAAGTCGAGTGATTTTCAAGAAATGGACGAAAAAGAATTTCGTGTGGTGATTAAACATAACTTTATAAAAGGCAAAACGCCTCAGGAGACTAAAAAGAAGCTTGATAAACATTATGGTGACTCTGCACCTTCGATTAGAACAGTTTATAAGTGGTTTCAAAATTTTCGGACTGGCCATATGGGCACAAGTGACGCTGAACGTTCTGGACGGCCTGTGGAGGTTACGACTCCAGAAATCATTGATCAAATCCATGATATGGTGATGGATGACAGAAGAGTTAAGGTGCGTGAGATGGCTAGTGCTGTGGGCATCTCGACTGAACGGGTACATAATATTTTGCATAAACATTTGAACATGAAAAAGTTATCCGCAAGATGGGTGCCGCGTTTGCTCACGCTTGACCAAAAACGGAATCGTGTAAAGTGTTGCAAGGATGGTTTGCAGCTGTTCCAGAAGAATCCAGAGGACTTTAAGCGTCGTTTCGTCACTGTGGATGAAACATGGATACATTACTATACTCCTGAGACCAAACAACAATCTAAACAATGGGTTACCAAGGGGGAATCTGCACCAAAAAAGGCGAAGACCGTTCCTTCGGCCGGAAAGATTATGGCGACTGTCTTTTGGGATTCGCAAGGGATAATCCTCATCGACTATCTGGAAAAGGGTAAAAACTATTACAGGTGAATATTATTCATCGTTATTGGACCGTTTGAAAACCGAGCTGCAAGAAAAACGCCCGCGATTGGCCCACAAGAAAGTCCTTTTCCATCACGACAACGCACCAGCACATACGTCAGCAGTTGTGGTCGCAAAATTAATGGAAATAGGATTCCAACTCGTTTCACATCCCCCCTATTCTCCAGACTTGGCTCCCTCGGACTACTATTTGTTCCCCAATTTGAAGAAATGGCTGGCGGGACAAAGATTTTATTCAAACGAGGAGGTGATTGCAGACACTAATGGATATTTTGCAGACTTGGACAAATCCTATTATTCGGAAGGGATCAACAAACTAGAACATCGTTGGACGAAGTGTATAAGCCTAAAAGGAGACTATGTCGAAAAATAAAAAAGGTTTACCCCAAACACATAAGTAGTTTTTATTTTTGCACGGACTTTTCAAACCAGCTTCGTACAATCAAACTTCACCGCCAGCAACAAAGTAAAATTTTGTAAAATTTAAAGGAAAGCCTCTCACGATATAACCTTACTATGTTCAAAAATCAGTGGATGCAAATTTCCAGAGAAAAAGGAATACTCCTTTATTAGAAAAACTTAACCTCCTTCAAAAACCGTTATTCGGAAGGAAACCTTTCTCAAGAAAAACAAAACTCTCTTATGGTCAAACTTTACCTTCTTCAAAAATCGATGATCCTCAGAACCATTGCCAACAAAAATCTATGGCCATGGAGGGAATAAATAACAAATCTGAGCCCCTCGGACGTCCCTGGTAAACACCGGACTTCCCTAGGAAACCGGACACAAGGAATCCCCACCTTTCGTCAGCCCCACCCCTGAGTAGATTAGTTTGACAATTTCTTCCCTCAATAAGGCCAATCGTGTAAACTTAGTAAGCGAAGTCGCAGGAAAATACCATTCTAGTTGTCATTAAAAGTTTGGTTTCAGTTTTTGGAAACAGTACTTTTATTGGGTGTACTAATTCCAGAGATACTCGTACTTGGTTTTAAAACTGATGCTAAAATTTTGTGCCATATATTCCTTTTAATTATCTGTCTCCTTACGTAGTTGGTTTTAAAGTTTCAAACATATTAGCGATATTCTAGATAATTTTGGTAAAATTTTTTTAAATTTTAAAAAAGACCAGCAGCTTCATAGGTCGTTGCTCTGACAGCTAAGCAATCAAGGTGTTACGTGTTCAATAATGTTGATTTATACTGACCTGTAATATATTGAGTACGCGATAGATCTGGACAAAAATAAAATGGGTCTAATAATCATGAATGTGATTCCTTCTTTTCTCTTTTAAATTCTCTCACCGGACTACTAACATCAAGATTAGAAAACGATATTGCGGACTAGTTGATTCGACTCGTAACACCTGGATACCTCCTTGCGCAGAATAGCTGTTTAGAAATCTGATATCTTTGGTTTAAATCCCGCTTAAAGTATTTCTTACGAGAAGATAGAAAGAGCATTATGTTAGACAAAGGCGCGAAATAATTTGGTTTTCAGGGTATAATGAATGTAGCAACGTTCTTGCTTGCTTCCCGCCGCTCGCAATCAGGTGTTATTTATTTTTATTTGGTATCGATGTATATTAATTAATTAAAACGATACTTTGGATTATTTTTTAAAAATATATCAATTATAAAGTATCTTTTAAAAGAAAGACCGATCAGTGCAATGCAAATATGTGATTCAAAATTTGAAAGAACTCCCGCGGCCGCGCGCGCAGTTTTCTTAAAGCTACGTTGCCACAGCGAACATTCACTTCATAAAATACATTAAAAAGTAATTATCTAATATTTTTGTAATAACTAGAAGGTAAACTGCGTTTATATTTTAACAAATGAAAGCAAAGTAATTTTTTTATGTATATTTTTTGTGACTTTTTAATTTTTAATGCACATACGACAACAAAAATTGTAAAAAGTGCATGCTTTTGATCGAAGAAAAAGTATGGATTCCTATCCTGTACGTATCAAATATCTGAAACTTTTACAATTAATTATGGCAATACGGCGTGGTAAGCCATCTTTATCTTGAAACAGTGAATGCATGATGCTAAAATCAATTATTTCTCAAAATTTCAAGCAAAACTACTTTTAGCTGTTACTCGTAAGAAATACTTTAACGTAAGAACTTCATTTGAACGTGACCAAAATATTTAATTTAATTTTAAAAAATATGACTTATTTAAAATTCTTTTCATTTTTTATCACCCATTCATCAACGATAAAACAACTAGTTAAAATTGAAAGAGATAACTCATTTCAGCCCATCCTATGGAACTTTTATTGTAACAATGACAAGAGAAAATGTTGAAGCATAAAGTGCAAGACCGACAATGCGACGAACGGTTGCAGAATCTCGATGTCGTCAAGTGCAGGGTTAAAATTGTAAGTGTACCATGCTGTTTTGTTTTTGTTTAGATTTTCACTGTTCTATTCATTGTACTGATAGCAAGCTTAATGTGAACTATTTTCTGATTTTTAAAAGCCTTTCTATTTAACATTAATATTTTTATATTCCGGACCAAATTTTTCTAATGTTGGCAAAAGGACATTTACATTGTTATTTTCAATTTTGATAAATGTAGTTAGATACGAGACAAGCAAATATGAAATATGGCAATAAACTTAAGCAGAAATTATTAGGCAGGGCCTTAAAAAAGGTTAGTAACAATATAATTTACTTACGTCTTCCATTTCAAGAAAATTTCTTGAGAAGTTGGAAACTGAACAAGCTCTTTATTATATGAATTCATTATTTAGGTCTATATTAGAGGTTTTTGACTTATAAATACAATGCACTTACGCAGTATACTCATAAATTTTGCCTTCCGGCTGGCCGATCTATTGCCTGGTGGTAACTTAAACCTTGTGTACTTGAAGAATATTTTGTCATTTCCGATGATGTTTTCATGTAATTACGGATTTATTAGTTTGTTAGAAATATTTGGTTACTCTTTAGTTTATTTTAGTGTCGTATTTCTATTTTGTTTACTGGAAAAAATTATGGTTTAAAAACCCAGTTCGATTTTTTCTCAGGTACAGGTAATATAACAGTTTTGATTAATTATACTTATTATTATCACATTTATTCTCCTTCTTTCATACATTTCTATTTCTCACCTATATATACCATTTACTCTATTTAAATATTTTGTTTTTTTAAACTTTAGTTCTTATTGTAAAGTTGAAGTTTCTACTTCGCTTGAACAAAAAATTTTGGTCCTAAATTACTTCTTGCACACACTATATGTATATTGATTTTGTTTATAGTATTTATAATATCTTTTTAATTTAAGCTGTTTTCCTATACTATAAGAGTTTTTGCATAAATGACATTTTAACCAAAGCAAATATTGAAATATACAAATATTTTTAATGACATTAGCAGCTAGATTTACTAAAAGAATTTGAAAGTTAGACCACGTCTACTTGCCACAGGATCTAAAACTCCTAGCTGTCTTGTTAACTTTTGTCTTTAATAATGTATTATTTCGTTTTATATAAATGTAAATCAACATTTTTTTAATCAAATTTAAAATAAAAATCGGCAGTTAACATAATATTTAATTATTATCAGTTTAACCAAAAATAAATTTTCTGGTCTTATCCTCTACAGCCTCATAACTTCAATTGGCTTACTGGTGACTTTCTCAATTAAACATTTCTAATTGTCAAATAAGGTCAATTTTAAAATTTGACCTTTTTAGTAACTCAGGCAATAACACTGCTAAATTTTAACTGAACTCATATTATTTGTTATTAACTTAGCTACCTCAATTGTTAGTTGATTTTGTGTTTTAATTGTTACTTGCGCTAATTATCTAATGCAACCAAAAACATTATAACAAGAAATTAATGTGTGCAAATCAGCACATAAAAAAATATTTTGTAAATTTCAATTTGTTTGATTACTTATGTAATCAAAAATAATATTATGGTAGAATTTTTGTCTGTGTATATGTGTATTTTTCGACATTACCCCAAAGCAGCGAAACTAACATATGGGAATTTTCTTACCATAAAGGTTTCTTTATTACTTTAGTTCACAGTTGTACTCAGAATTCGGAATTATTGGTTTAAAAGTAATTATTTCTCAGACATTGGCAATAATATGCATTTAATTTTTTCGACAGAAACATGAAAAGTTTTAAAATAAAACGATTTTCTGTAAAAGAACTAAACACATCACTAAAAGTAACACCACGGTACACATGGCAACGCCGCTTGCGCACACGGACACTACCGCCTGCTCCCCCGAGCAATGAAAGGGCCTATTTTTTAGTACATATTAAAACATGTGTATACTAAATATGTTTAGTGGAATCTTTATTTTCACCAAAACTTCAATAACTTTCTAAGAGACGAATTTTTAAGTGAGAGATCTCCATAGTGATATGCACGTAAATTTTTTAGATTCTTATTGCCTGGTGGTGAAGTATCTCTATTGCTGTAGAACACGTTACGCCCCGTCCTACGTCTAACTAATGTGATCCAATAGAATGAAGCCCATCTGATTACCTTTTATTTTGTGACGTACTGTCATTATAGTAAAAATTTTACTTACTAACAATCGTCGTCCATTAGCCAAGAATTGATTTCTTTAGTTTATTAATTTACCAACTCTAAAAACCTTTCTTGATAATTGTTTTTAATGTTGACGACATTAAAAAATAAAAATAAATACAATTTTTTGTTCTAATAAAATGTGGACAGTGTTTGGTAGTGTATCAGTTTTATAAAGCACTACGAATTTCTTGCCTCTACAGTAAACGATTTTCAACATATTGCTGAAAAAAAAAAAGTTATTTTTTCTATTTTTGACGTAAAAGTATTGCATGCTCTTCTTTTTATGTTATAAAAAAATTACAGCGCAAAATAAATTTTATTTTTGGGAAAAATTTTCATAATTTAAGAATTTTTCACTTCTCACTCATAACCAAGAATTTTTTATAATATTCAGGTAATCCCACTTACATAATGATGATGCATAAATAAAATATACAAAGAACGCAACAATACCCATTATATTAGCTAGAAGAATTCCTTTTAACATTTATATTTCGTCAAATAAGGATAAATGAGTGATGAAAATCCTGACAATATTTTTCATTTATCTTAGTCTACAGTTTTTATTTCATCATAATTCGCTCAATTGGTATTAAAATTGATGGGACTATAGAAGGTATTCGTTCTACTTAATAAAATTAAATTATCCATATTTAGCGCAGTTTATAATAAAAAGTGTTTCTGAAACAAACAAAAAGATAAAATAACATATTAATAAAAAATATGTTAAAAGATATACCAGACTATATACCATATAATACCCGTTGGCTGTGGGATATTACGTGGTTTTGTAAGCAGGAATTTTTAGAAATAACTTTTAAACATTCAGGTTCGACACAAAATAAAGCTATATAATAAAACTGTTGCTCTTTCTACTTTTAAAAGTTTCAGAATAAACCATAAAAAATAGACACGATACGTTTGACCTTTTTCTTCCTGGTGAAAACCCAATTTAATATTTCAAAATTTATTAAAAAATTTGGTACGGGGAAAACATAACAGAGATACAAGCTGATCCATAAACGAGTTTAATATGAGAATATTTACAGTAAAAAACAAATTAATAAATGAGGAAAACAAAACTCACTGTATGTCATTGAAAAATATTTATTAAAAAGATGTTCTCTAAATTTGAACCGTTCCATTCCTAGCAGTTTTCTAAGCGACCGGTGAAATTACTGATCACTGCTCAGAACGTCGTTTCTATTGCCGAATGTTTTCTTTTACTTGTTCAAGGCAGCGAGAATAGTTACTGTGAACTTAAGTTTTGAGGTAGTATATTAAAATAAATCCCATCTGCTTCGTGGAGATCAACTTATGTCAATTCTTTTGGAGTTCAATGTATTCTCGAAAATATCTGGAATGATTGACAATGGTCTATCATATCGCTCCATCCTGTAATGTAATATGTAAAGGCTTTAGATAGTTATAAAGGTACGGAGAATGTGTTGCAACTAACTCCTTAATACATTTACGGCACATGAGGTCGATATTCCTGCGAACTGACAAACGTATGCACCCCACGTTGGCATCCCTTTTCGATGTTCTTGGCCATCTTGCCCGAGGTTTTGTTAAAGTTAAGACAGTTTTGAAACTTCTGCACCTATTTTTTAATGAATTGATAACTCGAGGCTTCATTTGCACTGTGTAAATTATGTTGAACGTGAAATTTTTGTTGCCCGATGAAACTACCAGTATTACTCTCTGTATCCGACTTTACCCCTTCTACCCGCTGCGATCTCGCAATACGCGAAACAAATTTGAACCTATTTATGAGAAAACTGGTAAAAGTATCCCAAGCAGGTGCTTGCTTTTATTACATATGTCCAAAGAATAAAAATACCTTAATGACAACCCTAAATAGCTGATGTAATTTTATACACCAATAGTTTTTTTACACATATCTGCTAGATGATACACACCTTAAAATATTCAGTAACTTTGTTAAAAATCGGATAGATCAAGGGCTTAATGTTGTTTTCATGGTGCACGAATGGAGTAAGGCTGAAAAATATTCTATACCGAAGGGATAAGTCCAGTACTAAGATGAGAAGCCGTTTTCACTAAATAAACTGTTAGAATGTTATTTTATTTTTTTAAGGAAAAACTTTCGGTAAAGCTTAAAACGACATATATGCGCTAAAAAGTTTTGATGTATTTTAGATCAACACAATATAAAATAGCCAGTTTTAAAATAGTTAGCGCGAAAAAACTGCATTTGACTTGGAAACCATAAAACAACGGATTAACGAGGTAGGCTTTAAAATTGACATAAAAGAAAACACTACTAAAAGAAATCTGCCATTTTTTTCTGCATGTATTTCTTTTTTTTATTGTACTATAATTGTATTTGAGGCTTGAATTATTAAAAGTATTGTGTTTAAAATGCCACCATCATTGTCTCGCAGAAAAAATCGAAATTACAAAAATTTGTTAGGATAATTACAAGTGTGCTCGAAAGGCAGCAGCAATGTTCATTGAAAAAAAACCCTGATAAAACTCTGCATTATTCTACTGTTACGCGCTTATGGAAAAGATTTGAAGAAACTGGTAATGTAGAAAACACTGGTCAACAAAATTAAACTTTTTTTTGTAACATAAAAACTTATACCCGATTCTGTTGAGACAAGGTTAGTTAAAAAAGACATTATATACAATAAATTTAGATACGGATAGTTTTTTTTATAACAACATTTTTATTTTTGAAGATAGTAGAAAAGAGTAAAATTAATTCATGAAAATAATGGTATATATAATGTAAAAGTTATTGTATTAAAATTTTCTTCTAGATTTTGCTTCAGGAAAGTTAGTTCAGGTCTTAATGTCCAGCAATAATCCGCTAACACACTTGGACTTCATTTACCCTGGTATCGTGTTTTAAATGCTACAATGTCCCAGTAGAACCTTTCTCCATGCTCATAGCAGACGGCCAAATTTGCAGGAAAAAAGTCCCAAGTGGGAACATAAAAAATGTATTTATAAGGACATATTACATCCCAAAGCGTTATAAGCAATTAAGAGCTCTTAGACTAACTCTACAATACTTATGAAAGCAATCCAAATCGCGTTATGATAGTCACATCGACATCAACAACCATCCCTCCGAGTCCACTGCTGGACATAGGCGTCTCCTATAGAATTCTATCTGTGTCTACTCTGCGCAATCTGCAATCCGGTGTTAGCGACCCTCTTAATATCATCTGACCAACGTGTCGGTGGTCTCCCTCTACTGCGCTTATCTGCTCTTGGTCTATATTCCAATATTTTACGAGTCCATCTTATGTCTCTAAATCTGGCAATGTATCCTCCCCATTTCCATTTTAGAGTAGTTATGCAGGTGATGACATCTGTGACTCCAGTGCGTCTACGCATCTTCGTTGCGTATTCTATCATTAAGAGTCACACCAAGCAGGAACCTCTCCATGCGCCTTTGCGCAATCCTCAGTTTATGTGCAGATTCTACAGTAAATGGTTGAATGTTTTTTCTTCAGACTGATTTTAATGTCGTTCTTAAATATATCCTTTAGAGCTCTATACGCTGCCTAAACCGACCGATTTTTCTTCTAATTTCAGATGTTGTTTCTGTCGAGGATGCTTATTTCGTGGCCCAGATATATGTACTTGTCTATTTGGTCGATTTCTTCATTAAAGATTTTAGGGTTACTAAAAGGCACCAAGTTAGTCATGAATTTTATTTTTCTGAAGTTAATCTTTAGACCCACCCGTGTGCAGGCAACAGACAGTTTTCTCAACATAATTTGCATCTCTGTCAAATCGTCTTCACTGACGACCACGTCGTCTGCAAATCGTAGTTGGTTAAATCTCTCACCCTCAATAGTTATGCCGCTGTTCTCCCAATTAAACTTATTCGAGGACGGTTATGAAAAATTTTTGGAGGTAATGTGTCTCCTTGCTGAACTCCTTGCTTAATTCTGATGTTATCTATAAGTTAATGTAATTTAACAGCTATTGTGGGGTTCTTATATATGTTCTAATTCAAGGTGGAGTATCGGTAATAAATGCGACTTTCAGTTAGTGCTTCCATAATAACATCCATTTGAACGATGTCGAATGCCTTGTGGAAATCTACAGAAGCTGGTATCAGCAGTCTGTGCATTCTACGGAAGTTTACGGTATGTTTCGTTTGTTCCGAAGCCTGAACGAAACCCAGCATGTTCCTTCGGTTGGTAGAAATCCAGTTTATTTTCCAGTTACGAGGTGATAATTCTGGTGAATAATTTGTTCAAATGGTTCAGAAGGCTGATTGGTCGGTAGTTTTTGAGGTCTATCTTGTCTCCCTTGTTATGTAACAGAACAGTTACGGCGTTGTTCCATTTAATTGGTATTGAGGCATTATGTAGGTATAAATTAAAGAGAGTTTTGATTGTATTAGGAAGTGCATAACTACCATACTTTATGGCCTTTATTTATATATATTTTATTACTATAGCATCTTGTCCTAGAGATTTGTTTTCTTTCATTTTCTTTAGAGCAGGCCTTATTTTGCTAGTTGATGTATCTAAACTTTTCGACCCTTGATTGATTACTTTTCTTCTCTCCTGTTGTGTTTGGTTTCGTTTCATTCGTTGACTATTTATTTATAATTATAAAATACTGTTTTATTTCATCTCAAATTAAATATTTGAATATTATTTTAGAGGGTTAGTAAGTAAATTAATTTACTTAAATTATGTTTAAATATTTTACCCTAATAAACAAAACTACTTTTACAAGCTTTCCAAAAATAATTACTGCACTAATTTAGAATCTGTTCAAATAAATATGTTTTACACATACACTGTTGAAAATAGTATTTAGAGTAAAATTTCAATGTGTATACATGAAGCATTACATTGAGCTAAAATTAAAAATCCTGTATTACAAATAATCGTTAAAATGATGAAACTGTATAAACAATGTTCTTTGATATACTAGGCCTGTTTTGACAAAATTAGATTTCGGTTAATTATTTATTAACCCACAATTAACTCAGCATTAAAATTAGATAAATGGGTCAAAACAATGGTGACCCTGTACTTATAATCGCTAGTAAATATTTATCAAAGTCAGTGTTGATTTCAGTATTTATAAATTAGACACCTTAGTATCTTATTTTCGAAAGAAAATAATTAATTACAAAATGACAAGCTAAAAAGAATATAACAAAGTGTAGTTCTGCCCTATTCTTCATGTTCAGTAATGCCTGATCTAGTCTCCTCAATTCACATTGAAACTGAATAATTGTCGGTTCGACGAGACTTCAAAAAGGACCACAAACATAAGAATCATAGTTGAAATGAAATAGAACTAGTATCTCCATTAACATATATATTAGTTTGTTATTTAAAATATGCCTGATCGAAATCCATAGTTTCAAAGCAGTGATTTTTTTTATATAAGATTGCTTCTATGCTAAGAAAAGCAAAAAGTTCTATTCAATTGTTATAACTGCTAGCTATCGATGAATCTAATAAGAAGTCCTATAAAGATCTGTTTGGAAAAAGTACTTCTCGTAATATTGCCTTGAAATGATTACCACAGTTAAAACAACTGGAAAGTTAAAAAGGATATTGATAGATATCCTGTGGATGTTTCTTATCAAAACTAGAATAGCTCAATATAATATTGCATTTTCTTCTTCTCCTTCTTCTTCAGCTTGTGTTCTTCCACTCCTAAATGTAGGCCTTTTCCAAAACCTTTCATACCCTCATGTCCATTGCAACTTGCGTCTAGTTCGTTTCTGCAATTCTCTGTATGTCGTCCCGCCACTACCTTTATAGTCTTCCCACGCTTCTCTTAGTCTCCCTTGACCTGCATGTTTACAATTGAATAGTTCGCCTATTTGGATCTTATTAGGTCTCTAAGGCTTATTTCAAGCATGGCTCTTTCCATTGCCCTTTGAGTGGTTTGGTGCTTGTTCGCTGACTTGCGAGTTACTGCCGTAGTTTCTAGACCATAAGTGAGGACTGGCATTATACAACTATTAAAGACTTTCTTTTTAAGATTTATTGAGATATTGAGGTAAACTGGGACATATAACGTAGTCACTAGGACTTCGTTATATGTCCCAGTTTACCGAATGCTGCTATCCAAGACTTGGTCATTGGAGATTTCCACGTCTTGATTTTCTTTTTCCAGTTGGATCTTGTGTCCTGAATATATGTACGAAGGCACGTTTTCGACCAATTGGTCGGCAACAGTGACATCTATGTCTCGAGAACTCATTATTTTGGTTTTATTTGCGTTCATTGCTAGTCCAACCTTTAAGGAAACCTCATGGAGTTCTTGCAACATGATGCCGCGTTCCTGTGCTGCGTCGCTAATAATGACAATGTCATCTGCGAACTTTAAGTGATAGTAATATTACATAACTATACCATAATAAACCTTCTCAAAGGCGTTTTGCCAAGAACACTGTGCACACTGCAGGAGGAATTAATGAGAAGATTCAAATATTAGAAGAAAAACTGTATCTCTGTTAATAACAACTGAACTACGAAGGAACTACGATAAGATTAGCTGAAACAGCCAGGATCGGTAGAATTTGTAACGTAGAAAGGAGACAGAATACCTAGACACTTCCTGAAAGCCCACAAGTAGTCTTAAACAGTACTACTTACCGGACATGACACGTACAAAGTTTTTTATACATTTGTGTCAATTAAAATAATTAAATAATCATTTTTTTTTTTGTGAAAGTTCCCATATTAAATAGGAAGTTAACGAACACTTCGTCACCGTGCAGACGCGATTCAATTGAACTGGTATATTTTTTTCCAGTTTTATTTGATTGCCTAATTTGATGGCCTGTTTCTTCTTGTTCGTATTTTTTCAGTGGATTATTTTAAATCGTCCATAGGCCAGATTCATTTCTCACTACTTTTGTTGAACATATGTATGATAATTAAATTGTCAAAGCTGTTTCCCGTTATCCCTTTCAAGAGCTTTAGATTCCAGTGCTCCTATGTAATTTCTTAAAAGATACAGACAAGTTCTTTTAATCGATCGATATTATAATATCAGTTAAACAGTAATAGTCAACTAATTTATTAACATACAAATAAAGACAATTTTATATTTAAATTAATATATTACAGTACAGCAGCAAAGAGAAATTATCTATAATATGTTTTGGATTGTTTATTTCGTTTTTACTGAGAAGTGTTTTTGTCAGTTCTTATAAAATGCCCGGTGGATTACCCAATTTTTTAAAACTGATGCGAAATTCGGGTATTACCCGATGATTATCAATACTGAAACAGATCGTTATTAGAACAGATCAGTATTCAAACATTAAAGTAAAAATAAATATATACTATGTACTCGTAAGATTGATCGCATTAATTGAAAGCACTTATATTGAAGATTATACAAAAGAGTGCAATAGTATTATATTAAAAACTCCACCAATCATATAAAATATCAGTAAATACAGTTTTTTTATTGTTTATCAGATATATCAATGTATTGAAATCTCTATATATTAAACATTAATCAGTAGAATGTAGAATATGTCCTGAAAATTTAACACAATGTTGACATTCCTGACATCAAAGAATGGCGCTGTAAGTAGGAAGTTACCAAGAAAAATAAATAACGTGAATTTCTGTCCCAAACTTTTTTATTTATATTAATATATATATATATATATATATATATATATATATATATATATATATATATATATATATATATATATATGTATATGTATGTATCATATCACGTTTTGTTACTTTTAATCGGCCATTTTAATTTACACTATTGACATAATTATTATCTTATAACAAACAATTTAATGTTCATTTAAATACAACTAAACAACTCCTCTATTCGTAAACAGAAGGAACAAATCCAAGAAGCTTATTTATAATTAATGAAAACATAAAAAACATAAATATTAAAGCTAATTAAACTACCAAAATAGTAGGCACAAATTAAATAAACATGTCATTAATTTCGGAAGTTAAGTGCCTTTTAGAACGTTAAACACGCTGGTTGATGTGAAACTTTTGCTAAGATTTTTTTGTTACTTTCATATGGCGAGAGTTTTAAATATCCACATCGTACCAGTCCTGCTACAACATTACTATTTTATTGACATAACGTGCACATAATGTTTGTACCTTTATATAAATTACTATAAAAACAATAAATCAATAATTCTTGATCTTAAGACATGCTATTATACGAAAGATGTATGTTGCGGTTTAGTTTAGAAACTGCTATTTTCCAACGAGAAGTAATTCTGAAAATAATTATTTTCCTAACGAATTTACGAGAAATTGTTTTTATTTTACATTAGTTTTGTAACTTTTATTTTCAATAGCAATTCTATACCGTAAAAATTTTATGTAAACTACTTATGAAATTATGGGAAAAATTAACTTAATTTTTATCCAGGAATATTATGAATCCTTGAATTTAGGCGGTAAAGTTACATATGTACATGTAATATTATAATTGTCCATGTTGTCATGTAATATTTACATTCTAAATGTATAAATATATTTCTGTCTGTACGGTATTAGTTGCTGTCTTGCCCACTCTATTATTTGAAGCAATCGTCGCAGGAATTGTTTAGTCTTGGATTATGTTATTAGTATGATGGTAGCGTTTCATAATATTTACACACACACATTTACATGCTAAGAAGGTAAGTTTTTTTAAATTTCTTACTAATTATTATTTGACTTAAATTATTAGCTGTGCTTTATGCAGTTATGTCTGCTGTATAAATGGTGGGACTCTACTGTACTGTTTTGTTCGACCATATAAAACTAAAAATATATGTATATTTATTTAAGTAAAATATTCCTGTGAATTTTACATGAATATATAGTTTTTGTTATATATATTTTTTGTGGTATATATTCCTTATCTATGCAATATTATTTATATAATTTTATGAAAATTCTCACAAAAGCTTGGTTGTAGTTATATATATGATTATCCAGTTCTTCTATCGAAGGACAAGGTTACTGAACCAGCTAGGATTGGCAGAATTTTTTACGTAGAAAGGAGATACCGCCTAAAAGCCTTCGAGTCATCTTGAACATTACCACTTGCCTGACATGATACGTACAGATTTTTATATATCCGTATCAACTAAAAAAATTAAATAATATTGTTTTGTGAAAGTTCCCATATCAGATATGAAGTTAACAAACACTTCGTCATCATGCGCACGTGATTCAGTTGAGTTGGGACATTTTTTTCCATTTTTATTTTATTGCCCAATTTGATAGCCTATTTCTTCCTATTAGTGTTTTTTCAGTGGATTATTTTAAATTGTTCATTGGTCAGATTCATTTATCACTGATTAGCTACTTTAGTTGAACATAAGTATGCAAATCAAATTGTCAAAATTGTTTGCTGTTTAAGTGTTCCTTTAGGTTCCAGTGCTTCTATATAACTTCTCACAAGATACAAACAGACAAATTTTTTTATTTTATCGATGGAAATAGAGTGTATTAAAATGTATGAATTAAGAAGTAATAGACAACTTTTTATTAATCAAACACCTTGCCATTATTTCTGGTTCCATTTAATGTTCCCATTCTTTTGTTAGGTCAGATAATAAAACCAAAAATATATATTTTATAAGTAAAATATTCCTGTAAATGGAATTTTACATGAATATATGGTTTTTGTATATATTTTTTGTGGCATATATTCCTTAGCTATGTAATATTATCTATATAATTTTATAGAAATTCCCACAAAAGTTTGATTATGGTTATAAATATGATTCTCTAATTCTTGTTTACAGTGTATTACATGTAGTTACATCTTATTTTCTTAGTCGATGCGATACTGCGACCATTTTTGCCGTCGTTGTTATTCTATTTGTCCGTGTGTGAGTTAAACAGTGTCAAAGTGTTCTACTTTCGATATCCTAGGCCTCTAGTATGACGTCGCTAGAACCTATGTATTTTTTGTTGGTCTGACCTGATAGCCGTGATAGGGTAGAACTTCAGTTGTCCTACCATTCTGCTATATTCTTGGTATATGGATCATCAAATCAGGTGTAACTCATTCTTTCTTAAGAATTAGGAGACTTCCTTATTAGTCTTAGAACTCTGTTCTACACAGCTTTGATTAACGCTCTCCGTGATTTGCTCATGTTTCATCACTGTAGCCTGTTTCCCTCAACTGTGAGATGTCTGTTAGCAGGATGTCCCTTTGACTGGGAAAGTGACTTGTTTAAATTCTACTATTCGATTTTAATTTTTTTCTTCTTAAGCCATTACTACTTTTTGTTTATGTTATTTTTGACATACAGATATGAATTTCACTTATTACGATTTTCATAGATACAACCACAGACACAAGCCTTCTCAGACTATGTAAAACCAAAAGTAGGAGGTATAGTTTACCTCCTTACAACAGAGCCGACGAAGATATAAAATGTGATTCCATATTTC
Source organism: Pachyrhynchus sulphureomaculatus (assembly GCA_019049505.1). Taxonomy (NCBI): domain Eukaryota; kingdom Metazoa; phylum Arthropoda; class Insecta; order Coleoptera; family Curculionidae; genus Pachyrhynchus; species Pachyrhynchus sulphureomaculatus. The sequence goes on along the minus strand of CM032449.1, from coordinate 124,608,343 downwards.
AATAGTATAAAGAATTCATCACGAATATAAAAAAGGCCAGGGTAACCAAGTGGAATTCAACGCTCCAAAAACCCAGGCGGCAGTTTTTTTCTAAAAAAGTTAACGTTGCTGAGCCCGACATAGTTATATCGGGGCACTCCATTCCTCTAGCATCGTCACTCAATTTGTGGGGCGTTAATTTTGGAGCAAATATGTCTTGGCATGAAAATGTTGCAAACATAGCAAAGAGAGCTTCTCGAAAGCTGAGAATATTATTTCGAATCAGAAAGCTTTACACTCCACAACAACTGTTAATTCTGTATAAAGCTCAAATTCGACCAACTATAGAATACTGCCCCCATGCTTGAGGCTCTGCTCCCAAACATACACTGCATTTGTTGGTTTCTATTCAGAGAAGAGCTGTTCGCCTGATTGGAGACCCGGAACTGGCGGCAGCCTTGATTCGTTGGAACATCGAAGAACGGTTGGCGACTTGAGTCTATTCTACAAGTATGTCCATGGAAAGTGTTCGATGGATGTAGCCTGCTTAATTCTTTCCAGAGCGGTGCATGCTAAAAATACACGTCGAGCTAATACTTCACATCCGTATGAGGTCCAGCTTGTTACTCCTCGTACAACTGTTTTCAAGCAGTCTTTTATATGGGGAATCTCATCCCTTTGTAATAATTTGCCCAGGACTGTGTTTTCCACCGAATACCAACTACAGCGATTCAAGACCAACGTGAATCGCTTTTTCCGCACACGTGTCGCTCCTGCAGCGTTTTAGGAATTTGCCTGCAGCACGTGTGCTAGACCCAAAAAAAAAATAATAAAAAAGGCGCGTTCTATGTTGAGTAGCGACTGTTTGAATCTCAAATTTCTATCAGTTCATTCGTCTATGATATACCCCAACAGTTTAGGTCTATATTAAGATCTTATTGTTCATATTTCGCTTAGTTAAAAATATTTGAGTGCATTCAGGAAATTATTAATTTTCGAATGAGAAATCTTCGTTCTTGTAGTTAGATCTTCTTATCATATCTAAGGATCTTTACCCTTGGAGATTAGAACACTGAATGAGCTGGAGGAACCACAAGTTTAGCATTTATAACTGGGGCTCACCGAACCGTGACCCAGTAATGATCGTTTTCATGTGACTTGCAGATAGTAACCTGAGCTTGCATTAATGTTGTAAGGTATTTGTAAATTCCGATTGATTCTCTAAACTTTCGCTTATAGGAATTGGAGACATAAGTAAGAACTTTGGTTTCTTTTACATTGAAGACCTGTAGATTGTTGACGTTCGTCCACAGTTTAATGTACAATATATTTCTTTTTAATAAATCTTCCATGTTCCTTAAATTAAGTTGATATTGATCTTGCAGTTTCTGAATATTTTAAATATTTTCATGTCGGACGACGAATCTTTACATGGTGTCCGAAAAATACATTGTTCAGGACCGTTGTTAAGCTTTTCAGTGAACCCTGATATTAGCAAAAGAAATAAAATAAATTATTTGTATTTAATATCATTAAACTTTAACTATATACAAAACATTTTGCTTGTACGAGGGCCGCCTTTTAAGTTTTTACAAACGACTACTAAATGGCGCTATTGAGATGTGACATTAGCATTATAAAATTTGACATTTGTTATTGTTAAAACAGTGGCAGCGCATAAATTTTTCCAGTGAATTGGTGTAAGGAAATGCTCAAAAAACTCGACCGAGGACATGCAAAATCCGTATACAACATCGTAACAGGAGACGAAACTTGGATATATTTGTACGAGCCGGAAACTAAGAAATAGTCAACTGTTTGGGTGTTCCAAGATGAATCCAACAAAAATGGTTTGTTCGCGAAGCACTTCCCAAGTAAATGATCGAATGTTTCTTTGGTTATACAGAACATGTTGCAACCATTGCTTTAGAGGATCGAAGAACAGTTAATGCTAAATGATAAACAACAATTTTTTTGCCAGAAGTCATCTATGAAATGGGGAAAAACAACCGAAAACGTCGCATCATTCTTCATCATGACAATGCCACCTCTCACACAGCACGGCAAAGAATTGATTATTTGACGGCGAAAAACATCGAATTAATGTCTCGTTGCCGGTATACACCTGATGTATCACCTAAGGACTTCTTTTTGTTCCCGAATGTCAAAAAAAAAAAAAATGCGTGGACAGCGATTTTCATCACCTGAAGAAGCTATGAAATCTTCCAAAACCATGTTTTTGAGGTACCACCTTCAGAGTGGAAAAAAATGTTTCGAGAATTCAAACACATACAGAAGTGTATAAATCTTAAAGACGAATATTTTGAGAAACAATTAAAACGATTTGTGCTAAAAAAATGTTTTTTCTTTTTCATTATTTTTGTGAAAACTTAAAAGGTAGCCCTCGTATAATGTCCAGAAAAAGTACAAGACAGATAAATAATTATTTAACACAAGATGACAATACTTGAATACTCTTAATTTATTATTAAATTTTTACTAAAATTATGTAAAAGTCCGGATGAACGGGTTAAACTTTCAGTAAGTGCAAACAAATAATTTGGAAGTTACTCATAACGAATTAAGAACGGTAGCAAAGTAAATCATATTTAATAAATTCACAAATAAAGCGGACCCTATAATAAAAAAATAATGTACACTCTTTTATTCCCAGTGATGAGGGATGACATTTACTACTCCTTTTGGAATAATGTATCACTGCCATTGTTTGGTATTATTGAAGGTTCTGCGAAATGACTGGTTTTTAATGGCATACACAAGAGATATCTATATACACGGTTTAATCAAAACCTTGAACAAGGGATCCTGTAAGCATCAAACTTTTATTACGTCTTTTGTGTGATTTTCCATAAGAAGATACCTCTTTCTCCAATTATCTACATTATCGCTGTATTAGATTTATTACTGTTGCTATATTTAGATGAATCCAATTATTTAAAATTGGAAAAAAAGTAGTATATCGTACGGAGTAGTATATCGTACGGAGAACTCAGCCACCACGGTTATCCCATGGACTTTCCAGTGACATCGTAATGACGTCTGCATTATCTCAAAATGTCAACATCGGGAGTACATCAATGCTTAACTGTGACAACACTAAAAAAGTGATACTAATATTTATTCTTACAAATTCTCTGTACTCTATATTACAATGCACACTACTCTAATATACAATTAATTTCGATACTGATATAAACTAATCAAAATAGGAATAAATAGCAATATTATAAAACGAGATCTTTTTTTAAATTAAAATAACATACTAGTATTAGATTATTTTATTTCCATGGCTGACATATCCAATCTTTCCTGCAATATCGGAAAATATTACTAAAGGAAAATTGCAGTAGGAATAAAAATTTAATTAATAAAACTGCTTTAAATTGTTTAAGAATTATAACATTTCTTTAATTAAGAGATGATGATGTTATAGCTGTTAAAGAAGAAGGGCAAAAATGGAATTTTCTACGAACAATAACCATTAAAAGTGTTAAAAATTTAAGACTTTAAATTGACCGCTAAAATTGTCTGTATACATAAATATTAGTAACGGAAGTCAATTTTTCTATATACTAAAAATTTATTCGCAGAACACTCTATTTTATTTCTCTCAAGTCAAAAGAAAGTAGCATTATGACGTGATGTTCATAGCATATACCATCACCCCACTTATGGATGAAGATAATAGCACCTTCTTAGATACAGGGATTTTTTTATTGGAAGTTTCTTTTCTTCTTTTTCTAAAACTCTAAACCTAAGAAACTTGCTATTGAATAAACTCAAAATCGACGCCCGGGGGAGGTTTTTCACAAAATTTCACAGAATGGAACTATAAAAATGTACACAAAATTTAGTAATTGATGACCGGGAGAAGGAGAGATTTTTCTGAAAAAAAAACCCTCTCAGACAATGGAACTTTAAAAACTCAAACCCGATAACTGGGAGTTGAAAATTTTTAACAAGAACAAACTTCTATCTTGTTAAAAATTTTCGTCTCCATAATTTTTTTCAGAAAAATCTGTCCTTTCCCTGATCATCGGTTATTAAATTTTGCGTAAGTTTTTAAAGTCCTATGAAATAAAAAGTTTTTTTTTTTTGTAAAACATTTCAACCCCCTCGTCGACTTTGTTAATAGGGTGTAAGTTTTTAAAGTTCCACTGGTCGTCGATTTTCAGTTTATTGGATCGCAAGTTTTTCGGTTCTGGAGCTTTAATTTTAAAAAAAAAAATGAAGAAAGAAATGCTTTTTTTAAGTGAATTTTATTTTTATCAAATTACTGAGTACATTGATATTTAATTACTACCTATTTATTAGTTTCGAGGTACATCGTGACTGGGATAATGCTGTGGTGGTCTGGCTCTTCAAAAAAGGAGATAAGTATAAATTAACCAAATATAGGCCAATTAGCCTACTATCCGTAATGTACAAGTTATTTATAAAATAACTGCGAGACTCACGAAGAAATTGGACGCTTACCAACCCAGAAAACAAGCCGGATTTAGAAAAGGTACACTGGACCACCTTCAAGTATTAAGAACCTTAATAGAAAAGTCAATTTTAATATTTGGATGGTCTTTGTAGATTACGAGATTACAAGAAAGCGTTAGACTACCTTGAAATCTGGGCAACATTAAATAGTCTAAGTAACAGCATTTCAGATAGTATTAAAGGAAAACACCAGATAGAAATGAAAAGAGTGGTACGTCAAGGTGATACCATCTCGCCGAAATTGTTTATGTTAGCGCTAGATGATCTTTTCAAACAACTTCCATGAACAAGTAAGAGTCTAAATATAGAAAGAGAGCAACTCAATCATTTGCGAATCGCGGATGACAAAGAAGAATTGTTTGTGGCTGGCCGTGGCTCGGTGGCGTAGTACTTTGCTACTGTGCAGAAGGTCGCTACTTATTTATTAATTTATTTAAGTATATTTGGCCTGGCCACGTACATAGGTAGTAGTTGTTTGCAGAAATGCAAATAACGTCCGTGGCAGCACTATCGCGTTGTTTAAAAAGGTGCCGTAAAATACAAAAATGTATGTTTCGGCACTTGGACAACGTTAACGGGTATTACGACATCCTCGCCGATATCCTTGGGATATGGAAAAAAAGGGCAAAATCCCTACTGAGGCGGGGAGGTGAGCTTTAAAAAAAAATGGAAGAAATGCTAAACAAACTTAACAAGTCCAGAGAGATTGGTCTGAAAATAACTATCGCCAAAACCATGTTCATGACAAATGACGAATGTGATAAAGAAGCAGTACTGAACATTGAAAACGCGAAAATCACAAGAACGGATTCATGCGTATATCTTATATCTATAATATATATAAAATGCAACGCCTCTCTATCCGTCTGTCTGTCTATCTGTCCGTTAGTGCGCTTATCACTGGAGAACCACTTATCCGATTTACGTGTTTTTTTTTTTTTTAAAAAAACATATATATGTTCTCTGGCCAAGTTATAGGCTATATTTTATTACCTTAGATAACATAAGGAATAAGCAATGAGGATAATAGTGAATCAAGTCGGAAAAAAAAGTTTGCCGCCAGCGCGTTCTATTGCAATACACTGCCTAAACCATTAAATATGGAACAGTATCATGTAGCAATGAATATCTGTAATATATATATATATATATATATAATATATATATATATATATATATATATATATATATATATATATATATATATATAAATATGTATATATATATATATATATATATATATATATATATATATATATATATATATATACATATATATACATATATATATATATATATATATATATATATATATATATATATATATATATATATATACATATATATACATATATATATATATATATATATATATATATATATATATATATATATATATATGTATATATATATATATGTATATATATTTTATATATATATATATATATATATAAAATGCAACGTCTCTCTGTCTGTCTGTCCGTTAGCGCGCTTATCTCTCGCGAACCACTTATCCGATTTACATGTTTTTTTTTTAAATCCATACATTTGTTCTCTGGCCAGGTTATCTTCTATAATATATATAAAATGCAACGTCTCTCTGTCCGTCTGTCCGTTAGTGCGCTTTTCACTCGAGAACCACTTATCCGATTTACGTGTTTTTTTTTTAATTCATACATATGTTCTCTGGCCAGGCTATATAATAATAATAATCTATGTAATAAACAGAGACAAAATGATAATATGTAGGAAAAAAGATGGAAGTTTAGCAGTAAGCTTAGCAGAAAGACTGAATACATGGGCGGAATACTTTAAAGAAACATTAAATGGAGATGAAAATGAGGAGTTGAATGAGAAATAGGAAGCAAAATTAACTAAAGGCTTGATAAGCCAAATGATAAGAAGCCAGCGATTAAGAGGGTTGGGACACTAATAAGAGGAATAAGTGGAAGAAGGGTAGACCTCGATCTACATGGATTCAAGCAGTATAGCAAGATCCGGAGTTAATGGGAATCCCGCACTAGGAAAAGCTAACAGGAGACAAAAAGAAGTGGAGACAAGTATGCAACCAAGCCATGGGCCTCTAAGGCACCAAGGTGCTTGGTGGGATTTTAAACTCGAAGCACTTTGAAGCACAATAAATTCAAAAATCACAACTCTCGCTTGTAAATAGTTAGGAACAACTGCCACGTTCTTACAAAATGTGAAGCTATTTATGAAACTTATCAATTGTCCGTAAACACTCCGGATCGGGCAATACACGGGTAATAAAACACGTGTGCAGTCGGAAAATAAGAATCCTGAGAAACGCGAATAAAATCTTATTGTAGTCTTACAGATAATCATTAAACATTTACTATATTTCCAAAATTATTCTAAGAATTTGTAATTCTTAAGTCCGAAATTTCCAGATTCCCTCATGAATCTATACAAAAGTGTGTTCACTATGAACTTCAGCTTCATTCCAGCAGAAAAAATATCCTATTCGGTGACGGTAAAAAATTGTGGCTTTTACATTACTTTTTATAATCCAAAATAAAACTTTCGGTTATTCTAGTTAGGCCAATATTAAACTAGTAAAAAAAGTTCTTAATTTTTTTTTCTGTAAGTATTATATCAAGAATTAGAGCAAGATTAATGGATGATGGTAAGTAAAATTCTCATTTAGTGTAAACTAGCAGGGCCCGCGGCTCCGCTTGCGTAGACTTCATTCACTATTATCGTCACTGCTCATTCCTTATATTACCTAACGTAATAAATTATATCCTATAACCTGGCCAGAAAATATATGTATGTAAATCGGATAAGTAGTTCGCGAGTAATAAGCGCACTAACGGACAGACAGGCAGACAGAGGGACGTATCTATAATATATATATATATATATATATATATATATATATATATATATATATATATATATATATATAATGCAACGTCTCTCTGTCTGTCTGTCTGTTAGTGCGCCTATCACTGGAGAACCACTTATCCGATTTACGTGCTTTTTTTTTAAACAAAAACAGGTATGTTCTTTGGCCAGGTTATAGGCTATATTTTGTTACGTTAGGTAATATAAGGAATAAGCAGTGACTATAATAGTGATTCAAGTCGGAAAAAAGTTTGCCGCTAGTGCGTTCTCTTGCAATACACTGCCGAAACCATTAAATATGGAACAATATCATGTAGCAAAGAATATCTATAATATATAATATATATATATATATATATATATATATATATATATATATATATATATATATATATATATATATATAATACAACGTCTCTTTGTCTGTTTGTCTCTCCGTTAGTGCGTTTATCACTGGAAAACCACTTAGCCGATTTACGTGACAACCAGACAGACAGAGAGACGTTGCATTTCATGTATTTATATTTTTTGTTACATGATATTGTTCCATATTTAATGGTTTAGACAATGTATTGCAAGAGAAGGCGCTAGCGGCAACTTTTTTCCGACTTGATTCACTATTATCGTCACTGCTTATTCCTTATGTTACCTAACGTATTAAAATATAGCCTATAACCTGGCCAGAGAACATATGCATGTTTTAAAAAAAAAGCATGTAAATCGGATAAGTGATTCTCCAGTGATAAGCGCACTAACGGACAGACAGACAGACAGAGAGACGTTGCATTTTATATATATTATAGATGAAAGAAAAATATTTTTCCCGGAACACAGGGTAATCATTTTTAAACGCCCGGTTCCGATTTATAGAAACTTGTTGGATATTTATTCTTTTTTAAATATGGAATGGTATAGTGCATGTTAAAGAGTATACTGACGTATTTGACATTTAGTAGTGGGCAGAAAGGTATTTCTGAACGAAAAAACTGTTTTAACAGATTTGCCGAAATTATGCAATATTTTCAAAGCCATCCATATAATTCAATTAGGCAAGCAAGCAGGCAATTGAATCTATCCTCTGGGACTATTCAAAAATCTCTTAAAGCTAACAAATACTGTGACTATAAAATGCATAATCTTCAGTTATTAACATAATTTGATTCGGAACGACGACTGATTTTGTTGCAAAATTGATTATTAAATATGACGAAGAACGTTATTTTCTGAATCATATGTTATGGACAGATGAAAGTCATTTTATCAGCAACGGCAAAACTAAGAGAAAAAAATATCATTACTGGGCTGACGAGAATCCATACAACGTTAATCAAAACAGGATCAAGACTATTACGGCGGTGTGTGATAATTGGAAGATATTTGGTTGGATCATACGTTTTTGGGGAACACTAACTGGAAATAAATATCTTAATTTCCTAATTAATACTCTGCCAGTTTTATTAGAAAATGTTCCCCTTATTTTAAGATAGAATATGTGGTATCAACACGACGAAGCACCACTTCATAAAACTGCTGTTGTTGAGTACTTGACGGAACGGATTCAATGAAGATGGGTAGGGGTTCGCAGCCCAGTTATTCAGTACCTCAGCACCTATGTCACTAGACCCGACGCCGTTAGATTTTTTTCTTGGAGGGGACACTTAAAGATATTGTATACAAAACTGTGACAAATGATATTGAGCACTTAAAGGCAAAAATATCAGGTGCGTGCAGTAGTATATCTGGAGAAATTATTTACATAGCCACTCATCAAGCGGTAATGAAAAGGGGGAGAAAATGCATGATAGATGAAGAAAGACATATAGAAAATTTCTTTTGGTGTTTTTTTTTTTTTATTTTTAGTGTTCCGTACGGAACAATTATAAGATCACTTCGGTGTCTGTCACATCCGGTTTTCTCCCGAAACCATTTGACTTATAAAGTTGAAATTTGGTACTAATATAGGAATTGATGGCCTCATCAGAGCCGTGTAGTTTTGAAAGTTAAATTTTGACTTAAGGGACTAGTTTTTGGAGGTTAAATCGGAAGTGAAAAAAAAATTTAATAGTTCATTTAGGGGGGTGTCAAATGAAAGCTCGTAAAAACACGAGTTCAGAAATATATATAATGTCATACTTGTGTACAATTTTCGCTAGAAATCGCTCTCCCCCACCTTTATCTCGAAAAGTACTGACCAAAAAATTTTGAAAAAAGTCTGGAATATTCTCTAAGGGGTGTAGATTGAACGAAAATTATCACGAGTGCATTACCTTTAATAATTTATCTGGTATATAAAAAAAAAAATTCAAAGTCATCAGTTGTCAATAGAGATCGGAAACAAACTTTGTTGAAAACTCATTTGAAGTTTGTTTTATGAAGTCACTGATCATTTTATACCTCCGTAACATTTTTTTTTAATTTTAAAAGCAATCAACGTACGGAACACTATCATAATTGCGCAAGTTCAACTTGCACTTGACCGGTTATTTAAGTTTCACACATTTAATTTTATAAATATGTAATAAGTTATATAATGTTAAAAGTTATATAGTTTTTTTGTGGTTCTAATAAAAATAATACATTCTTGTTTTTTAATGTTCAATGATATTTTATTAAAGGAAACCTCAACAGCATAGTAACTAATATTATTATAATTATTGTCAGGTTAAAGTATGATAGCCGCCCACTAGATAAATTATTCGAAAACCGTCAACGATCCATGTTAAACGCGATGACCAAAAAATAATATTTTAGAGGGTTTGTGCTACATAACTGTTTTGCGAAACAAATTAGAAAAAAACAGTTTATGAAAAAATGTTGAAAAAAATAAGAGCTTTCCAATACTCTTTTAAAAAAAAAGCATGTCGATGGAAAAAAAACTTGTTTAGCGTCGCGGCGCCCATAGTGGTTTACACTACCAAATGTCAAATAAATCAGTATACTCCTTGAAATGCACTATACCATTTTACATTTAAAAAGAAAAATAAATTTCCAACAATTTTCCATAAATCGGGGCCGGGCTTCTAAAAATGATCACTCTGTATATAATTACAATAAAATATTTGTGTTTTATTTTACCTTTGTGTATTGAAATTATGTAGACTAGATTAGTAATATTACGCAGATTTCATTACCACTGAAAACACTTTGCTAAATCTAGCTCCCATCCTTTAATATCCAACTAAAACATCTTCGTTTTTTAAAAGAATCTGTGATTTTATTTTCATAAGCTTTTCGTCAGTCCTCCGTATTTTCGCAGGCATTTTCACAGACAGCGGGGCTCCAAAACTCTGCGCACAAGCTCCACAGGAGAATCCTCGGTCCACGGGCGCGCGAGTCCGTCGACCTAACAAACTATAGTAGAGTAGGCTATGCATCAAGCTTTCACGCACAAACCACATTTCATGGCGCATTTAATTTTTTTCGTGAATACTACTGCCATTTCCGGCATTTTGTGTTTAAAAAATGCCACTTAGGCCCTTCCGGTAGAGCTTAAGAGCTTTTCGTTTGAGGGCAGAACCGTGCGGGAATTAACGTGAAAGAATGCCACTTGAGATGGAAGTTGTTTTGATTAGCGCGTTGTAAACAAAGTGTCCTTGTTCACTTGTTTATTGACTTTCCACCCTCGTGTTCAGTTGTTTCTTCAAAGACTGTTTGATGTAATGTCTTCGTGTTCATTTTTATAAGGTGAGAAAAATAATATTTTTGTCTGTTATTGAATTTGATTTTGAAAGTTATAAATTAAAACTCTTTATAACCAATACTGTATATAATACTGCATTATATCGACTATTCAATTACTTGTAAAATATAAATTAAAGATTTGCTTTTCATTTATTATTCCTAGAAAAGTGTTGCGGATATTTGCGTAGTATGATCAATAATGCATCCAAGGGTGTGACCTACTTAAGGGACAATCCATTAGCCATTTAGTTGAGGGATTTTGGCTAAGCTTGGTGAGCAATCATAACTAAATATTCGATGATAATATTTAGTGGTAGAATAACAAGAGTAAAATATCTCTCTAATTTTAGGCGAGAAACACTATATTTTTATTGTACTAGATATTTTGGAACCCTCAATGACTTTCAAAATCAAAATTTTCGAAAGGATAAATGTTCGAAAATAAAATTTTTGGCAGTGAAACTTTCGAAAATAAAATTTTTGATTGGATACATTTTCAAAAATAAAATTTTTCGAAAGTTAGTGTTTCAGAAAAGGGCATTTCATGACATAATTTTGCTTTCATAGGTTCAGATAAGAATAGATTAATTAAATTGTGGTTTAATTTAGAATTATCTGGACTTACCTGAAGTAACATCTGTCTGCGGCTAACTTAACTAAAGTAGCCACTAAAAGAGAGGTTAGTTCAAGTTAATTTAAGCAAGTTTAAATTAAACTCGATGGTCTTGAACGTCAAAATGGGAAATCGGTAAAGTTGCCCACAAATATCGATATATTTGTACCCAAAATCGATAGGTATATGAAAAAAATACAATATTCAAATTTGTTTATTTTAAAATAATAGGAACTTACAGAATATACTAAGTAAACAAATAAAACTAATAAGAGTAATTTTTTTTTACAATATTTTATATATGAGTAAATAAATACTAGTGAATACTGGTAAAACATAATGAAATCGGAATAAAACACATAACAGATTAAGTAATTCGTATAGCCTGTCCCAAAATATAAGATCCTGATTTTTGCCCTTTTAAGTGGGCAATATAAAAATTCTGACCTTTTGTTTATGATAGGTTGCAGAGATGGACTTAAGAATTTTTTATATATATATATATATATATATATATATATATATATATATATATATATATATATATATCAATCGTTTTTATAACGTCTTCCGTCTTCCGATGCCTAATTTCCACTCCTCCCGGTTTCTCCATCCCTCCTCCTCCAGACTCTCTCTAGTACTTCCTTGTTGATTCCTGCTCTCCAGCTTTGGCGTGGTCTTCCTCGCTTTATTTTTCCATGAGGGTTCCAATTTAAAATCTTTTTAGGCAGTCGGTCTTGTGACATTCTCTGTACATGTCCGTACCATACCAACTGTTGGGTTCTGATTTCGTCCACTATATCGTGCTTTATTTCTAAAGCTCGCCTTATCGTGTCATTTGGTATGCGGTCTTTTCTGGATTTTCTGGCTGCTCGTCTCCAGAAATCCATTTCTGTAGCTTTTAATATTTTTTCTGTTCTTTTCTTTAATGGCCACACCTGGGAGCTGTAAGTTATTATACTTTTCACTATAGAGTTGTAAATTCTCTTCTTATTTTCAATGGTTATGTTTTTGTCCCATAGTATACTATTAAGCATTGCAATCGCTTTTCTTCCTTGGATATTCCTCTCGAATATTGCTTCCTCCAGTGTTCCGTCCCTAGATATTCTCGTTCCCAAATACTTATAACTGGCACAGTGTTTGATGGTGTGTCCTGTGGCCAGTTTCAAGTCCTGCTGTTGTCCTCCGACGCACATGTACTCGGTCTTTTTAATATTGACTTCTAGGCCCTATTTTTCATATTCATCCATAAGTTTTCGTGTCATGTATTCCATATCATCGATGTCCTGAGCGACTACTACCTGGTCATCTGCGAATGATAGCGTGTACAATGTAGTATCGTCATCCAGTGGTAATCCCATACTGCTGCATTTCCTTTTCCAGTTCTTCAGTGCACTCTCCAAATAGATTTTAAATAGCGTTGGGGATATACAGCAGCCCTGTTTGAGACCCTTTGTGACCGGGAACCCTGTTGTTATACCATATTAATTTTATTCATTAATGCAAATAAATAAAATGATAAGTGTTTTTGGAGATGTTTATTTATAGATGCATGTAAAAACAAATGAATAAGAAGTACAAATATACAGTTTGAATGAATGGGGATTACAGGAGGCGACATATTGTATAAATAAAAATATAATTTAACTTAAGCCTAATTCGGTTTCAGTATCTCAGCTGAGGTAATTATCAGTGGTTTTATATTATTTATATAAATATGTGAATCTTCATCTTTAATAACGTGCTGAATGGAATTCTTCCAGCTTTCACAAGGTATATCATTTATAACTTTTTTTACTAATTCAACCACTGACACGCTTAAAGTAGGAGAAAAACATTTTGTGCCCTTATTTTTGATTTAACTTGATGCCAAATATGTTCAATTGGATTAAACACACAATAATACGGAGGAAACCGCAAAACAGTGTGTCCCATTTTCTAAGCCATACTATCACAAACATATTTCTTTTTCAATTTAGAGTCTTTCAAAACTTCCAAAAAATCACTTTTTTATAACTAAAGTCAAAATAAATGTCATTTTTCTAACATATATTTCTGTATTTCCGATTTGGTGTTGGCTGCATTAGGAACCTTATTTAGTAGGCGACTATGGTAACTTGCATTGTCCATAACTATAACACTCTGTTCGGGAACATTTGGCAAAAGGGAATTTTGAAACCAATTTCAAAAAGTTCTGCGGTCTTCGTGATAGTCCAAACTAGAATCTTTTATGTTTTTGGTAGATAATAGTAGACAATTTAAAACCTAACCCTTTTCAGATCCAGCATGCAAAAGGGTTATTCGTTTACCTTTGTTTGAAGGTGCGTTAGTTTGACATTTTGTACTGCTGTCAACACACCCTTTTTGCACAGTGTCATGAGTATCGAACCATATTTCGTTAAGGTAAATTATTGGCCAATTCTCCGATCGATACTTTTTAATTTCTTGTAAATAAGTATGTCGCAAGATTCGTAATCTTTGTGACTCCATCACTACTTGCCTTTTGTTGATTTTTCGGAACGTGAATCCCATTATTAAGAGAATTCTGTGAAGGGTTGATCGGCCACAATGTATATTGGTCCCGTTCTGCACCAGTCGTAATTTTATTTTGTTTAGTGTCGGCACCAACTGCTCTTCATACATAGAATATATTTTTCTCCTGATGACGTCTTTTTCACAATCTACATGATGCATTTAAAAATCTTTCCGTTTTTTTTTCCCGTTCCTGAGTGATGGTTTTCCTACAATACCCCTAATCGTAGAAATTGGGGTTTTTATTAGTTCACTGGTTTCTTGCAAAGCACTTTGTTTATTCAAATTTCCTTTTTACCAAACTGTCGTAAACATTTTTTACTATTTGTTTAGCGTCAAGTGATAAATGTTTTCTCTTGCGAAAGCCACTATTGCAATTTTCCCACGGACGCCACATAATTAAAATAGAACCATTACGTTGCAAGTTGTAAGTAAAACTTAAAATAAAAATAATAAAAAAGTTTCTTTCTAATCTTAACGGGGACCTGTGGTCATTTAGGCCTATATTATCAAATACTTAGAGGGCTCCAAATCGGGTTTCCAGGTAGTAAATATATAGGTAAAAATAGATCCAATATGATTGCAGGTGCAAGTAAGGGCGGTATACAAAGCAGGTAAAATAAAAATTGCATTTATCCTAATACCTAGTAACTATGCATGAAACCTTAATACGGTCGTTTATTGCCCCATTGAAAAAGCAAAAAGGCGGGATCTTATGTCTTGGGATTTACTTTAATTCGTTTATTACTAAAGATATCTAACATCAAATAGGTACACAAACTTGAATTTTTTACGATTTTTTAGGATCATACCAATATCCTTTGGCCATAGCCGTAGTCATCTTTGAACTAATTTGGAAGTCATACCATTTAGCGTCACTAAATAGTCGTTTTGTATGTAATAGACTAGTAATTGACTGAGTAGACAGCTTATTTCGGTGTTTTGTTTTCATAAGATTAATATGCGAGAATATGCGCTTAACATTAGCGGATGAGTGGGGCAGTGATAAAATAGTAAAGATGAAAGTAAACAAAGGAAACATTTGAGTGTTATCGCCATACTTTAGTAAACCGACATTATCCCAAAATAGTTCTGTATCATCAGGAAATGTTTTGATTTGTTCACAATTTCTTAAAATACGCCACTTTGTATCAGTTTGTTGGAAATTATTCTTCTGAACAATATTGGGAAAGAGTCTACTAACAGGAATTATCCCAGCCGTTTTGCCACTTTTAACATTCGTTGGTTTAATTATGTCTAAATCTTTTATTGGATTCCCCGTAAAAACGTAAATGAAAAGGGTTGCCAAGTTGGAAATGTAACATCGGTAAAAAAATCGGAAGAATTTCCTTATATTCTCAAAAATCGTGGAAAAATCGTTAAATTTTGGTATTTCGGTAGAAATATCGCAAAATCGGTAGGTTCGAGACCACTGATTAAACTAGATAAGGGGGTTTCTCGATGTGACGGCTAAAATTCAAAGCTTATTTCGGGAATTTTTTTTCGTAACAAAATAAAATGTAATCTTTTCAATTTTTTTATATGTTATTATTGACATCTTAAACTATACATTTTTTTTTTAGTTTTAATAATATTTTGTTCGTGTTGGTCAAAGTGATCTCAAAAAAAAAAAACCGGTCAAGTGCAAGTTGAACTTGCGCAATTAGTGTACCTTGATTGCTTTTGAAATAAAAAATTTTGTTACAGAGGTATAAAATGGTCAGTGACTTCACAAAATACACCCCAAATGAGTTTTCAACAAAGTTTGTTTCCAATCTTTACTAAAATGTGATGACCTTGAATTTTTTTTTTTTTTTTATATACCAGAAAAATTATTAAATTATTATTCACTCGTGATAATTTTCGTTCAATCTACACCCCGTGAAGAATATTCCAGAATTTTTTTCAAAATTTTTTGATAAATACTTTTCGAGATACGGCGGGGGGGACAGCGATTTTTCGCGGTTTTTTAAGAATAATACAAAGAAAATGCGCACAAGTATTACATTATATATATATATATATATATATATTTTTACTCGTGTTTTTACAAGCTTTCATTTGACACCACACTCGATGGCCTAGTAAAAAAAATTTTTTTTCACTTCCGATTTCACCCCCAAAAACAACCCCTTAAGTCAAAATTTAACTCTCAAAACTACATGGATTTGATGAGGCCATCCATTCATATATTATTACCAAATTTCAACTTTTTATGTCAAATAGTTTCGGAGAAAATCGGGTGTGACAGACAGACAGACAGACACCGAAGTGATCTTATAAGTGTTCCGCACGGAACACTAAAAAGGTGATTGGGTGGTCGGAAGCACATCTCCATTTCTAATGATCTGTAACAAAATATCCTAATTAATTATTATTCAATGAACATCTCTATCGGGTTACGCAGGATTAGACATTTATGTAAACAAAAAAAAAAAAAATGGCAGAGTTGTAAAAGAAAAATTCAAAAATCGTCTTAATTTTCGTTAAAAATCAAGAAATAAATTAAGAAATGATTAATAAAAATAATTGATTCTACGTGATCCGATAACTAATTGTAAGTAGAACAACGTGTAAAAATTTTAGCCCGATCGGATAGATAGAAATTTTGTCTGTGCTTCCCACGAACCAAAAAAAAAAAATTTCGGATGGTTGTAGCTTCTACTTGATGAAAATTCATTATAAATATTTAATAAAAGACTGTTTTTAGTCAATTTCCACTGGTTTATTTAAATTGTGATGACGCGTTTCGCTGTCGATACAGCTTCTTCAGATCTACATTTTACACTGTCAAGTTAGGTTTAATGTTTACAATTTTATATAATTTCTTAATTATAATATTACACCTAATTAAATTGGGGATATTAGTTAGTCTATGTATAAGGCTATGATAAGCCGCGAGTTTATGATGGTTAGGGAGGTGAGAACTATTGTGAATTCTGTTATCTGTATGACAAGGTTTGTGATATATTGCAAAAACATAAATTTGCAATATATCACAAACCTCGTCATAAAGATACCACAATTCACAATAGCTCTTACCACCCTAACCATCATAAACTCGCGGCTTATCATAGCCTTATACATAGACTAACTAATATCCCCTTATCAGAGGACAATTTTACTAAAGAATTAAACTACATAAAAGAAGTAGCCGTTAACAACGGTTACTCGGTTACTTTAATCGATAACATTGTTAGGAAAAATCTTAGAAACAAGGCAATCTTAGAAATATACCCACGTTTTAAGGGCAGAAAAACCACATTTAAACGCTTAACCTATTTCGGCAAATCAACAGAAAAACTGGGAAAATTTTTAAATCAAAAAAAATTTCAACATAGCTTACAAGACTAACAATACTATAGGGAAACATCTCAAAAACACATACCACAAATCAATAAAGACAATAAATCAGGGGCTTATCAATTAACATGTGAGTCATGTCCTAAAACATACACAAGACAAACTGGACGTACATTTATACAAAGAATTACAGAACACGAAAAAAGTTCCATCCATAGAAAGTCTAATTCAACATATGTTAATCATTTTTTAACAGAAAATCACACGTTTAACAGGAATTTCAAAATTTTACATACCCAACAAAAAGGTTTAAAACTAAACCTTTTAGAGACAATGCAAATAAATCGATTAAGGACTACAAGTACTTTACTCAACGATCAGGTAGATTTAAACAATTCACCATTATTGAATTTATTCTCCTAATTCCATGACTGTGTGGGTTTTCCAATACTATCAACGTAATTTAATTAAGTGTAATATTATAATTGAGAAATTATATAAAATTGTAGACATTAAACCTAACTTAACAGTGTAAAATGTAGATCTGAAGAAGCTGTATCGACAGCGAAACGCGTCATCACAATTTAAATAAACCAGTGGAAATTGACTAAAAACAGTCTTTTATTAGCTTTAGAAATATGTAAGAAAAAAAATCAATTTTTTAAGCCGTCACATCGAGAAACCCCCTTATATTCATAAATGAAGTAGTCTAATTTACACCTATTATGAACCTAATCCATCTCTGTCTGTGACAAACCAAGATTCACCTAACCGAACGGTTACAGATACAGTTTAGTGCTTCTAAACATAAATCTAAATTAAATCACGGCTTATTAATTGATTAATTTTATTCATTTATTTGATACTCAAACTACCGTTATTTAAGAGTCAGATTTTTAAAATAAAAGTTGATTGATTGAAAGTTCTTTTTGAAAGGTTATCTTTCTAAAATTGGTGTGTTTTAAAATTTTTCCATTCGCAAAATTTGCTTTCGATAGTTTCGTTTTTCTAAAATTAAGTAATTCCAAAACTTTGCCCCCTAAAATTATATTTTCGAAAATTTTATCATCAAAACTTTCGTTTTCGAAAACTTTCCAGTCTTGCTTGCTTAATCCATCAAAAAAACTAGTTTAATCATTATTTTAGATATCAATCATATGAAGGAAATCCTACCCTTCGAATCAAGGACTTTTATTTTCTCATTATTTTAAATTAGTTCTCTCCGGCGCACGATGGGCCAGGAATCTGATTTTTCGTTCAAGATTGTCTAGAGCCCTCAATTATTAACGAAATCAGACAATTTTTTTTAAAATACTGGTAAGCGAATTCCAAACAAACGTAAGACGCCGATTTGCAAACTATAACCACAAAATTTTTTAAAATTGCAAAAACAGCACGTAACCGGTAGGTGAAATTTCGAAGTTCACGTGATTTCAAGTTTACGCATTCAAAACTGGTTTATCGGGGGTTTCTGGGGTCGCTGAATCTATTTTTATCATATGCACCCTTTCGGGGTCATTTTTATCATATGCACCCTTTTGAGGAGTGAAAATTTGGGTTGGAGGGGGAGAAATTACGATATTCACCTAAATTAGAGTATGAGAGTGGTGAAAATCGGGTTAAGAGGGGGAGAAAAATTACGATATTCTCCTGAGTTAGAGTTTCGCGTTCCAAACCGGTTTCTCGGGGGTTTCTGGGGTCACTGAATCTATCTTCCAACCCACATTTTCACCCCCCAAAAGGGTGCATATGATCAAAATGATCCCAAAAATAGATTCAGCGACCTCAGAAACCCCCGAGGCGACAGCAACGCGAAACTCTAATTCAGGTGAATCCCGCTTCGACCCCCCCCCTTTTTCACAGCTCAAAAGGGTGTATATGATAAAAATGACCCTGAAAATAGATTCAGCGACCCCAGAAACCCCCGATGAACCAGTGTTGAACGCGTGAACTTGAAATCACGTAAACTTCGATATTTAACCTCCTGGTTCCGTGCTGCTTTTTGCAATTTTTAAAAATTTTGAGGTTATATTTTGCAAATCGACTTTCTTACATTTGTCCGGAATTCGCTTACGAGTATTTAAAAAAAATTGTCTGATTTCGTTAATAATTGAGTGCTCTAGACAATTTTGAACTAAGAATCAGATTCCTGGCCCACAGTGCGGCGTATATATATATACCCTAAAGAAAAATGAAAATATAGTTAGGAGAGATTTTCGATCAATCACTAGCGTCAGTAGTGATGTTTACTAAAATAACATACCATGTCGGACACAAATATGGAACATTTTTTTGCGGTAATCCTTAGATGCGACTATTTTGTTTAGGAGTAACTAATAATTAATTAGTACACAAGGGAGAACCTGTCTATTTGTAACTCATGTAGCTGTTTTGTAGTTTAATAAGTAGAAGTAACAGTAGTAAGCTCTACGCCGAAGAAAACAGACCAGAGAGATCCTTTTGGCCCACCCCTAACATAGTAATAAGATAATAAATAGAAAGCAATAAAGCAATATTTAGGACACCAACAAATTACTTATGATAACATAAGCTTCTTTAAGTGGTACGGAATAAATTTGATGAATTGTTAGATATCTTTGATGGATAATGGATGAAGCTTGGCAAATAATTGATAGGGCGAACATGTCTGTGCTCTCATTGTCAATCACTTAATGATTTCTTATAGTCTTACAATAAAAAATTGTCAAAATAAATTGAGTAAAATGACAGCTAAAATAAATGAACAAATATCATTCTTGGTTTAATGTAAAACTACTGAAAATAGACAAAGTCCATATTTCAGCAGTCCACCCACTGTTCTCTTATTTGTCAATCCATCCCGAGACGCGATTTGCTGTATCACGGCTCATCAGTCTGGCTAGGATCGACAGACAAGAGAACAGAATTTACTAGTCCTTATTTAGGTACTTACGGAACGTAATGGTAAGATACAACGAATTGTACCAAGTACGCACACCTCATACTCCATCATAGCCTGATACAGCAGCCACAAGCCGACAGAGTAGTGGTTGAAAAAGTCAACACTTCAACACAGGCGGCGCAGTTTTTGAGAGATCCCTCTCAGGATACTTGGATAAGGACTAGTAAATTCTGTTTTCTTGTTTATCGATCCTAGCCCGACTGATGAGCCGTTATACGTCGAAAAGCGTCTCGGGATGGATTGACAAATAAGAGAATAGTCGGTGGACTGCTGAAGTATACTTTTTCTGTTTTTAGTAGTTTTACATTAAACCATATACGCCTGAGGGGCATGCCTTGAAAACAGCGCCGCTTCCGTTGAGGTATTGACTTTGTCAACCACTCTGTCCGCTTGTAGCTGCTGTGTCAGCATACGATGGAGTATGATGTGTGCGTACTTGGTACAATTCGTTGTGTCTTACCATTAAGTATCATTCTTACTGGTTTAAACTTTTAAGTACAAGGGCTTAACTAATAAGAACTTTTACCTAAATGGTTTTAACAACTAAATATAATGATTATTCATTTGATTTAATTGATTGACTGTCAATTCGGTTAGTTTAATTTAATATTATTTCAACAGTCCGCTTGTAAAAATGTAATAATTTTGTTTTTTGACTGCCAACTATTGCTGACTCGCTCATGGTAAAAGCTGAAAGTTACTAAACATTTGGAGCTTTTTTAATATTTGAATGTTAAGAAAGTTTTTTAATAATATATCGAAAAGAACACTTGTATGAAATATTAATGATACAAAGCATCAATAAAGATTTATTCCTACAACTACTGAATAATTCATTCATTATTTTGTAATTTAAAAAATATATATATTAGCCATTATTTAAAGTTTTTTGTTAACGGCATTAATCAACATTTTTTTAGTCAGTCATTGAACTAAATTTTTATTATTCATCGAGCCTCGTAAGAAATTTACATTTAAAAGAAAAAAAATGAAATTTGCAATGTCAATTGCTATTGTTGACAAAGCCTTCTCAGCATCTTTCTATCATCCAGTCATTTTGGAGTTAGCTACTTTGGTTATTCAGTCAAATCATCCTTAATGTTTTTAATCTTACTATAACCAATTAGTTGCCCGAAAACATACTTGCATTACTGCGAATTGAATACTACGGTTTGTGAAAAACATGGTATTTGCAACTACTTTTGTAGTCTTTGGAGTGGGTTTGTACAACTTCTTAGAGAGGCTATCTCATTTCCTTGACCTTATGAAGTTAAGAATAAAGAAATAAAA
>CM032449.1:124576627-124581627 GCA_019049505.1 Pachyrhynchus sulphureomaculatus | reverse complement strand
CAAATAATAATAAATAATAATTCAAAATAATTAATTAATTCATATCTAAAATAAACAGGAATTCCTTATTGTTTTTATATGTCTAATGCTACAGCATCAGTAATGTATGGAGGCGTAAGAAAGTTGTTGATCAATGTAAAAAGTGACATAAAATAAGGAACAGATAATTATAATTTCACCAAAATAAATTTAATATTTAGAATATTAGCGTGGGTGTACGCCCATCAAAGCCTAATTTAATAAAGGTGAAAAATATGACAGGATTACAAATAAACATGATAACTGTAACTTAACTATAAATTCATGATAAAAATGTGAAAGCTCCGCTAACAAGTAGAAATATGCACATGGTAAATGATTAGTATCAACTAAATGACAATTTTTACGCCATATGGTTTTTCTAAATCAGTTTGGTCATGCTCTTTTGCTGGGTAATGGCAAAATAACGGACAATTCATCATCATGTGGGATTTTTGTGTTTACTATTTGTTATCCGGCTCCAAGGAGGGTAATATTTTCGTTGACACCTAACTATTTGGCTTCATTTAACACGGTTCGCTTTTTGTGTTAGTGTTCACATATTTTTACGAATTTTAATATCATTTGAAAGCCCGTTCTATTCTCATTCTAATGATACCAATTTCCATAGCATACCTCAGGCTTTTTACTGATTAAAATGATTGAAAAAGGAAACAAGGAGAACAATGATTGAAAATAGGGGTAAGAGAAAGGGAAAATTAAATAAATTTTAAGTTTTATAATTAAATTTTTTATTACTTACTTAGTCTTATTACTACTTCCAGCCGGTTTTTCATGGAGCGGGTGAGCTTTTTCACCACTATCTGTGGGATTCTTCCCCACTAGTCCGCCATCGCAACTTTTAAGTCTCTCAGCGATGCAGGGGCTGGATTTCTGGCTCGCATCCTTCTTTTGAGCTCATCCCACATGCGCTCGATTGGATTGAGGTCAGGACTCTGCGCAGGCTAGTCTAATGTGGGTAGTCCCATTTCCGCCAGGTATTGCCGCACCGACGCAGCAGCATGTGGCCTCACATTGTCATGCATTAGCACGAGGCTATCGCCGACAAACCCAACGTAAGGAACGACGTGTTCCTGCAGGATCTCCTCGATATTCCGATGAGCGATTAATCCACCGCTACGAGCTTCATCAGTCACGAAAACTAAATCAGTTCTCGCATCCAATGAGATGCCGCCCCACACGATGACAGAACCTCCTCCGTAGGCGACCGTTTCAGTAATGCAGCACTACGTATAGCGCTCCCCAGGCCTCCTATAGACTCGTCTTCTTCCATCATTGCCATGTAGGCACATTTGAGACTCGTCGGACAATAAAACGGAGCGCCATTGCTCTAAGGTGTAGTCGACATATTCACGGACAAATCTGAGTCGCGCTTGTCGGTGGGCTGTTGTCAATTTGGGTCCATGGGCTAGTCACTTCGGAGTTGAGCTGGCTTCTTTAAGTCTTCTTTTGACTGTCCAGTGACTCACAGCCCGACCACGATTTTGTCGGAGCTCCTGCTGAACTCAACGCCGATCAAGTGATGATGTCTTGGAGTTGTGTTGACAATGAAGCGGTCGTCTCGCTCCGAGGTACACCTTCTTCTTTCTGATCCTGGTCTCCGTGTAAAGGCGCCAGTCTCTTCGTAACGTCCGTAGATTCCGAAGACAGCTGACTGGTTCAGGTGCAGTTGCGAAGCGACTACACGTTAGCTACGCCCTTCTTGCAGTAGGGCATTGTCTTGTGCCGTTTCTTCCGGAGTGGTTTGCATTTTCCGATGATTAATTAAATGAGCAGGTGTAGCAGAGTTGTTGACGGTTCAAGATCCGAAAAAGAAATTATAGGAAAATACAGTTGCATGTGTTTTCATAAGGATGAATAGCGCGCAATGAGTACATTGCTGAGCGAACAAAAACGGTTCTATCGTGTTAAACCGTTATAGCGTCTAAAAGCGGAGCCTCTTTTATAGCCTCACGTTGGAGCGCTATTTTGTATAACTCCAACTTTCTTTATTTTTAGTAAATATTTTATTTATTAAATAGAAGCCGTTATTTTCCCCTTATGTATATCTTAATTTTGAGAATGAATTGAGTGGATATAAATACTAATAGAGGACAGATTTAAGATATCAGTTAGCTCGTTTTGTTTGGAGAGATTATGGATAAGAGATAATTTTTGTACGTCTTTTGACAATAGTCTCTGTGGTTGTTAAAACTTGGCAGTACAGATTTGGGCACCATTCATTTTAGGATAAAAAGAATCTAAGTTCAACTCAAAAAAATGAAATACTGAAGAGTTATTTAGTTGTTGAAATAATATTAATTTACGTACAACCGTTGCGTCCTGAAAAAAAGAGCAGGAGTTTAGTGAGACACTACACATTTAAATAAAGAAGGGTATATTAATAAAATAAAAATTCCTACTTTTATTACACTCTTAAAATTACATCTACTAAATAAAAACCCCTTATGTTATGAGAGTGTACACTATTGCATAGAGTCTTTAAGTTAGGATTATTAAGTTTTTAATAAAAGGCGTGATAAAACATTAAAAGTTTGCGAAAATAACTCCGCGAATTACACGTGCTGAGTAGTCGTTGGAAACACACTTGTAGACAGGAAGTGGTATATTTAGACTGATGTGCTTATGACTTACTGGTTGGTTTCTCCTCGTGAGTTTTCCATAAATTACTCATAAAAATATTGTCTCAGCCATTACCATCCCAGTTTCATTTGGTTGCTAAACACTTTTTGACCTGAAATGCCTGAGGATGAGCAGGATATTTCAAAGGAAAAAGGCCTTAAACTTGAGAGTTAGAAACCGTTACTGCACTACAACATCACTGAGAAAAAAACACTCTGGCGTGCTGGAGAAGAAAGCCAGTACGGCCTACTGGCGGAACAAAGCCGTTGCTGCTTCATGGTGAAAAAAGCCACTCAAAATTCTAGATGGCTGCTTAAATATCTTTGTCCCTTCTCCTTGGGTCATTTCCCGGCATGCAAATCTCGCGCATTCAAAGCGAATTAAATAAGTCAAGTCGGCAGCACGCGTTACACGCCGCCGCTTTAAATTAAACTGCTCAAAAATTTAAAACTCTGTTTTAAGCTACACTGCTCAAAAATTGAAATCACCGCAATAAATATAAAAATGTAATAAAAAAAAAAATTACAGGAAGAAAAACAGTGTCGTAACATGATCTTAAAATCTAAGAAAAAATTAATTTTTAATCAGTAAAACTTTTGGGAAATCCAAATGTTTCTGGTATTATTGGAAAGAGTAGAAAATTAGCATTCTAATGATATCAAAAATAATACCACTGTTTGAAAATTAAACTCAACCGTTTTTTGCTCATCAGTATATTTTAATGAATTAAGGCTCAAGAGATTATTCATAATTTTGCGAGTGTTATGGTTGTATAGCTTGTACACTGTAACTGTTTAATTATGGTAGAAATTTAATATGACGTTATTTGGTCTGTCACTAAAAAGCAAAAAATTTAAAGCCAAGTAGAAAACCAAATAAAACATTTTATACTATAATTTCACATATATGCTTACACGGCGTATCCATAAATAAGTTAATGTTTGTTTAGCTTATTGCGTGAGCACATCGGGTGGGACTGGCAACCTAGGGACACAGGGCATATTCTCAGTCTTTGGAAATTTAATCGTTATGGAGCGTTTCCACAGAGCAGAGCCTACCTTCTCGGGGCTAGAATTTTGAAAAAATAATAATTCTGCTTGGCGAAAAGTGTGCGTTTCATATTTTTTACACAGCGTTAATGAATCCTAAAGTATTCACCTGATTCAAAAATGTATCTTGCGTTGTAACGAACACCTGTGTATATTTATGATACTTGAGAGAGGTTGCAATTCTCGGAAACTAACACTTGTACGATTTACTCGTTTGCATCGAGGTTTACAAAAAGATCTTTTCAAACTTCTGCAGTCGAAGTTTGAAGGGACCTTTTTGTAAACCTCAAATACAGGAACAAAGATGACCAAGTGATGCAAACGAGTAAAACGTACTTTCCGAGAATTCCAACCTCTCTCAAGTATCGTAAATATACACAGGCATTCGTTACAACGCGTTCTTCATAAAGATTTATGCCTGTATCCTTTCAAGATACATGCAATAAATGGAAATAAAACCAACTGATGCTGTTTTTCTTGCTCAACCTCGTTAATTGAATGTTTAAAAGGTTTTCAAGATCTACAACCATCTTATTCTTGAGCGAGGCGCATTTTCACCTTAACAATTACTTCAATAATCATAATTGCCGTTATTAGGGTCCGATAACCTGATCCAAGAGCCTCTAGCTCTTCTACAGTGACGGTACGTAGAGTAACCACTCGTTCTTTTTTTTGAAGATTAGAGAGACCGCACAACAACTATTAACTCAAAGAGATTCATGAAGATGATTAAAAATTTTTTTACGTGCGGTCTGTACAATTTTGTTGGTTCTAATCAGAGGATGTGGTTTCAGCAGGATGAGGCGATATCACACATTTCAAGCACACTTTTCCAGTCAGGTGAGATAAGTTAGCATCCACGTAGTCCGCTTGTGTGTCGAAATTTTTTTTGCGGAGGTATCTCAAACCGAAAATTTGTAATAACAATCCTTTACTTTAGCAAAGAAAATAAAAAGAGATACGGGTTCCCGAACAATACACTAAAAACTGCTATCTTGTTTTATTCTTTTTAGTTTACTAAATAACTCAGTTTTTTTTTATTGTTCGCCTCCCCGCTTGAGTTTTTTTTTTATGGGTCAAGCACACGTGCTGCAGAGAGGTCCTTAAAACGCTACAGGAGCGACACGTGTGCGGAAAAGGCGATTCACGTTGTTCTTGAATCGCTGCAAATGGTACTCGGTGGGAAACACAGTCCTGGGCAAATTATTTCAAAGGGATGATGTTCTCCATATAAAAGACTGCTTGGAAAGCGTTGTACGAGGAGTAACAAGCTGAACTTCATACGGATGT
>CM032449.1:124544170-124576527 GCA_019049505.1 Pachyrhynchus sulphureomaculatus | reverse complement strand
ATTACAATATTGCGAAGAAAATAGTATACCATTTGCAATTATATTAGGAGAATCTGAAATTAAAAACGGAGTTGTCAAATTAAGGAATGTCGTAACACGGGAAGAACTCGAGGTCAAAAGAGGATCTTTGTTTGATGAATTAAGACAGCGTCTGGGTGACTTAAATCTCAACGGCACGGTACCCGCATAGTATTAACTTAGAATATAAGGTGCAAAAACAGGTTTTATTTATTTTTATTTATAATATGTAAAATTTGAGGATAAAGTTGTCACTTAGGGAAATTACTTATTGACTTTTTATAAGATATTTCTATTTGAACACAGGCAAGTTGTTTCTAACGTATTTATGTTTGAACACAGGCAAACATTAATTTAAACCGTAAATATATAGTTAATATTTATTATAGTTTTAATTGTTTTTTTTTCTAATTAACCTTTCATTCCCTTTCTAAAGTCCAAAACGCATTCTCCCAAAATTTTTGCAATTTTCTCCGTTTCAGAACCCCCAGATTACAGAAAATGTAGTTTCCATTTTCCCATCGGTCTGCCCTGCTTGTTGGCAACAATAATATCTCGGACGAAACAGTTATTGATATTTCAAATTTGGATAATTCCTACACAGTGGTGGTATGGAGGGAAACATATTTCGTTTTTCCGTTTTTTTGCGTAAATTATGGTGATTTTTTCATTGTGTTTTAATTTTAAAACAGAAAAAGTAGGTAGAAGGGAAATAAATCAAGATTTCAGTGGTAAACATTTTTAAAAAGCGCTTTCCTCAGCATAATTTATCCTTAGTCAATCTCACCAAAAAGTTAGAAAAAGAATTTCAGTTATTCTTGGTGAGAAAGTCAAATTCAGGATTTATTCTAAAACTGGCTTGTTTGCGGAGCCGTAACCATGTATGATTCCTAAACATCAGTTGTTGGCATATTATCACTTTTAATAGCCTGTTATAAATTGAAGGTTATGAAGAGTTTGAAGTGGTTTAAATTTTGGTTAAACCGAAAATAGTACGACGTATTACTAATAAGGGTAAGTTCTATTATAACAGTACACACGTTTATTTGTTTTAAAAAGACATAATCGCGGCATACTAAAATAAGAGGGCCTTTTTTAAGTTCTTACAAACAACCACTAAGATGGGCTGCCTAACTATACCATAGTTTCTAAAAAAATTTGACATTAGTTTATTGTTAAAATAGTGGCAGCTTAGAACTTGGCCGAGTAGTTTTGTTTTACAGTGGAACGATGTCAAAAGAAAAACAATTATGTAGAATCTAACAGAAAATTTTCACGTGAAAGGTTTTCGTTTCGGTGATTTTTCACAATCACCATCAGAAAAGACTGTTTACAATTGTTAGCAGAATTTCATCGTGGTCGTAGCTTCTGTCAGCGATGAGTTCCATGAAGGTCGACTAAAATCCGGATCGGCAAGTAACATACCGTAAGATCTATGCATCCTTAAGCATATCGACTGCAGTTCATCGATTTTACGTGAACATTTAAGCTGTGGAAAAAGATTATATTCCCGATGGATTCCGCATAATTCGACCGAACTTCAAAAACTGGCTCGCGTAATTATGGGTAAAGGAAATACCTCAAAAAATTCTCGACCGAGGACATGCAAACAAATCCATATACATACATCGTAACAGGAAATGAAATTTGGATATATTCGTACGAACCGAAAACCAAGCAACAATCAACTGTTTGGTATTCCAAAATAAACCGAATCCAAACAGAAGTGGTTCGTTCGCGAAAAACACTTCAAAGAAAATGAAATCGCTTGTTTCTTTGGATATACTGAACATGTGTTGTGACTATTGCTTTAGAGGGTATCAAAGAACAGTAATGCTGAACGGTATACATCAATTTGTTTTGCCAGAATTCTGATCGATGAAATCAGGAAAAACAATCGAAAAACGTTCTTCTTCATGACAATGCCAGCTCTCATACAGCAACGTCAAACAATTGATTATTTTGAGGGAGAAAAAAATCGAATTAATGTCTCATTGCCCGTATTCACCTGATTTATCGCCTAACGACTTCTTTTTGTTCCCTAATGTCAAAAAAAGCGTGGACAGCGATTTTCATCACCTCAAGCTGTTGAATCCTTCCAAAACCATGTTTTTAAGAGTGAAAAAAAATGTTTCGAGAATGGGGTCGAACGTATGCAAAAGTGTATAAAGGCGAATATTTTGAGAAACAATAAAACGATTTGTACCAAAAGAAATTTTTCTTTTATTATTTTTGTAAAAAACTCAAAAGGTATGATTACTATTTGAATTAAGTATTATTTGATTCAAGAGTCTTTATTATTAATTGTAAAAAGATGGAAATTTTAATTCTTGCTTACCTATTTTAAATTATATAAATATTATAAAAAAGTTTGTGAAAAAAACTGCGTATTTATTCAAACAGCTAATTGCTGTAACGTTTCCACCATACACAAAACAATGAGACTATCTTCTCTATATACGGTTGTATCACCAGTAACGAATGGTACTTGTGGCGTTTTATAAATGTAAATCGGTAAAACGTCGCACAATACATTACTAGACACAACCGAACGTTCACAACCGATTACATCAAAAAGTTGCATTAAGGGCATATACCAAGTCAGGGAGCCGAAAAAAAGTGTTTTTTAAGAATTCTTTTTAACGAAGCAGTTCGTTATATAAATCGGATTTTTACATTATAATACATAGCTTAAAATACAATTTGTGAAATTTTAATTAAAAAAAAATGGCGGCGCTGCACTTTCGCTCCTGCGACTTCTTTGTTTAAGGGGCATTGCTATGTGCACGATTACTGGAGAGCGGGATCATCTGAAATCAGAATTTCGAAGGAAAGTAGTTTATTAGAGGATCAAATTTGCCTTTGAACGACTGATTTTAAAAAAAATTTCAGCTTACGTCGATTCCGTCCCTAGAAACATGGAAAAACATTTTTTCAATTTTTCATCATCGCAAGCTTATACCTCCCGGCACCGCGCACCAGACGCCTCGAGATATGTATATAAAATAATATATATAAATATAATATATATATATATATATACATATATATATATATAATAAATATATATATCAAATATATATAATATATATATATATTCTATAAAATTCTTTTTTTCTTGAACCTTCTCGATATATATATATATATATATATATATATATATAATATTACATCGCCGATATATATACATTATATATACATATCATATATATATAATACATATGATTCTTTGGTACTTTTTTTTATTTCTTAGGATTTTGATTCACTTATTAAAACAACTTATTTATTTTATGATGATGTAGATATAAGCTTACGTCGATTCCGTCCCTAGAAACATGGAAAATCATTTTTTCAATTTTTCATCGCAAGCTTATACCTCCCGGACCGCGTACCCCATATCAAGGCAAGTTTTTGACCAAAAAAAAAGAACACGATAAATCTTTTTTTTAACTGCGGATTCGAATTTAGTCTCGGAAAATACACTAGTTCCATTTATTTTGGTTCGTGGTAACGAACTTTTTTTGTGTGACTGTGTAATCCATGGATTTACCACCAAATAGATTGCTGAGAGATTAAATGTTGACTATTGGACTGCATTTTGGCATTTAAAGCAATTTGGATATACTTCGAAACTCGTCCAATGGGTTGTGTATATATATACACAATAAGAAAAAGAAGCTGGAAGCATGGAAGTAAAAGAGCAGAATCTGTGCCAAGGCTGAATTGCTTCCAATAAAAGTGTTGTTATGTGTCTGCTGGATTGCAGAGGAATAATTTTTTATGAGCGTCTTCCACGTGGCCAAACAATAATTGCGGAGAAATACTGTGAACAACTCGCCCAACTCATGTTGAAAATCCAAGCAAATCGTTCAAATTTGGTCAATTGAAAGTAAAAACTTAGCGAGTTAAAATGAGAAAATCCTCCAACACTCGCTCCTCTAATCTTGTCCCTTCAGATTTTCATACTGTTTTGTCCTCTGCAAAATAATTTGAATGGCAAAAAATTTGATTCTGTGGAAGAAGTCAAAAACTACTTTATAACTTTCCTTGAAGAGAAACCCACTCACTTTCTACAAAAAATGAATTTTGAAACTTGTAAAACGATGAGAGACAGTTATAGAAAATGGTGGAGAGCACATTATTGATTAATAAATTCTATTTTTCATGAAAAATGTGATGTATTTAATTTTGGTTCTAATGGGACACGAACTTTTGCAATCATCCAATATGTACTGACAGAAACATGTTGCATATGCACGAACAAAACGAGCTTCTCAAAAGCTAGGAATACTATTTTGAACTAGAAAACTACACTTTATAACTGTTAAATCTGTACAAACCTTAAAATCGACCAACGATGGAATTCTGCTCCTGTGTTTGGCGCTCTACTCTTCAACATACAATGCATTTGTTGAGTTCTACTCAGAAGAGAGGTGTTCGCCTAATTGGAGACCTAAAAATCGCTAGCAACCTGGATTCCTTGGAATACCGAAGAACGGTGTTTCTACAAGTGTTTTCATGGAAAATGTTCGATGGATGATTTGTCCAAGATTGTGTTCCCCACCGTGTACAGTTTACAGCGATTCAACACCAACGTGATTCGCTTTTTCCGCACACGAGTCGCTCCTGCAGCGCTTTAAAGATTTTTCTGCAGCACGTATGCTATACCCTTTAAAAAAATTATGTAGGCGTAAATCAAATTTCCCTTGTACTGAATTAAACTTGAATGAAAATTGCGCTTACTATATTATGCATTACACTCTTTCTGTAAAGGATTCTTTCTGTACTGATAACATTTTACCATAGAATAAAATCGATATATTTTATAAAAGTTTGATAATACGAGGGCCACCTTTTAAGTTTTTACAAACGACCACTAGATGGCGCTATTGAGATGTGATATTACCATTGGGATCTTACCTATTTAATACGACATCTCGCGGCGTTTTCAGGAATTAAATTTAAGGTGCATTTTTAAATCTGTTGTAAGCGTCTGTGTAAATTAATATTGTAATTTCCTTAAAAATGAACACCGAAATTTTTATTTCGTGAAAAATAAAAAAAAAATACTTTTATGGTGTGTTTACTATTCTGAAAATCGCCTGCAAAATGATTTAAATGTTTTTAAAAATTATTAATGCATTTGATCAAGTGGCAAAAGTTAACAGACTGAAAGTGTGGAAAAAAGTTCTCCGAACTGAACGAAAAATCCCATTTGATGCTAAAGTTTGTTCTAAACATTTTAAAAAAGACGATTACATTCTTCCAGGTAGGTAAAATTATTTATTCTTGAACAGTCATTTGTTTTTTTTTGTAATTTGAGTACGTGTGTCAAACAAAAATTCCTTATTAGATAACATTTTTCAGATTTTATTTTGATAAAATACTGTATGTACTTGTATTCATTCTAAGTCATAAATAGTTAATAAATATTAACCTCCGAAGTGAATTGGCTTTTGATTTGAAACCAGTTAAAATTTTTCTCATGGTCATTGATTGTAACGTATCATTTCACTAAAATTTGTATAAATATTCTGGAATTAAATATATTCTTTGCGTTTCAGATGCTCCATCTTTAAAAGGCGGTTGAAAAATTGTAAAAAATTAATTTTCATACAAAAATTGAAATGTAAATATTAGACATTTATAGGTTAGAAACTTACCGGTAACAATACAAAAGAGTTGCGAGGATATTTTTGCTGCATTTTTCACCTTTTCCGGCTTTACAAGAGCATTTCATACATAAAATTTCCCGTGTTCTACTGTTGAATGTGTCAGTTTTCTCAGACACTACTGTTCGCAATTGGGCCGTGGATATACATGCTGCTTCAATTTTCATTATGTTGGGCGCGATAGTTTTGTCATCGATTATTCTACACCCAAGGAAAAGATTTGATTTTAAAAGTTTTTCACCGAGTGTGAAATACCTTTGGGCAGGATTTGCGCGAGCCCATATGCAAATATTGCCAATTGTTAATAATATTTTTGAAAAATACTGTCACACTTCCTATGCTTTACACGTTACAAATTTAATTTAATTAACCCATATTTCGGCCATCTTATTAATAATCATAGTAGGCACCCCACAAGTAAGATCCCAATTGTTGTAAAATTTGACATTTGTTATTGTTAAAACAGTGTTAGCTCAGAAATTGGTCGAGTAGTTTGTTTACAGTAAGCGTTTAAAAAAATAGTTTTGTGAACAAATGGAAATTTCACGTGAAGGTTTTTGTTGGATGATTTTTTACGATTTTAGTAAAGGCCTAACTCAACAACAATGCCTCATATAGCTTCGTTCAACTTTTGGTAATGAATCACCATCAGAAAAGACTGTTTACAATTGGTTTGCAAAATTTTGTCATGGTCGTGCTTCCACCATCGATGAATTTCGTGAAGGTCGACCAAAATCGGTTGTTGTTCCAAAAAACATAATTGAAGAAGATCGGCATGTGATTTATCGTGAGATAGAGGCACCTTTAGGTATTTCGAAGACTGCAGTACATTCGATTTTGCATACACCTTTAACCAAAACTCAAAGACGGGCTCGTGTCAGTTGGTGTAAGGAAATGCTCAAAAAACTTGACGAGAATATGCAAAACCCATATACGTATAACATCGTAACAGGAGACGAAACTTGGATGTATTCGTACGAGCCGGAAAATAAATAACAATTAACTGTTCCCAGATGAACCGAGTCCAACAAAAGTGGTTCGTTAGCGAAGCACTTCCAAGAAAATGATCGCTTGTTTGTTTGGTTATACGGATCATGTTGCGACCACTGCTTTAGAGGATCGAAGAACAGTTAGTGCTGAACGGTATGCCAGAAGTCATCGATGAAATCAGGAAAAATAACCGAAAACGCTGCATTATTCTCCTTCATGACAATGCCAGCTCTCATACAGCACGTCAAACAATTGATTATTTGACCTAGAAAAACATCGAATTAATGTCTCATTGCCCGTATTGGCCCGATTTATCACCTAACGATCTTTTTTTGTTCTCGAATGTCAATAAAAATGCGGAGACAGCGATTTTCATCACCTCAAAAAGCTATTCAATCCTTCCAAAATCACGTTTTTTGGGGTACCAAATTCAGACTAGAAAAAATGTTTTGAGAATTGGTTCAAACACATGCAAAAGTGTATATCTTAAAGGTGAATATTGAGAAGCAATAAAACAATTTTTTTTTCTTTCATTGTTTTTGTAAAAACTTAAAAGGTAGCCCTCGTAAAACAATTATAATACTGGAGCGAAAAATAAAACAATATAAAAATTTAAGTATTTTATTAATCTAAATAAAATAAACAATGTAAAATTTAATAAAATGGTTTCTACACGTTTCTGGAAAGTTCTTAAAACATTTATTTCTTTATTTTATAATATCAAAGGTAAGAAGTTGTGTCACGAAAATATTGTTAAGTTGCTAAACACACGAGCTGTAAGAATGATAATGAAATGATGTGAGCGTTAAAGAGATTTAACATGAAAACAATATACTATGACTATTTCAAAGGAAAGTTATTAAATACTAAGGCATGTAAATTTAAGACTTATTTACTCATTTAACACAGTTAAATGAGTGCAGTTAGCATTAAATATAAAACTTGAATTTTACGACTTAGTTAAATTTAACTTTTTTTTTATCTTATATAGATACACAAAAAGTCACTCAGAATTGAATTAATTAAAAACTTAATGTTCAATCTGTTATAAACGTATTTAATATTGTTGATCGATTGTCGAGTTAATGTTAACTGCAAGTCACCAATCGTAATTTCGAATTACAATATGATGTAATTCATTTTTGAGTTATGCTGACTTTACCTTAACAATTTGGGCCTTCCGTTGACACGTTTCGTGGAGTAATTTTAATGATAAGTATATTATGAAATGGTGCCTAATTTATGTAATCATGTTAAAGCCCTATGTTTTGTAGCTTTATTTATCATATAAAATAAGCTGCAAAACTGTTCTTATGATAATTATGATTTCTAGACATTTTACTAATAAAGATGTCTAAAGTAAATCGGCAGTGTTTGAGTACGATTTTCTTCAAGCCCATGCTACAGCAATATTAATATTAAAATGTTTTCGACTTTTGGACATTTTTGAGCTTAAATACTTCCACTTACTTGTTTACCGAAATTTAAAAAGTACTATATAACGTACAGAAATCATCAAAGTTTCTCTGAGTGGTATGTTTACTTTTTAAACTTTTTTTAGTGGTTTTATATTACCTTAATTCTATTTTTTATCGTCGTAAATATCTTCTACTATGGAAACGTAATAAAATACTTAATAGGTATATGGTTGGTTTTTTGTTTTGAAAAAACTGGCGGTATTGGTTATACGGACGGACTAACTTTCTGGTTAGTTTTGTTATTGTATAAAATGTATTTTTATGACAATTACTCAACCATATAACAACTTCCGATTATCATTCATTATGATTAAAAAAAATATTGTATTTTTAAATGTTATAAAGTTAAGAGACAGTACGCATATCGCTCTTTTTTTATTTTATAGCTCCCCAGGATATTCGTTGACGTTTTCGAATAACCGATTCATTCGTTTACGAAAATGAATCGCGTCATATTGCTCCGCGAAATGCTTATCCAATATTATGACAGCAAAAAAGAGAATCATGGATTTGAAACAGTAGAGCATTTCAAGAAAAGAGGGCTACCATGTTAAAACTTTATGGAGAAACTGGAAATGAAGAAAAAAGCCAGCCATGTTGCTCGCGCGTCAAGTCTGCACTAAAGCAGGATCCAACATGCTGAATGACCAAATCTATTTGAATTTCGGCCTGAAGTATCCCTCGGGTTAAAGCAAATCCCCAAAAGTACGAGACATCATTCTGGTCTAATAAAGCTATCTCTACACACAAAAGTTACCCATTAACTCGAAAAGTACCTACATCCATTTGGTGCGTGCCCAGGAAAATGCCACTAAAATTCCACAAGTTCGTCCAACTGAGAGGTTTTGGGTCATTTCTAAAGGCTAATTATGTCAAGAAAACGTATAACCTTCTCTACTTATTTTTTAAAAAAATCACGTATCAAGTTTGGAAATAGTATGGACAAAACCAAATGAATGAATCTACGACAGAAAGTTTGAACCGTTGGTCGCCCAGATTCCAATGGCATTTTTTCTCAACTTAATTATTATTATAATTAATTAATTGTGCAGCGTGTATGTGTGAACTTCTCCACGTTATAATGATTGGTGTTGACCAAGTTACGAAGAACAAGTTGTGTAAGATTATATGCCCGATATTCTTTCATTGATTGTAATGCGTAAATAAACCTCATAAAAACAGTTAGAAAAAGTCACATTAGTGTGACAGCAGTTGTTAAACTTTGATATAATCATAATTCTAGTAATGGGTTTCCTTGTGAGAGTCATTTTTGCAAGAATGTATCGCCGCTAAAATGGAAAGTAATGCTTAATTTTTTTATATCCTTACGACTCCGTCTCCTCACGAAAGTTGGCGATCCATATAGCTAAACGAATTTTTTAGAAACTACTGCTCGAAAAATATCACCCGAAGCACATACAAACCACTTTCGCATCTCCTTCAGCCAAGAATTCTGTCGTCTTCCGATCCATCGTTTGCCCTTTATTTTGCCTTCAATAATTAAACGTAACATTCGTATTTTGGGCCTCTCATTATATGTCCGAAGTATTGAGTTTTTCTTACTTTTATGGTTGTTACTAATTCTTTCGCTCCATTCATTCGTTCTAGTACTTCTGTGTTTTTTATTTTTTGTACCCAGGAGAGGCGATGAGGGCATCAATAAATGTACATTTCAAAAGCTTCTAGTCGTTTCTCTAAGCGAGAGTCACGGGTCCAGCGCTCACATCCTCCGTGCTAGAATATATAATATGTCACTATTCTCAAGCGGAGACTTATTCGATGGGGAAATTTGTTTAGATTCATGTATGCCACTCGAAGTTGTTCAATTCGGGAATATATTTCCTTTCTGGATCCGACTTTTCATTTATATTGGGTGTGTTGTACTTGATTTCGAGAGAAGTAGAATTTTCTTCTTATTTACCATCAACTTGGTTTTTCTTATATTCATAGTTAATCCAAATCTTTCGATGGCTGTTACGACTTGATCGATTAGTTACTGGAGATCTTTGATATAATTTACTAATAATATAGTATTCCCATTAACTGTTATACCTCAATGGATTCACTAAACACAGTATCAGAATAAAGATTAAACAAAAGTGGTGAGAGAATGCACCCGTCTTACACCTTAGGATATTTTTATGCTTTCGGATCTTTCCCGCCCAATTTCAACTTCCACTGATAGATTCCATTACAGATTTTTAATAATATTGAGATCCCTTTTACCTATATTTATCATTTACAGAATTTTTATTATTCTCTCGTATATCACACAGTCGAAAGCTGTATTGTAATCTATAAAACACACATATACATATACGTTCATATCTTTACAGCGCTGGACCAGTACAATTAATGAAAATAAAGCTTCGCCTGCACACATTTTCTATATATTCCACTATGGATGATTTTCAGGAATATTTTGAGAACGAGAGACTTTAAACTTATTAAGCGATAATCGTCAAATTTCACTGATTTTGACTTGGTGTCGTGATGAAAGTCGAATTTAGCCAGTCAAGATTCTTTGTTCAGTTTCATATATCTTGTTAAATAAGATTACCAGTCGATTAATAAATGGACTTTCATCCAAAAATATTTTGAGGATTTCTCCCTTTATCTCAGGTTTTGGTTGTCATTTAAAACAAAATTTACTATTGGTTACAACAACGTTTCGCACATTTTGTTGTGCTTTATCAAGTTTTTCTGTTCTTGGAGTTTCTTTTTGTGGGTGACAAGTCAAAAATTTTTTTTTTGATTTTCTTTGGTCCTACCCCCACAAAATGTTCAATCCTATGAAAAAATAAAGCCACTAAATTTTTAGAAAAAAATATCAATATTTAGAGGTCGCATCTATCGATTGAAAATATATTTTTTCTTCTCAAACGTTGTTTCCCCTTCAACAGCCTCCCGTTAGACTTCTGATTTGAATTTGAGGATTATGAAGGTGTTTCCTTGTACATTTTTTGATGTTAAATTCATTCCCAAGGGCCGTTTCCCCCTCAAATCTTTCAGTTTTCCTCAATGCTCATGTTAAGTGCGCTTTAAGGGTGAAAAAAAATGCGTTTTCCTTTCAAAAAAGTTTCGCAAAATTTACGGAAAGCATTGTAGATCAAGTTTTATGATGCAAAATCATAGATATTGTACAGATCTTTAGGAAATTGTCGTGGCGCATGAGCAATATGGGGCAAAGACAGCGAGAACGAAGAGCTTTTTTGGAAAAAAGTTTGACACACCTAAAAAAACTCGATAGGGAAGGAACTTCAGAAAAAATGTTTCAGACAAAAGTTTTAGCGTTTTTGCCTGGGAATTGAACGGGCCTATTAGATTTTGGGCCCAAGGCCCTGTTAGAACTCTATGAGACCAAAATTGAAAATTTAAATAAAAATTCAATATCTTTAATATATATTTGAATTCAGTGAGAATTTTACGTCCAAGTAAACTTTGAATTTTGATTGGGACTGATTGGGCCTCATTGGAACTGCAATAAAATGCAACACTTGAAAAGAATTATACCCGTGTTAAAAGCTAATAACTAAGTTAAAAAATCGAGTAATAAGCCAATATTTCGCGTCACTTTGAAAATATAATAATTATCGGCGTTTAAGTAATAAAATTAAAAATAGCGTGTAGAAATCATAAAAGCCGTAACGTGAACAAGGGAAAGATTACTGATTTTTGGTTGGTGGAATCATGTTTGGAGGATTTTTCCGAGTGCGTTTCTGCAAATACCTTGCCTTCGAATAATTATATTTTAGATTGTTTCTTCATAATGATTGAAGCGTACAACTAGAGAAAGTGCTGCAAAAATTGGGACATATTTTGGACTACCTGTCAGAGATAAAAGAAATATTATCCCGAAGATTGAAAAAATATATTCGGATTATTTATGTCAAACGAAACAGAAAAATGTTCATTCTAGTTTTGTAATTGCGAAAAAAAACTAACTTGTAGACAAATTCTATGAACTGTTTGAAATTAATGATATGTACAGTGAGAATAGTGCGCAATATTCTGTCTATGTGAAAGCGAGGGAAAGTTGAAGAAACTTCAGTGGATGAGTGAATATTTCGTCAACTTCATATAACAAAAGCGAAATCGCAGAAAAGAAAGATGGCAATTAAGAAACCGCGGAAATCTCGTTCGCCCAGTATAGATGCAAACTATTCCATTTTATGCGCAAAATTCTCGCTGAATTCAAATATGTATTAAAGGTAATTGGTTTCCATTTAAATTTTCAATTTTGGGACTCGTAGAGTTCCTACAGAACGTTGGGTCCAAAATCTAATAGCCCCATTCAATTTTCAGGAAAAAATGCTAAAACTTTTGTCTGAAACATTTTTTCCTGTCGAGTTTTTTTAGATGTGTTCCAACAAAGCGCCTCCTTCTCGCTGTCTTTGTCCCATATTACTCGTGCGCCATGAAATTTCTCAAAGATCTATGTTATATCTGTGATTTTGCATCATAAAACGTGATCTACAATGCTTCCCGTAAATTTTGCGGATCTTTTTTGAGAGAAAAAACGCATTTTTTTAACCCTTAATGCGCACTTAACATGAGCATTGCGGAAAACTGAAGAATTTTAGGGGAAAACGGCCCTTGGGAACGGATTCAGCGTAAAAAAAATGTACAAGAAAACAGCTTCATATTCCTCAAATTCCAATCAGAACGAGGGGTGGTTGGTGGGAAAAAACGATTGAGAAGAAAAAATATATTTTCATTCGATGGATGCGACCTCTAAATGTTAATATTTTTTTTCTAAAAATTTAGGAGCTTCATTTTTTCATGCATTTTATTGCAGTTCGAATGAGGCCCAATCAGGCCCAATCAAAATTCAAAGTTTATTTGGATGTAAAATTTTCGCTGAATTCAAATATATGTTAAAGATATTGAATTTTCATTTAAATTTTCAATTTTGGGTCTCATAGAGTCCTAACAGAGCGCTGGGCCCAAAATCTAATAGGCCCGTTCAATTCCCAGGGAAAAATGCTAAAACTTTTGTCTGAAACATTTTTTCTGAAGTTCCTTCTCTGTCGAGTTTTTTTAGGCGTGTCAAACTTTTTTCCAAAAAACCGCTTCGTTCTCGCTGTCTTTGCCCAATATTACTCATGCGCCACGACAATTTCTTAAAGATCTGTACAATATCTATGATTTTGCATCATAAAACGTGATCTACAATGCTTCCCGTAAATTTTGCGGATCTTTTTTGAGAGAAAAACGCATTTTTTCACCCTTAATGCGCACTTAACATGAGCATTGCGGAAAACTGAAGAATTTTAGGGGAAAACCGCCCTTGGGAACGGATTCAGCGTAAAAAAATGTACAACAAAACAGCTTCATATTCCTCAAATTCAAATCAGAAGTCTAACGGGGGGCGGTTGAATGGGAAAAAACGATTGAGAAGAAAAAATATATTTTCATTCGATGGATGCGACCTCTAAATGTCAATATTTTTTTCTAAAAATTTACGAGCTTCATTTTTTGATAGGATTGAATATTTTGCGGGGGTAGGATCAAAGAAAATATAAAAAAAAAATTTTGGCTTCTCACTCTTATATATACATATATATATTTTATATATATATATATATATATATATATATATATTTATATATATTATATATATATATATATATATATATATATATATATATATATATATATATATATATATATATATATATCTTTTTAGAAAGTTTCTATAAAACGTTTTGAAATATTATATTACGTTCCCTTAATAGAAGACACAGCCCTTTATTATACGTTTATGTTAAGAATGATAAAAATGGCTTATATACTAACGAGTTACGACTTGCTGAACGATTTTTTAAGTTAAAAAAATAATAATTCTACAAACTTTATATAAAATAAATTAACAATGTTTATTAAATAAATATGTACACAAATAAAGTTTGTAAGTATTATTTCCTATTTCTAATATTATATTTTCTTAATTTAGTATATTAACACACATAGAGATATTTTTTCACAACACAGTATTAATCTTGTTACTATACTCACTTAGCCCACTTAAATGGTATAAACAAAAAATAAACTCTAAAAACAAAAATAAAAACTATATTTCCCCCTTAAAAGTAAATATAGTAACTTTTATGACATAGCCATAGTCTATTTTTTATGCCTATTAGACTTTGTAACACAAAAGTTTATGACGGTTTATTACAAAGGTTGTAGAAAAATAAATTTGTTGTATTTTTTTTTTATCTAGCAACTTTTTTTACTGTAAAACTTACCCAAATGGTAATGTTTAAAATAATAGGCAAAACTAGTTGTTTTCTATCGATTACTGCTGTAAAAATATTTTTACAAACTTTGCAATGGCTACAAACATACTCTAGGTGCCTTCGCTTATTCCTCGCAGATGTGACAGGACATATATAGCGGTTTCCTCACAGCTGATGCTAAAATATGTTTTCCCAGTTTGAAATGTACCGTTAACGTCCATTAATGGAGTTATGTTAGAAATTAAAATTTTAAAAAATTGTAATATTAAAAAAATTGGGCAGTTAATAAACCAAAGGAAATAAAAGTTACAGTTTAATAACACCGAGGGGTTATCGGTATAACTTGAAAAAATACCAACAAAATTCGCCAGCATAAAGATTCGCTTTGTTCATCCATCCGACAACGCCGGGGATTCAGGTGGCATTCTGAATAAGAGAATGGATCCGGGCGCCGGCAGTATTTGACCACTTACTAAAGAATATTGGCCCTTTTAGAATATTTTTTGATGCTCTAAAATAGAATAGAATCAAATTTTATTTTGTTTATTTAAATTTTTAATAAATAAACAAGTCCTTAATTTTGCCTAAAATTTAACGAATTTACACTTTTTTACAAGTTTTAAATTAAATATGATAAAGTTATGTTAATAATAATGCGAAAAATACAACTTTAAGTCTTTTGTGTTAGAAAGCTCTGGTCCACATAGAATAAGAAACATGATACACAGTAATTTATAAATTATGGTCGTGAAGACAGTTAATGTCAAAAATTAAAAATATTCTTGAACCCCGAAAAATAAACATGTATTTATTTCTATAGACATCGAGAATTTATGTACACGATTATAAATAATATCATGCAACTAGATATCCTTATTGGAATTAAATAATCATAAGTCGTCTTTATATTAATACATTTAATTTTGATTTGCGTACATTTAATTTAAAACAATATTTTAGCTATGATTCTTTAACCCAATAATTTGGTAGAAATCCGTGCATCTATCTGTATTTGTAAGGTAACGCTGTATTAGGAAATATACACTGTAATAATAAGTATCCATTTGACAATTAAATTAGGTATGCTGATGACAACATTCATAACATTTGGAGACACCCAATTATGGCCTAGTTACGGCTTGTCTATATAAGTCCTTATTCCTTTTGCTATGATTTTGTTTTCATATGGTACATCGTTTTAGATAAAACTGAAAATGTCATGACTTATTTTGAAAAAGTTTTTAACCAAGAATATTTTAGACTAACGAAAATATTTTTTATCTATAATCTGTAATATAATATAATAAAATAAAGTTTGTATGTTTGTTCGAGGTAATCCCTGAAACTACCAATCTGATTAAAAAAAAATGTTTTACTGGTATGTAGCCTGGACTTATGGAATGAACATAGGCTACATTTTATAAGGTTGTGCCTCCCACTGCAATCTATTTTTTATACAAATTGTTCATTTGAATCTTATCTTTTAATTTAAAAAAATGTGTTGTATTTATGGCATGAAATCTCGATTGAAATACATATTTACCTCTGACAATTTATATTAGTGTGTATTTATGTATTGATATATTCCACAACATGCTTACTTGTGAGTGTTTGGCAGTGTTTTGATTTTGTCCACGATTACTCTTATCAATATTACCTATTTTTCGCGTTCACTAAAAATCTCATTTATGTATTTTTCACCACTTAAGGGATAACTAATAGGGAACAACGTCAGTACCTTTTCAACGTTATGTTTGCTTTTTCATTTCTATTTAAAAGTTTTATACACATTCATTAAATTTAAACTTTTAAACTTATCACTAATTGAAAAGTACCGTTGCAAATTATACGAACATTAAGAGTGATTGCTGAATAGAGTTACTCGCAATATACAAAATTTGTTGAAGATCTTGCCCACTTACAAAGAAACCACGTTGTCGAGTATGCTGATGTACTTTTTCTTCTGACGTTAGCCTATGATATTCTTAGTTTCGGTTTAATTTTATTAAACTAAAAACATCGATGAATGAACATTTATTTGTACTTAATATCTGATAAAACTATCCTAGACACCAAGAAAACCCATATATTTTCAAAACACCTATAATATTTTAGATACATATATTTATATTTATAGGAAGTAACAACAATGAACCCTATCTAGTTAAAATGGATTTTATGTATATAATTTTCTCAATGTACAGAGCATCCCAATAAGTTCTCTATTAAGTATAATTTTACAAAGTGTTGAGAATTTATACTGGAAGACCCTGTATAATAGTTTTTTAATTTTCGAATGAGCGAGTTTTTTTACGAATGCGTGATCTGTTCTATCTTGGTGTCTGTGTGCGTATAGGTACCACATGTTTGTCAAACTTTTTCTTTTAAAAAATCTACTGTAGTCATTTTAAAATTGTTAATTCATCTCTAAAATATTATAACAATGAAATGGACTAAAACGTGAAAATTCTTTACATGTTTTAAGTATCTTGGTGCGACTAGTCATTTCAGTCTTAATTATAATAAAACCCCACTCGAAAAAATATATTTTACTTTGTCATTTGCGTCGAAAACAAATTTTTAGACAAATTAACAATTTTTTTTACATGGTTTTTGTAGAAATTCTTTTATAGTTAAGTAGATATGTAAGAAAATAACGTTCAAATATAAAACATAAAATAAACATTTAAAAACGAACAAATATAAAAGATTTTGCCGTATTTACATACGTGAGCAAAACTATCAGACTTGTTAGTAATAATTAGAATATTTACACAATTTTTGTGGAGCGCCGGTAAATAATAAGTTAAATGTTGCGAATATATCACAAAATTGAGTCATATAATGGGCTAGGTTAGTTTTTCCTTTACTTACTTTTTTGGTTTTATACTCTATACAACGGTACCGTAGAGGTGATCAGTCGTAACTCCAATTTTAAGAAAAAACTGACCAAACCCGTCAACGGAGTGTACTCTAATTCAATTTTAAACAAACATAAATTTAAGAGCACGAGATCAATTATTTTTTCGGGCCTGTGTCGTAGTCGATCTTTAACACTTTAATAAACCTGGTTTATGGCATATTTACATTGTAAGTTTTATTTAAAATATCAGCATTAGGCATACTATACAGAATTGAGCTTGTAAAGATATAAAATTTTGGAGGCTATGGTTTATGATCGGTCTAGATCAGTAAGATGTAAACATGGCCTAAAAAAAAACATCCAAATTAGTCTACGAAGGGATTTGAAATCAATCAAAATGTGACCTTGGGGGGTTTTAAAATCACCTTATTTTGGACAGATCATAGAGAGTATATGTAATGTGGACATCTTCCTTAGTGAAAAATATCGATAATAGTTAGTACTGTTTTTTAGTATGTATTAAAATGGTAATATTCTCCTAATGATCAGCGAGTCCAACACGACAAACTAATTCAAATAAAATATTGGAGTAGACGCTAAAAATGTACAAGTAATTAAGAACCTTTACTGGAAGAAGAGAGCACACGTTAGAATTAGTAATATAACAACGGATGACATCGTGATACTATGAGGTGTTCGGCAGAGTTGTGTGCTTTAGCCTTTGCTTTTCAACTTATATTCTGACCATATCTTGAAAAAAGCACTACAGAACATGATGCATCTTGGTGTTAAAATAAACATGAGCCAATTCCTACCATCAAA
The DNA here is from genome assembly GCA_019049505.1 of Pachyrhynchus sulphureomaculatus. Classification (NCBI taxonomy): domain Eukaryota; kingdom Metazoa; phylum Arthropoda; class Insecta; order Coleoptera; family Curculionidae; genus Pachyrhynchus; species Pachyrhynchus sulphureomaculatus. Next base: position 124,558,442 of record CM032449.1, on the reverse strand, counting down.
CTTACTGACGATACTGTCGACCTTTCCCACTTCATTGAGGTTGCAGCTGCTTATTGACAGAATTCGTGAAGTAAGGAAGACCCTGGTTCTTAAAATTAATGTGACAAAAACGAAGTTCATGGTCTTCAGTCGTCAGCAATATCAGGACATAACTCTTGAATTAAACGTGAACTAAATTGAACGAGCCAATAGGTTCAAATACCTGGGTAACATTTTCACAGAGCATCTATACCCTGAGTTGAGATAGGAAATCATATTGTGATGGCCCGGGCTATCTTTAAAAACATAAAACGGTTCCTCTGCAATGGTCAGCTAAGCTTAAAACTGCGTCAGAATATGTGCGAGTGCTACGTATGGTGTTGAGATATGGACGTTAAAAGCCAGAACTATGAATCGACTGAGATCGTTTAAGATTTGGATTGACAAAAAAAATGCTTCATATCGCATGGACGCAATACATTACCGATGAAGAAGTCCTTAGAAGAGCCGTTTTCCGAAAGCGCCTCCTGGCAATTGTCAAATGACAAAAAACTACGTATCTGGCACGGAGATAAATACCGATTACTTCAACTTATCCTGAAACGTAAAATTGATGGGCATCATGGAATGAGAAGAAAGTTGTTGGTGGTTGAGAAACATCCCTGACTTCGCCATGGTGACCGCCAACGTTAGGGGGATCGGACAAGGCACATAGAAGAAGAGATATTTGGTATAATAGACTTCTTCCTGAACTTTTATTTCTTTTGTTCTCAACCTGATTTCTAGCTTCCGTTTAAGAAGGCAAAGGACCTTATATATACCTCATTTTTAGGAAAATTACCATGTTTAATCGTCAGTATTATTATTTTTTTAAATATGCTAAATAAATATGTGTTGATAAATACGACTCAGCGACGCACAGGGAGATACGATGGTTTACTTAGAGTTAGAAGTGAAGGTACGACTATTTTGAGGTCAAAAATATAAAGAACTAGCAAATCTGGACCTACTATATTTTGCCACGACACCGGAGTAATTAATATGGTATACTAATTTATAGTATTAGCTCGTAAGAAAAACTGGAGTTAACAACTGTTTACCTCAATGGTACATATATGTTTTTTTTTCATTATCGCGTGACACAGAAAGTTATACGTGTTCCGATGGAATTTTTCATCGTTGGCCACGAAGGAATAGACAGTGTTAACTCTTTTTCTTTATCATTTAAATATTTTTTATAAAACGCATTTACTTAAATACATCGCTAAGATTTATTAAAGTTGTTCAGAAAATATCTTAAGAAACCTATAGTACTTACGTTTATGACGTACTTTTTACTCCCTTAACCAAAAACCCTTGGTTTTTATGTAGAATACCAGAGGATATCTATAATTTAAACTTAGTAAATTTTTTAAGTAAACCTTAGAGAACAATTTCTCTTATACAAACTTTATAGGTTTATATACTGTGTAAAGTTAACATTGATTAATTAGCGGTTTCTTTTGAAAAATCAATCAAATATTTATCAATATCGTTAATTAATACTGGTCGTGATAGGTTAATATTTTCAGGTCAGTACTATCTATAAATCATCTCTAATGTTTTATTTTGTTTTAAAACTATTTCCAAAGAGAACCTGCTGATATGGATGTAATTATTTTAGTCTTTGTGTTTTTATACACATTGCATTTAGAGATTAAATGGATATTATCCTTCAAGGATATTTTCCTGTGAACTAACCTAAAAACATTTTTTATCACGTCTATATTAGATAACAGCTTTTTAATATTACATTATTGATCATATGACCCCATTGCTTTTCTTTGAGCTTAACCTTAAAACTAGAAGTTCAAGACTTTAAGTTCTTAAAAGAGGCAGGAAAAGATTGCCGCTAGTTATAGACACGGTAATACGTCGAAAAAAAATGTTTCGTATCAAGTAGATTCAATTATTTAATTGAATAAACCATCTGTTTAAACTTCTTGTTTAAGATTTGTGAAATACATCTATTGTACAGTAATTTGCTTTAGTTGGTAGGTTTTTGCTTGAACACAATTATATTTTTCTTCATTAACTAATCACTAGCAATGTTAAGTGCTTTTAACTGCATATAATGTCAATGACATTTACTTAATTGAAAGCCCTGTATTAGTCAAAAAGACTCGTCAAATTAAAAGTTCAACTCAAATTGTTCATAAATGTAAAGCTCTCAAAATACTTTGGTTATTAGCCAAAATAACATTGGTATTTTTTATTTGGTTTTCCCTTAATAGTAATTATAATTAAAAAAATTATTCCAATCTTGCTTTGTAACTTGTCTTCCAAATTTCTGCTAAAGTGACGGCTGAATGGAATCTATGGAAGATACATAATGGAAGAGTGATGCGTTGGACTATAGCCCATGCCAAGAACCCATAAAAATCTTTTTGTACTGGATTGGCTTCCACTTTCTGCGTTTCAAATGTGTATATGATCCACATTGTGATGTTGCATATCAGTAGGAATGTCACTACTTGACGTCCAGGTTTAGTTCGATCGTGTTCTGGAAGATGCACTCTGCGGCGAGATACGTCGGCAATAAAGAGAAGTTGCAGAATAACCTATGAAATATAAAAAACACAACTTTAACTTTCATGAATTTTCCGTGGAATTAGATCGAACTAAATTTATTACATAGAGTGATTAGTGATTGTTGAAAGTTGCGCAAATACTTAAGATATATTGGATGGTCAAATAGTGCTAGTTAAAATTGTTGTTATTTGAAAAAATAAAATAAAATAAAATGGAGCTAATGGTAAGTCGTGTCAATGTGTGGTAATTTGAATGCGTTTTTATCTGACGTTTCGTCTATTGTGGTAAGTATTTTCAAAGTTAGAAGTCAAAGACTGGACTGGTCTCTAGCTGTGGCTATTAGTGACTATAGCTTCCATATTCAGGCCGTCCTCTTTGTTCAGGTGAGTAAGATTTTTCTGGATTTCTATGGCCTTCCTAAAAAGGCCTTGATAGCCCGAGCTTCTATCAAGATCCGGTGTCTCAGAACAGAAATCCATGGTTGTCGTGATAGAGGGTATGCTTAGCTCAGTTCGATAACACCATAACGACAACTTCTGTTAAGCTCTATAATATTTCTTTTAACGCTGCATTTGATTGATCCTGTTACAGCTATAGGGTTTTCTTAGAAAAATACCTGCTCACTTGTCGCTGTCGATTTATGCATTTTCTTATAACGTTTATTTTGTTTATTTTATATATTATTATGTTGTTAGTTGGATATTTATTTTTTGACTAAGCCTTTTTCAAGTGTAGGTGTTTTAAGTCATTAATGTCGATAGAATGATTAGTAGTGTTTTCACCCCTTGTTTATGTGCATTGTACGTCATTTAAATAAAAGAATTATTTGCATTGTACGTCATTTAAATAAAAGACTCTGTATGTTGGCTTCTGAGAAACGTTTGGACTGAGATTTCTATTATGCCTCTTTTAAATTACAAAAAGTTTTTGTTGGTACTATTTTTTTTCGCATCCAAATACACTGAAAACCAAATGATCTATTTTCTATCTTACGTATAAAAAATCTATCTTTTCACATCAGCAAAAAATTATATCCGGCAGTTTCGTATGTTATTCTTATAATCTTTCTGATTTTGGATGTGAGTTGATTATAATTTACTGACAATTTCAATAACTTACTGCTGTTTATATTTCTCATAATTCTCATATAAATATTAAGTATATTTTGTACTTGTGTGTTACTGGGTATTATTCACTTGGAAAAATAAACTCACTTGGCTTATGGTCGTGTAGGTGTGCTTAACTTTTATAATGTGACTAATATACAATACAGGAAGGACTATAAGGGAAGGAGACTAATCAATAATAGCCATATTAAAATTTCTGTTCCATACTTTTAATTGCTTCATTTTTTGGCCGGAGGTGGCGCTGCGTTCACAACCGTTATAATTCGATTAAAAAAAATCTGAAGACAGAATGGTCTGAAAACAATTCAAGGTTTTTAAAGTTCCTAACCTAGCAGGTTGGTAGGTTTAGACACAACCTAATCTAAAATATTCGTACGAATGGAATTATTAAAAAAATAATGAAATTATTTATTATATAAATATATATATATATATATATATATATATATATATATATATATATATATATTTATATAGTGAAGTCCTTTTATAACGAACACCAAAAAATCACTAAAAATGGTTCGCTATATCCGAAGTTCGTTACAAACAGTAAACAAAATCTAATATCATTTTTTAGTACTTTTTACTTTAGATTAAGCGCTAATGATCAGAAAAATGAATAATAATAATTATTAAATTAAAAGAAAACGTGCAAAGGAAAATAAAACAAGTCACACTAAAGTTATTATTATGTATGTTGGTACATACACGAGTATAAACGAAAACATTAAAATACGTAATTTATACAATTAAGTCAGTAATTTTCGTTTGTACAATTTTACTTAAAAAATAAATGGTGTTTATATAATTGTCAAGGTCACAAAAACTACTCTATATATGTCATTTTACATAAATATTATCTCCTTCTTCGAGCTCGTTTTCGTAGTCATTATCGCTTAAAATCTTCCCAGAAGTCACTGATGTCACAATTTGATCATCAGTTAATATTTCTCTCGTCATTAATTCATTAACAGCACATACATATTCTTCAAAGTTAAAGTGATTAAACATCTTTTTAATCTTGATTTCCACTGTACTGTGTTGAATGTCAGGATCGTAAACAAATTCTAGAGAGTCAGTCATATCTATATTCATTTCTTAAAAATTCGCCATGCTTAAAACAGCTTGCAATGGTTTCTCTACTGACTCTTTGGCAAGCCATATGGATAAAGTTTATAGCGTCCAAGAGAGTTACAAAAAAAATATTACCCTTATCGATCGTCTCTAACATTTTCATAAGTAAATTCTTTTTATAATGACATTTTAAAAAATGTATCCATAGGTTGGAGCTTTGCACTTGTGTTTGGAGGCATAAAAATCAATTTTATTTGCTGCAGATCAACTTCAAGGTGCGCTCGAGAGTTGTCAATCAAAAGTAACATTTTTCTGTTTGTGAATTTTAATTCTTGGTCCCATTCGATCAGTTCAAATTTTCAAAATGATCAATCAAAATTTCTGATATCATCCAGGCTTTACTGTTTGATTTGAACTTTACTGGTAAATGTTTGTTTTTAAAACACCTGGGATTAGCGGACTTTTCTTTTTTCTGTTCCAGACAAATATGCAGTTACCAACACAGTGATCCTTACTTTTGATAATTTTCCACTAGCACAATTCTCTCCGACAAACTTTAATGTCTTATCAGGCGTCATCTTGTAAAACAAACCCGTTTCATCCGCATTAAAAATGTCGACATATTCATAACTTTCTCGAATTTCCAGTCATACATTGGCCAACCACTGATCAACAACAGTCATATCCACTCCTGCAGTTTTTCCTACTATCTTACCCCCACTAATATTATGTCGCTTTTTAAATCGTTCAATCCAACTTCTAGAACAGTTAAACTCGGTGTTCTCTAATTTCCTTCCCAATTCACTAGCTTTCTCTTGTAAAGTATAGCCGGTAATGGGAACATGTTCATGTCGTTTTTGACTAAACCATTTAAGGAGTCCGTTATCGACTTGGTCATGTGTAGATTTTCTTACTTTTTTACAACTAAAGTTTCTTTTGTCATAGATTGATAAGATTTCTTGCCTCTTCTTCCATATGGTAGAAACCGTAGATTTAGTTAAATTCAACTGTTTGTAAACATCACTTTGTTTAACTCCATTTTCTATTTTCCTTATAATTTCTTGTTTGTCTTTTAAAGTAACCGCTTTATGTTTTTGTGTACTCATTTTAAAAAAAACTCTTTAACATTCACTTTGCTACTTTGTTCAAATATGCATTAGAACCGCATAACACAACAAGTTGAATTGAAAATAATACTGCTCGAACTAACGATGCAGCGGAAACAAGTAGAATAGGGGTTCCCAGCGAGTTTCGGTGAATTCCCTAGATCAAGTCGCACGACATCGAGCAAGTGGCAAGTTCGTTATAAACGGACACAAAACATCCAAATTTGGTTCGCTTTATCCGGAAGTTTGTTATAACCGATAAAAAATTTGTATTGGTCTTATGGAAGTTTTTTCCTGCATTATAAAATAGTTCGTTTTAACCATAAATTCGCTATAAACGGGTTCGTTATAAGCAGACTTCACTGTGTATATATTTATTTATATATATATATATATATATATATATATATATATATATATATATATATATATATATATATATATATATATATATATATATATATATATATATATATATATATATATATATATATATACATATATATATATATATATATATATATATATATATATATATATATATATATAATATATATATATATATATACAAATTAATGTAAATAAAAAAAAAATTAAAGCTAAATTATCGAAGTAAATATAGCTATTTATTCCTTTCCTTACAGCCATTCAGATTACCATAAAAAATTATAAATATTTAAAGATGTTCTTTTACCTGTAACACCGACAATGTCCCAGTAATCATAACCAGCATATTAGGTTCCTTAGTAAAAGCATTCAAGTGACCAGCAATGATGCTAAAAACAGCATACGTAAAGAGGCCAAATGCAGAGACGCGCAGTAGGATGTCATTCAAGTCGCTCTGTTCTTCCGTCTTGAACTTAAGCCCTTGAACCCTGCAAGTAACGGTGGAGGATTTCACACAGTGCATTCTGGTGGATGGTATAGCGGAAATAATGATGGGTGGTGAATGGTGAAGCGAAGTAATGAAAATATAAAACAGCTGGTGAGTGATACTGACAAAAAATAGTTTTTCATAATTATACAATTTTTAATAGGGCATTAAGCGTACAGCATTGAAACTTATGTCAACACGTTTCCATTTTTGGAAAAGAGTATATAAAGCTTAAATCTGTCTTTTTCCTGGTGTTTATTCAACATTTCAACAAATTACCGAATCTAAGATCTTTGAACAAATATGTTATAGTCGCATTATTGTGAATATTCAATTAAACATAGTGTTAAGTTTAATGAAAAAAAATGTATATAGATACTAAAAAACCTAAATTTACAGTTGAAAAGTTTATTTTGAAGGCTACAGACATATGTCTTAAGTGATTTTTTATAAAATCAATTTTTTCGTGATTATTAACGTTCAAAATATCGCAATAAAAATTTGTAATATATATTAACCTGTTTCTCAAAGAAAAATCATTTTATTTTACCTGCTGGTGTTGGAAATCACGTGTCCCGTCCGTTTTTAAAATATTTGGGAGATAATATTAAAAGTTAATCAATAAAAACTGTTTGTTGACCGATTTAGTACCGCTTCGTCGATTCCCATTTTGTCGACTTTAAGAGAAATTCCCGTTTTGTCGACTGGCCTTTTAACCTATACATCGGTATCATTAACAATTCCCCTTTCGTCGATTCACTAAAGCTCTTTATCTGTTATGGAAATCTATATTAAGGGTAAATATTAATTATTTCTTAAAAAAATCGATAGAGCATATCGAAGTCTGCAGTATATATGATTTTGCATGAACATCTAGCTGTGAAAAAGATCTGTTCCCGATGGATTTCGCATAATTTGGTCGAAACATGCTCGTGTCAATTGGTCTAAGAAAATGCTGAAAAAATTCGACTGAGGACATGTAAAATCCTTATACAACATCGTAACAGGAGACGATGTTGAATATATTCGTACGAGCCAAAAAACTAAGCAACAATCAACTATTTGGGTGTTCCAAGATGAAATTTTGTGGCTTGTCCAGTTTTTCTACATGACAATATAGTATTGTATATATAGGTGAAAATAAAAAAGAAGTAATATAGTGTTTGTCTTTGAAAAACATGTCGAATTAGCCATACTGTTTAAAACATTACATATGTTGGAGAATATGTTTGTAATATCGAAAAGCCTTAGCTTTTGTTTTAGTAAAACGAATTATCCCCAGGTCTTCTCATCACCGTAAATTACGTAGGCACACTAAACATTGCAGTTTTTTTTTTATTTATTATATAAGGAAATCATTTGAAATTATCAGCTAAGAATTCACACGACAAAAAATTAAGGTAATCATAACTGAAAATTACACAGCCCCACAAAAAAAAAAAAGTGGGTATACTTTTGATGCGATATATCAGATCCATAGTATTTTTGCCCGCTGATCACGAATCTGACGTCAGAATATCGCCATCACATCTCAATTTTTTTCTAACCTCAAAAAATAGGTAAAAATTAGTAAAAATTAAGAAAAATATACTCCTAAAAAAAAAATTGATTCAAGCTTTTTCATGAATCCAAAGATGTATTAATATGTATTCGGACACGCTAAGCTAATATTCATCGGTTGGATTAAGCCATACAGTTCTGTTTTCTTTCTAACATCAATAAATCAGACAGATATAGTGCTTCTCGAATGCAAAAACGAATTCAAATTAAAATTCAACCGATTCTTACCAAAATTTGGTACACGGGAGTTTTTTGGGTTGCTGATCATGAATCTGAGGTCGGATTTGCAAAATTTAAAATGGCGGATCCAAGATGGCGGACAAAATTTTTGAAAACCAACCGATTCCTACCAAATTTGGTATACAGTTGGGGAATCCTCAAACCTGATACTCTTAAACCCTAAACCCTGAAACCTTAGACTCCCACACCCTGTAACCTCAAAAAATAGACCTCAATAACCCTGTAACTTTAAAAATGAGACCCAATAAACTCAAAACCAGGACTTTTAAACCATATACTCTCAAATAGTAGACCCTTAAGCCCTAGAATTGCGAAGGTTAGACCCGCGCCTAACTTTCCTTTTTTTGGCTGTATCTTGTTCTTTTTTCCGCGAATGACCTATTCAAAGGCTTTCTGCCCAAACGCTTTTGGGGACTTGTTTATCTTTTTAGCGACTAGCAATAGTCCGCTAGCATAGGGTCATCCCATCGTCCTTGATACCGATTTTCTATGATTTTCAGATCTTGGTGAAAACGTTCCCCTTGCTCCTCACTGTAGTCACCAAGATTATCTGGGAAATCATCGAAGTGGGAGTCCAGGAAATGTAATTTTTAGATTCATTAAGCAACCTAATGTTTGAAAATTTTTTACCATTTTCTCGACTATTTCTTTGTACTTAGGACTTTTATTATTTCCCAAAAAGTTTGTTGCGACTTCTTTAAAACTAAGCCAAGCAGCTTTTTCAACTTTATTCATTTTAGTAACAAATAATGAATCTTGAAACAATTTTCTTATTTGTGGCCCGTCAAATACGCCTGCCTTAATTTTAGCTTCAGAAAATTTCGGAAATTTTTTATGCAAATATTTGAAACATGGGCCGTTTGTATCTAATGCTCTCGTGAATTGCTTCATAAGTCCAAGCTTAATGTGAAGCGGGGGAATAAGAACTTTTCCTGGATCTACCAATGGTGGAAACAATACATTATTTTCACCAGGAGTGAACGATTCTCTTGTTGGCCAAATTTTTTTCTTATAATGACGTTCCCTGTCTCTGCTATTCCACAGACATTTATAACAGGGATAAAGTGTAAACCCTGACTGTTGGCCAAGCAATATTGTTACAATTTTCAGATCTCCACAAATTTTCCAGTTATGATTAGCATATTTTATTTTTATCAAAAGCTGCTTCATTTTTTCATACTGCTCTTCCATAACTGTGGAATGAGCAATCGGAATGGGAGCGTAAACGTTGGTATTATGCACCAAAACTGCCTTAATGCTCCGTTTAGAAGAATCAATGAACAGTCTCCATTCTTCAGGATCTTTAGAAGAATCAATGAACAGTCTCCATTCTTCAGGATCGTATGAGTAATTTTGAAATTCATCCATTAGACCTTTTACATCGGTACAATATGAAAGTGACAATTCCTCGTCCATTGTGAAATATTTTCGAAATACCTCATCTCTGTTTCTATAATAAGAAATCGTAGCTTCTGGCTTAAGTAAATGTCTTTTCTTTAAAAAGGAAGCAAGATGCTCTGAACCATCTTTGGATAAGCCTAAATCTCTGATTAGATCACTAAGTTCTGACTGTGATACGAGTATTGGTTCTGGTTTACGGTTGTATGGTAGAAATTCTTTATCTGTGTCACTAGTATATGATAGGTTGTCACTAGAACATTCATTAGTAACAGTGTTTGAATCTTATTCGACAGTCTCAATGTTTTCGGTATGAACTGATAAGGTGAAGTCATTTGTTTCCATAACATCAGCATCAAGTGGTTCAGGAGGCGGAATTAGTTTAGTTGGTCTTGTTACTGTCGAAACATCGTTATAAGTAATAGTGCTTTTATTTTTTCGGTTATGCCTAGATACAACATTCATACAAAAGTAGCAATCATTTTCACTGTATGGTCTATTCCATATTGCTGGTCTGGAATATTTAATCGCCTTCTTATTGATGTACAACATTATTTTGCAAGAACTGCAAATGATGTGGGGAACCAAATCTGTATCCTGGTGCTGTATTTCAATGTTAAAACAATCCTTATATAAGGTTTTAATCTTATCCGTTATCGGTGACCCCATTTTACTCAATACGTGTTGACAGCAAAAATAACAAAATGAATCACTGTTTTTATCGCACTTATGAAAAGTCCTTGTACCGTGAGACCGTTTTCTTGTAGCATTATACTCTACATGAGCCAAGTCACCCACACATGAAGAGCTACGGTCGCTGGATGACGACGGCTGCGGGCCCGCTTTCCCACCCTGACCAACCGCCGATACTGGGTTTCCGAGTCGTAATTCTCTTTCTTCTACCTGCCATGACGGCATCTAAGCCGTTATCCAGGGACTCTGCCGGCTAGTGGAGTAAACACCGTTGCCCACCGTCACCACGTGGAGGTGCCCTGGATGCAGGTAGAAGAATAAAAATCGACCGATGAATTTTCTCGGCGTTCAAAATGGCGCGAAAACATCTGCCATCTTGAAGTTTGCAAATCCAACCTCAGATTCGTGATCAGCGACCCAAAAAATCCCCGTGTACCAAATTTGGTAAGGATCGGTTGAATTTTAATTTGAATTCGTTTTTGCATTCGAGAAGCACTATATCTGTCTGATTTATTGAGGTTAGAAAGAAAACAGAAATGTATGGCTCAATCCAACCGATGAATATTAGCTTAGGGTGTCCGAATACATATTAATACATCTTTGGATTCATGAAAAAGCTTGAATCAATTTTTTAGGAGTATATTTTTCTTAATTTTTACTAATTTTTACCTATTTTTTGAGGTTAGAAAAAAATTGAGATGTGATGGCGATATTCTGACGTCAGATTCGTGATCAGCGGGCAAAAAATACTACGGATCTGATATATCGCATCAAAAGTATATCCCACTTTTTTTTTATGGGGCTGTGTTATCGAACAAAAATGTATATTTTGCAACATAATGAAAGCTTATCTATACGATTTTTATTTCAAATAAAAACTTACCGTATAAATCCTATAATGATGGCTATAATACTCAGCACCATCAGTACACAATGCGAAACATCAGCAAGGTAGATAGCAAGAAGACCAAGATCCTTGTTGTGGATAAGTACAAAGAACAGAATAAGACATATTAGTGATCCAACCAACATCAATAACCCGAAGAATAAACCTTTGGATGCTCCAACACAGTCAACGCGTCCCTGTTGGGCGTGTGCCATAGCCACAGCCCGGCGACTAAGCATAATTTCGAGTCGATGTTCTAGGTCTTCTTGAGTAACATACCTAGAAATAATGATACAATATGTTAAAATAGTGTCAACAGAAATTTTAATACAGAATATATTTTACAAAGTATTTTGCAGCGTTTTATTTTAATTAGACTGTTGTTTAGGATCAGCTCCCATACCCTTTTTATACAGACGATAAAAAAATAGAATGGAGTAAAAAACACATTACATAAAAGGACAACGATAAAGTTAATTTATTGAAAAATTTAATGAAAAAAATAAGTGTCCAAATATCATTATTTTGGATTCTATAATTTCATAAAGAAAACTGTTATATGTAGTGTTTAAGATAAAACATCCTAGTGGTATTTTTAAAATCGATTGTAATAAATTCGCGAAAAAATAAAAACATCGACACACTGCCTAAAAATGAGTTCTGCCGTGCCCCAGAGGAATCTCGTGCAATATGGGCAATGATTATAGATCTGTAGGATAATAAATTGGTACGATAAAATTTCGGTCTAGCATCAACGGGGACATTCTCGGGTTTATGAGCAAGCCAGCAATTATTTCTCCGGTCAATTTTTGCATTAACGGTGAAAACTTTTTCGTCGGAGAAGAATCTGATGCGTCCCGCCGCTTAAGAACATAAGCAGATTGCAGCGCTTTGTCCTGGCATCTTCAGAGAGCATCTGTCTTATGTTAATTGTGTAGGAATAATATTAAAGGTCCTCCTCGACAATTCTACGCATTGTCTGCTCGCTTACACCCACAATCGATGCCAATTCTCGTAACGATCGCCTCCGGTTCTCCGAAATCAGCTCTTGAGTCCTTTTGATGAGTTCAGGGGTCCTCACGATGTATTTTTTCAACTGGCGCTTTCTCGACGGCGTGCTGGAACGTTTGTTGGATAATTTTTGTAATTGGCTACAACTTCATCAATAGTTGATTTCGAGTATCCGCAAAATTGAATTATTTCCAGTGCTGACCGATCGCGGCGAAAGCCTTCGATGATTGAGGCTCCTCGATTATACTCCACACTTTTTGTCGAAATAGCGACAATTTTGTGACTAAGACTATTTACTTCAGTCCATTTGCCACTCGGACGCCAACGGCAACCTTTGTCGGAAGCATTCCGACAATTTTGAGCCTAACACTATTTACTTCAGTTACTTTGCTACTCGGACGCCAACGGCGACTTCTGGCGGAAGCATAATATGGCGGGATATTGCAGTTGAAATTTATCCGAATTTGGTTACGCGCTCTGCATATCCTATAAATTTTACAAGAAACTCGAAAACGTATAAATTTACAGGGTACTCCATTTTATCTAGTTGTAAAACAATAAATTCTAGTTATAGTACACTCTACATATAAATATCGATTTGCTCTGATTATTCTAGACAATTGTCATTTTATAGAAATTTTATGTGTTCTATATAAAAAACAAACAAGTTTAGTATATATAGCTTTTTGGTTTACTCTATATAATTGATAAGATTCTAGATATATGTAGCTCAAGCCTTCGCATTGCTTCGGAAAACTTTTTTAATGTCGTCTGATAGGAAGGATACTGTGCTTTCCTGCATAGATGGGCTACCATGTATATTTCATAACTCTTTCTTATGGATTAAATTTAGATCATTTTAGTGAATTCACATGCGTATAATATATGGAATTTGGTGGATACCTTGGATTTCTGCCAATATGCTTCCACATACAGTAAATAACTGCTGCTCCAATCAGTGAATATTCAATAATAAAAGGGAACAAATACGGTGCTGAATCCTGCACGATGTTTCCCATAATATTTATCCTGCCACAGCTGTCGTTTGAACTCGTTAAATTTCTGGTGAAATAATTAATCAGCGCCTGTGGCTGTATGTCGTCCAAAAACTCGGAACTGTTGCTCGATATTGAATTCGAGAAATCATCGGCAAAGTCTGATTCTTCGGCAACTACAAATAAAAGAAAAGATCGAGTTAACGCAGTATATAATATAAGACATTCAAGTTAAAAATAATCATTTCAAATAATTTGAAAATAATTTCTTGATTTAAAAATGCAAAAACACGCCGAAAAGTTTTCAGAGGCAAACATATTTTATTGTTTTCATATTAAAGATTATTTTTATCCCCCCCCCCCTATATTTTTATTTTATGAGATAGATATTTCCATACCAATTCAATGATATACGATGTGAAGGGTTTATCATTTGAAAATTGGGTCATAAGAACAGTGTTGTAGGTACGAATTTATTTATTGATGGCCCAAGGTGTCCCATAAAATAGGTTAATTTAAAAAAAAAACTCTTGTATATCCTTGGAAAATTATTTTTAAAAAATAATGTAGTATTGGCATCGCATCTTAATGTCCCTGGTTGTCCTGCTCAAACTTTATTTAAAGACGGGTGTCTAAACTCGATTCTGCGGGGAAAACATATATCAAAACGAAACAAAAAACTCTTGTATAACACTATTCTAAGGAGTATAGTACTCTAAGTGAAGCATGGCAAATGAGCGCAAACTATGATTATTGGA
>CM032449.1:124519170-124541670 GCA_019049505.1 Pachyrhynchus sulphureomaculatus | reverse complement strand
TATATATTTATATATATATATATATATATATATATATATATATATATATATATATATATATCATATATACATATATATATATCATATATACATACACAGTGAAATTTTCCTTTGCGGACACCCCTCTTACGCGGACACCCCCCTTGAACGGACAGTTTCTCATGGTCCCGACCGACTCTCATATAATTGACATTGTGTTAACTTCCTCTTGGACGGACATTCTCTTGAACGGACGCGGACACGAAAAAAAATATTCTCTTAACTGGACAAAAAACAATAAAAAATAAACGCCTTGTCTCATTTTTCTGCGACGAGTATCGCTGTTGCGTTTCCCAATCGTGCCGCGCGCCAATGACGCTGCCTGCCTTCACTAAGAGACTTCCCCGAGTGAACTGGGGATTTACCGATCTCAATTTTTCGGTACACGCGAGATTTAATATTAGTCTGACGCCTATACGAAAAAGAGACACAGTGGGCGACACATTCATTGTAGAAATGACTTCAAATATAAAAATTCTCACGCTTAAACAAAAAATTGAGATTCTTGAAGTTCACAATAAGGAAAAGTTAAGTGTAAGGGACTTATCCAAGCGTTTTAATATCGGAAAGACACAAGCTGCTGATATAATTAAACATAAAGAAATCCTTCTGAACAAGTGGATGTTGAACAACAATTTGAATGAAAAAAGAAGCTTTTTGATGATGGTACCAAAATTGACAAGTTGTGTTATAACTGGTTTATCGCAGCTCGCCATAAGGGGATTCCTTTGACAGGTATGCACATGAATTATTTTTAATGTTCCGTATGGAACACTTATAAGATCACTTCGGTGTCTGTCTGTCTGGCTTCACACCCGATTTTCTCCGAAACTATTTGACGTAGAAAGTTGAAATTTGGTACTAATATAGGAATTGATGGCCTCATCAGAGCCGTGTAGTTTTGACAGTTAAGTTTTGACTTAAGGTGTTAGTTTTGAGGGGTGAAATCGAAAATGAAAAAAAAAAATTACTAGGTCATCGAGTGTGGTCTCAAATGAAAGCTTGTGAAAACACGAGTAAAAAATATATATGTAATGTAATACTTGCGCACACTTTTCTTTATATTATTTTTAAAAATATCTCGAAAAATACTGATAAAACAATTTTGAAAAAATTCTGGAATATTTTTCACGAAAATTATCACGAGTGCATTACCTTTAATAATTTATCTGGTATATATAAAAAAAAAACAAAAATTTCAAGGTCATCAGTTTTCAGTAAAGATTGGAAACAAACTTTGTTGAAAACTCATTTGGGGTGTGTTTTGTGAAGTCACTGATCATTTTATACCACCGTAACAAATTTTTTTATTTTAAAAGCAATTAACGTACGGAACCCTAATTGTGCAAGTTCAACTTGCACTTGACCGGTTATTTTTAGTTAACGTTTTCTGGAATTAGTGCGTTGATTTTCGTTTCATATCAATTCAAAGAATGGATAAAAGGGGTGAAAGTATCAGTAGGCTTTTCGTGACAAAAATGCAAAAAACTTATCGTTAATGTTTTTTTCATGTCTGCTAATAGATGCAAACCAAAAGAAACAGCCGAGTCTCTGGGACATTCTACATTCAGTGTTTCTTCTGATTGACTTAATAAATCCGCCACAATATTTTAAAGCGATTTCAGGAGAAGGAGCTTCGGTTATTGCTGAAGATGTTTCATCATTCTGGGAAAAATGGCTTTCTTTAATTAAGGGATATTCACCGAGAGACATCTATAATGCCGATGAGACACAGGCCTGTATTTTAGGGCTCTACCCAACAAAACGTTAACGTTAAAAAAAGAAAAATATGTGTGGTAAATATCCCAAGGAGAGATTTACAATTTTACATTGTGCAAATATGGCGGGAGAAAAAGAAAAACTCTTAGTCATTGGTAAGGCAGCTAAACCCAGAGCATTTAAAAATATTAACATAAACAACCTGCTTGTAACTTGAAAATATAATAAGGAAGCTTGGATCACAGGAGAAATTATGACAGAGTGGTTGCAAGATCTTGATTGGAAAATGATAAAAGAAAAAAGAAACATTTTGTTATGTTTTATATGTATCTAAAGGTAACAAATCTTTGTTTTTCTTTAAGTTTTTTGTTTTTTGTTTATTTTAAGAATATGTACATACATAAATATACGTTTTAAACGTCCCAAATTCTTTAATTACAGTTTTCATTAAAAAAAACGATTTTTTTTGTATTTCTTTTAAGTGGACACCCCTCTCGAACGGACACTTTCGGTCGGTCCCGTTGGTGTTTACTCAAGGGAAATTTCACTGTGTATGTGTATGTATGTATGTATTTATGTATATGTATATATATATATATATATATATATATATATATATATATATATATATATATATATATGTATATATATATGTATATTTATATATATATATATATATATATATATATATATATATATATATATATATATATATATACGTATATATATATATATATATATATATATATATATATATATATATATATATATATATATGTAAATAAGAACTTTACACTGTAAGATTTACAATATAATAAATTATTTTCCCTAGGATGCAAGCAAAAGTAAATGTGTTAAAAATGTTAGTAAATCCACATACCATTAGCAATATCGTTAGGTGCAAGGTTGTTAAAACTCCTTAGATCAAAGAAATCTCTGAACGTAGCATACGTAGATGGCGCAAAAGTTCTCGGAGTTGTAGTAGTTGTAGGAGTTGTTGGGAACGTTCTTTGAGTAGTAAAGACGTTCCACGCCCGGGCTGCTGTAGTCTTCAAAGTCGACAAAGTAGGTGGCAAGAAAGTGGTAGTTGTGGCAGGGAACCTGGTAGTAGGTGCAGTAGTGGTCGGATGCGTGAATGGCCCTACCGTGGCTTTGGTCAGCCGCCACATGGTTGTGGGAATGGTTTTGGCAGTGGTGAACACATCTTTATTGTAATATTAGAAGTTAGTGCGGTTAGTGACATATTGTTTAAGCTCACATGCTCTAAAATCTGTTGTCATAACAGTACATAAACATGCAAAACACAGAATTTTAATATTTACTAGAAAAACTACAGAAGTTTGTTAATTGACAGTAATTAGTGACAACCTGTTTCTACTCAAGTGTTTCATTGTATAACTTTCTTTTTAGTATTATATTTCCAAACATATGTGTTGTAGTAGTAAAACACTGCAGTATTATCAATAAGAATGACTAGTTCTCTAAATACAGAAAAATATACATGAAGTTATCAAAATTAAATAAAACAAATTTTCCAGTTTTCTCTTTTTTTTTTAAATATATTCTCCCTCTTATTTACAACAATTTAATAGACATTCAAATGAATTTACTAGCTCATTTTCTAAGATCGCCTGCAGAGCAGCCCCTTATGCCTTCGAAAAACTATCATTTTAAACAGTGAAGTCACAAGGTTACCGCTTAATAAGCATCACCAGAACCGATTACGATATTCAAGACAAACACCAAGAAATCTGTTCATCAATAGTTTAACCAGTTGGAACCAATTCATAAACTTTTCGTGCTTTGTTTTTGGCAGGCGATGATAATTTTGATGGTGTGTTTTGACGCTTTGTTTGGGGATCATATTGAAAACACCATGTCTCGTTCGTAGCAACAACTGATTTCGGGAAGTTTAGTTTGTTTCTAGAAGTTCGTATGATTTCCCTGAAATGTTGTCATTTCAACATCTTTTAAACTTCATTTAAATTGTGTGGAACA
The DNA here is from genome assembly GCA_019049505.1 of Pachyrhynchus sulphureomaculatus. Taxonomy (NCBI): domain Eukaryota; kingdom Metazoa; phylum Arthropoda; class Insecta; order Coleoptera; family Curculionidae; genus Pachyrhynchus; species Pachyrhynchus sulphureomaculatus. The sequence continues at coordinate 124,537,914 of CM032449.1, read as the reverse complement.
AATTGTGCGCTAACGTTACATTTCAAAAATCCGTCAATTTCAATAATATAATGCGATGTTCTGCTGCGAATTTACGAACTCTTATGTTGTTCCAAAGGATGCGACCAACTGAAAATGACCTTGAGATATACCAGTGATTCTGACTTTCCACGAAATTTTTAAACCCCTCTTGGAGGATTAGATCTTACTTTTGCAACTTCGTGCAATGCTGGAACTGGATGCATGTAACTCCCCATTTCACACGTACGTCCTTTATTCTTTCTCTCTCTCAATCCTTTCACCCCAATAGGAGTATCGGTGACACTATGTAGTTGCTGCCTCAATAGTCAATCTTCAGGCATCTCGATCCTGCGCGACTTGTCTTGACTCGTGTATACTCATCCCGAGGAGAGATCTTACTTGGTCGGGCCATTTTGTCAGAGACTGTCCCCTTGATCTTTTCTCTTCTACATTCCCCGTTACTACAAGCTTTTCCATGGCATCCACTTTCCTCATAATGTGCCCAAAATATTTTAAGTACTGTTTATTAATTCCATTCGAAAGTCGGTCATTTATACCAGGCTCTTCAAGAATAGATACATTGGTATGGTGTTCAGTATATGATACTCTGAGGATTCTTTGATATGCCCACATCTCAAACGCATCGATTCGTCTTTTGTCAGCTTATTTAATGGTCCATGTTTCCGATGCGTAAGTTGCTATGAGGAATATAAGGCTGGATAGCAATCTTAACTTTGTATTTTTTGTGAGAGCTGGATCTTTCCAGATCTTAGTGAGTTTGATGGTCGAGTTTCTAGCCATTCTTCTTACTTCCAATTCACAATCACCATTGTTAGTTATGAGGGATCCCAAATAGTTGAAATGGTCTACAACAGTGAAACCAGCATTTTATTTATCTGTGACAGATCTTCATTACCATTAACAATCATTATTTTGGTCTTCGCTCTATTAATTGTCAATCCATAGTTTTTGCTAGTGATTTCCAGGCGGTCCAAAATTGATTCTAGGTATTGTATTGAAGTTGCAAGTATAACAGTGTCATCTGCATATCTTATGTTAATTAGCTTTTTTCCACCGATTGTCACACCCATCCAAAACAGAACTCATTATATGTTCACGAGATGTGTTAAAAAGTAAAAGTGACAGAATACAGCGCTGTCTGACGCCGGCTTCCACGATAAAGGGATCGGAAAAAGAATTATTCAGTTTAATTCTGCCATTTGTGTTCTCATACAAGGATCGGATAAGGTTTACCAGAGGTATAGGTGTTCCCATGCTGATTAGAATTGACCAGAGTTTGTTCCATTGTATGCAGTCGGAAGCCTTAAGAGTACTCTATAAAATAAATAAAGGTTGTTATTTGGAATTCCCTGACTTTTTCTATTATCTGCAACTATATATTGAGAATTTGTTCTCTAGTCCCTCTTCCGGGAATGAAACCTGTCTGTTCGGTAGATATTTGCGGCAGCATTTAGGATCCAGAGAAACACCTTAGCAGCGTGTGACACTAGAGCGATTGTTCTATAGTTGCTGCAATCCAAAGGGGATCCTTTCTTATGCAAGGGTATAAATGCAACTTCGCCCCAGTCTTTCGGCCATCTTCCAGTCTTCCATACCTCATTACATAGTTGATGTAGCATAGTCACGGCGGTTTCTCCCATCATCTTTATTATTTCCGCAGTGATCTCGTCAGTACCTGCTGCTTTTCTATTCTTTAACCTTTGAATAGCCTTCCTGACTTCAGACTTAAGAATACATGGCTCTTGTTCTTCTGTGGCTTCTTTGTCGACATTGCAGTCACCCACTAATTGAGCCACAAAAAGTTCTTGATAGTAATCCTTCGAAACGTCAATAATTCCAGGCATGTCGGTGACTGTTCTACCTTCCTTATCTCTGGTTATTTGTGTTTTAGGTTTGAATTCTTTCGATAGGTATTTTATCTTTTCATAAAGTTCTTGTGGTCGATTGTTCGTAGTATGTTAATCTAGCTCCTCACATATATTTTTTTTTATGGGTCTAGCACACGTGCTGTAGGGAAGTCCCTAAAGCGTATGCGGAAAAAGCGATTCACGTTGTTTTTGAATCACCGTAAATTGTACTCGGTGGGAAACACAGCCCTGGGCAAGTTATTCCCCATATATTATTCAAGTATGCGTTTTTTGTCCTTTTTACAAGCCATCCTGATTTATTTATGAATCGATCGGATTCTGTCTTGACGACCCGATGTGTTGTTTATTAAAATCATATTTCTTCTTGTTTCTATAAGCTTTAAGGTGTCGTCGGTCATCCAGTGTTTTTAGGGGGGCTTTTTGTATTTTTGCCGAGCACTGTGTAGCAGCATTTGTTATCCACTTCTCAATATCTGTCCATGTTTTGACTATATCTTTTGTGATTTCTGGTATGTTAAAGTTGATTATTGTTTGGAAAAGGGTGCTGTCTGACACTGTAATTCTCTTGTTTGTTATTGTTTTTTTAGGGGTGGCTAGTTTTATTCTCATATGAGCTTTTAATAACTTGTGATTTGAACCACATACCGCGCCTGGGCGGGATCTTACAATCAATATAGATGACCTACATCTAGAGCTAATCAGGATATAATCCATCTGATTTTTGTAGTGCCCGTCCGGTGACACCCAGGTGGAAAGTCGCCTTGGATGATGCTTGAAGGTGGTATTAGTGATAGTGAAGCTATTACTAACAGCAAACTGAAGTAGACGATCTCCTCGTTCGTTTCTAACATCAAGCCCATATTTTCCAATGATATTCCGAATCGAACAAATACGAACGAAGCGTTCTGTCCGATCTCGAAATTAACTGTGAGGGGTCACGCCAAATCAAATTTACAAATCTTAAACATTCTATCTATCTGCATTGTTATAAGTTGAAAATTCACGTCAACAAAAAGCCTTATAAACAAAAGTGTTGACAAAATTAGAAAATGGCAAGCAAGATGATTATAGGTAGATAAACTTTTTTAAAATTTATCAAAAGGCCTTTTTATTATGCAACTTTTGTATATAAGGTTTTTAAATTTGTTCTTTTAGTGGGAATTACAACGTGCTAAAATGCCCTAACTTAGAAAACACCTTGTAGATAAGGATCAGAACTAGCATATTATAAATTCACTACAACTTACTTCTGGTGGTAGTAGTCGTAGGTGCTAAAGTCGTAGTAGTTGTAGCGATATCGTTGAGATAGGGATAAGCGCTGCGTGCGGTCGAAGTGATGAAGTTTTTGATGTTAAATGGTGTAGCGGCAACGGTCGCAGATAACAAGCTTGTAACAGTGGTGGTAGTACTAGGTAAAACATCAGGTCTCGCGACATGACTACCAAGTACTGTGTTAGCATTGCGTAGCATATGTTGCCTGATGCTTTCTGAAAGTAGGCATGTTTAAAAAATGATGTGCTTAGTAAAATTCACAAAAAGTAATCAAACGGTAACCTTTAAATAAATGTAATTTAATTTAATTAATTGGTATTAAGTTTTAAAACTCATTTAAGAGCATATACCTAGTTATGGCGTCGAAAAAAAGCGTTTTTTAGGAATTTCTTTAGCGAAACTAGTCATTATATAAATTATTTTATATAATAATACATAGTTTAAAATGCAATTTGTGAAATTTTAATTTAAAAAAAATAGCGTGTAGGGTGCACGCGTTCCCCTGCGACTTTTTTTTTAAGGAGTATTAGGGTGTACACGATTAATGGAAGCTAGATCATTTGAAATCAAAATTTTTTTATTAGAGGATCAATCTTGTATTTGAACGGACAAATTTTGATTTTACCAAGAACTTTATTATATTATATTAATTAGCAAAAATGTGGAACGCCGTAACGTCATTTTTTCGCTTTTGTGTTTAAACCAATGACATTTGATGAAAATTTTTTCTTAACCCTTCGTTCAAAGACAAGATTGATTCTCTAGTAAACTGATTTCTTTGGAAATTTTAATTTAGATGATCCAGCTCCCAGTAATCGTGCACACCACAATGCTCCTTAAAAAAGGGGTCGCAGGGGAACGCGTGCAGCGCTGCCAGTTTTTTTTTTTTTTTTAAATTAAAATATCACAAATTGTATTTTAAGCTACGTATTATTATATAAAATGCAAAACTGATTTATATAATGAATAGTTTCGCTAAAAAAAATCCTAAAAAACCGCGTTTTTGCGGCACCATTACTAGGTATAGGCCCTTAAGAGAATTATGATTAATTGATTAGCTTTATTTGAGATACTTTAGTCTGAAAATTATTAGATATTACAGAAACATGAAAATCAGAGGTGTAATCAAATTTGTAAACTTGAAAATAATTAACTTGTCTAATTTATTACCATGCGAAAAGAAAAAAACGGTATTACTGCTCGAATTTGGAGAGGAGATTTTTATCTAATAGCTAAAAGCTTCATTAGTAATGTTAGATACACAATTTACATTTATATATTTTAAAAGTCAATTTTCTAAAAATATTTAAAGTTATTTTTTATATTTTTTTTAAATTCCGTGCCTATTTTGTTTTTTCTTTATTTTTATTCCTATTTTTCCAGTTTTCCTATTTTACATAATTATGTTTACAAAGTTTAAAATAATGGAAAATAAGAATATAAATGCTCTTTTACCAACAACCACAAACTTAACATAGAAAACAGACAACTAATTACAAATGAATATATTTTTGGCTCTATATTATTATTATTATTTAAAATATAATTTACCTGCATATGGTGTAATTTCAGTTGATTCGGTCGTGTTGAAAAGGTACTTATGATATACAGTAATCTCCTTAATGTATTCTAATACCAATGTTCTAATCCACACACAAAGATTGGTAGCCACGACGTGCATAAGTCCAAATCTTGCAATGACTTTAAATCGATGGATATTCAACTAAAAAATTGAAAGAACGCATATTATAATGAAATTAAAGAAATGTTCGTAATAAATTAGAATATTCCTAAATTAAATATCAATATTTCGGCTATATATATATATATATATATATATATATATATATATATATATATATATATATATATATATATATATGTATGTATGTATGTATATATATATATATATATATATATATATATGTATATATATATATATATATATATATATATATATATATATATATACATATATATATATATATATATATATATATATATATATATATTTATACATATATATATATATATATATATATATATATATATATATATATATATATCTAGTTAGACAGCAAACTTAAAATTCTTGAGGTAAGCGGTCATGGGAATAGGGCTAAAAAGTTTTTAACACCTTTTTAGATACGCCAAGCTTTCGAAAATATTTTATTTTCTTCTTCAGGGCCACAAATTCAGTAGATTATCAGTATTCTAAGGTTTACAACAGGAAAGCAACCCAAAATTATTAACATCAAACTACTTACTGCTAGGTGGTGCTTTTTAGATGATTCCTTTCAACAAAAAAAACCACATTACTGTTATTATTAATAAGGAAAATTTTCTCATGTTTTCCTAATTAACAATAACAGTAATGTGGTTTTTTGTTGAAAGGAATTATCTAAAAAGCACAACCTAGCAGTAAGTAGTTTGATGTTAATAATCTTGGGTTGTTTTCCTGTTTTAAACCTTAGAATACTGATAATCTACTATATTTGTAGCCCTGAAGAAGAAAATAAAATATTTTCGAAAGCTTGGCGTAGCTAAAAAGGTATTAAAGACTTTTTAGCCCTATTCCCATGACCGTTTATCTCGAGAATTTTAAATTTGCTATACATATATGTAACACATGGGCTGAAAAGTCCCGGGCCTAACACATAGATGGCGCTAGTTTTATTGCAGTCACCTTTTTTTCAGTTAATACTAACCTTCAAAAGACAGCTGTTAAAATTTCATGATATTCTATTCATTAGTTTGTGAGTTATTGTGCTAAGAGTGACGCTACTTTTGTTATTTTCAAAACAATGGATCAAAAACAATTTCGTGTTTTAATTTTACACTGCTTCTTGATGGGAAAAAATACCGTCCAAGCGAAGCAATGGCTTGAAAAGTGTTATGGGGACTCCGCTCCATCAGAAACAACAATAAAACGTTGGTTTGCTGACTTCAAACGTGGTCGTAGAGACACCGATGATGCAGAACGCAGTGGACGTCCAAATGAGGCGGTAACACCAGAAAACATCAAAAAAATCCATAAAATCGTTTTGAATGATCGAAAAGTGAAGTTGCGTGAGTTAGCTGACATCGTAAAGATATCAAAAGAACGTGTTGGCTTTATATTGCATGAGCATTTGACTATGAGAAAGCTCTGTTCAAAGTGGGTGCCGCGTTTGCTCACTGTTGATCAAAAACAAGAACGTGTTGATGATTCTGAGCAGTGTTTGGCCATGTTTAAACGTAACAAACCGGAATTTTTGCGTCGATATGTGACAATGGATGAAACATGGATCCATCACTTCACTCCGGAATCAAAACGATCGTCATCTGAGTGGACAGCAACTGGTGAACCTCGTCCAAAGCGCCCGAAAGCACAACAATCGGCTGGAAAGGTTATGGCCTCGGTATTTTGGGATGTGCGTGGTGTAATATTCATCGACTATCTTGAGAAAGGAAATACCATCAACAGTGAATATTATATAGCGTTATTGGAGCGTTTGAAGGCCGAAATTGCAAAGAAACGACCGCATATGGCAAAGAAAAAATTTTGTTTCATCAAGACAACGCACCGTGTCACAAGTCAATCAAAACAATGGCAAAACTACATGAATTGAACTTCGAATTGCTCCCACATCCACCGTATTCGGCAGATTTGGCTCCCAGCGACTACTGGCTGTTCGCAGACCTGAAAAAAATGCTCGCCGGTAAGAAATTTCGCACGAATGAAGAGGTTATCGCTGAAACTGAGGCCTATTTTGAGGCAAAAGATAAATCGTTCTACAAAAGTGGTATTGAAATGTTAGAGCGGCGCTGGAATGATTGCGTTGCTCTGATGGAGATTACGTTGATGAATAAAGCTAATTTTGAACCAAAAAAACCGTGTTTTCTTTGTTAGGCCCGGGACTTTTCAGCCCATGTGTATATATATATATATATATATATATATATATATATATATATATATATATATATATATATATATAAAATAGGCAAAGCTAACCTGAACTAATCATGTCCTAAAAAGGTTCATTTTCGAGTGTGGCGTGTTTTTCAATTAACCTCATACATTTTTATTTTTATCTATCTTTAGTTAGTAAGTAGATGATTTATTACTTTGCGAATATTTGTTAAAATTTATTCACAAGAATCTTCGGGTTGACAGTTTTAACTAATTGAACTAGAATGAGAATAATAGTAATATTGGATATTTAGTTACATATTTTTACTCAGTTAATCCTTATCAGGCTTCTTGCTGACTGCTTGCGCAACTGAAGTTAAAACACTCTAAGGAATACAAAAAAGTAGAATTTGCAACCTCAAAGTGGAAGGTTTTTAAATGTATGCTTAAAACAGCTCAAATATGTCAGCCCAAAATATCCCTATGTAATTGCCTCTTGGCCTTCAAATCGGTTGGGTCTTAAAGAAAAAAATATTAACCGCCCCTATTCTCATCATCATCATCTCTATCAGTTACATTTACACTAAGGACGCTATCCACGACACATGTTTAAAATAATGTCTAAAATTGAATAAATATTTTGAAGACGTATTTTTTTTTTTGGATTCTTTGTTATATATACGAGAGGAATTTTTTAGTTGGCTGCTGTTATAATATTAAAAAAAAAAAATTACAAAAAATGTGTTGTGGAATATGATTGTGGATCTGTGGAGTCATTTATATAATTCTACACAAATTCGATGGTAGTTTTTTATACTAGTACGAAACGAAAAAAATGTGTTTAATCGAAGTACTGTTCATACTAAGAACCCACATTTCCGCCTACTACCATTGTGCCAATTTAAATGACAGGTTACCGTACTCGATAATAGATGGCGTTCCATTCTTGTTCTAGCACGCTTTACGCGGAAAAACCAAATAAAATAACCAAAAGGTCATCGATCTACGATGTGCAACTTATGAAATTAAGCTTTAAGTCATATTGTTAAAATTACGTAGTTACTGCTTCAAAAATTATAGATTCATAATTCATAGCTTCACATGAAAAAGAAGTACGAATTAAAATATACTTATATCTATGCTGTCACTACTGATGAAAGTATCGTCATTTCATAGTAAACCTTCTATGGAAAAACAATATTACGCTAATGCCATTAATAGTAAGTGGATGATTGGAAGATAAATATAGATTTAAAGATATCGAGAAACCTTTTAAACATGAGAAAATAATTGATGAGTTTTCAGAATGAATATACTATCTCTAGACCCTTTGTCATTTGGAACATGCAGAATAAGATCTATCGTGGGAACCACACGGTCCAAATTAAAACTATGTTACTTTTCAACATACATGTATTGGAAGAAAATATTATAGCTATGCACAGTAACTAGGATCATTTTACTAGGTGAAGTTCAATGGAGAATTAGACTCTTTTTTAAAGGAGATAAAACTGTGGGTTATGTCATTTAGAGGACAACTTAGACAGAGTGATTAACTCGGAAGCTCCTCTCGATTTACCAGAATCAATAAGCATTTTTTTGTTTGATAACATATACTACTTTGTTTCCAATGCTTTTAATTCCTTTTAAAGACTGATCGAGATTTTACAGAAAATTAATAGTAAGTTGATAGGTTTGAATATTAGTAAATTAAGCTATGAGGTTTCGTTTGGTTAGTTCTTATATGTTAAGCACTGTTGCTTCATATTTTTGGTTCCATTATTGAGAATATAATTGTCTTTTTTTAACTTACCCTGGAATTCATAAAAATAAAATACATTTGCATGAAGGTGAAGATCATCTGAAGAACTGGATTAACTCCTCGGAGAACCATATAACAACGTGAATTGAACGGTACTTCAAAGAATGTTCCAAATTCCAATCCGTTGTAGATCATTGTCCCCAAACCAAATGCTAAACAATAAGGATTTTTTTATTAGAATACTTTATTATCAGAATGTGTATAATTTTATATAAAACCATTCGATCTCGATCGTATAGGGCGAATTTCTATTCTCATTACCAAATCCACGAAACCTACCAAATTTTATTAGACCGGGGATTTTCAATTCTCTAGCATTCTCTCGTGTTACGTCAGAGGTGCTATAGGACAGGTATCTGTTAGATTCGGACAGGATACATCTTATAGTCTCGTTAAACTGGTATTTTATTATTTTACTTTCATTTTAGCAAAACACTGTTTGAAGTGGTTTTAAAAATATTTCGTATATTGTAGTATTAGACTTACCAATATTTATTATAACTAGAAATCTTTATTCCACTAACCACGTGTCAGTAAATTAAAAGTATTTTATTTACATAACTCGAAATCAACCAATATATATATATATATATATATATATATATATATATATATATATATATATATATATATATATAAAGGGTCTTTCAAATTGGGACGTTTTTAATTCTTGAACAAAACACAGATGGAGTTGATTTCAGAAAACTTTTTATTGGTAATTGAAGTATATAATGTATGACATTTAAACACGAAAAACAATATCCGCCAAATATCCAACTCTTGCAGCTTCACAGATGTCCATTCTTTTGTCAAAATTTTTATTAATATTTTGGCATAATTGTGTGTGTAACTCATCAATAACGCCAGTAATTTCGTCCTTTAGCTCAGGAATTGATTGTAGGTTATTCTTATAGATCTGGCTTTTCACGTAATCCCAGAGAAAATAGTCCAACGGAGTCAGATCACATAATCTTGGTGGCCAATTAACATCACCGTTTCTGGAGTTTACATGTTCAGGAAATTTTGACGTTTTGAATGATCCAGTGGCTTTAGCGTCTGTGTTATTTGAACCTTATATGCCTTCAGAGCTAAATCCTTTCCTAAAATATGCCATGTTGGGTCCAACTTATTGTGAACGTCGACTAATGGATATTTCTTGATTTTCACGAACTAATGGAATATGCTCTTGTGAACAATCGCTATGACTATATCTTTCTCTTCTTTTATCTTCCACCGAACCAGTTCCTTGAAACTTTTGAACAATTCAATTGATAGTGCTTTCAAATGGACGATTATGCAAACCGTAAATATTACGCAATTTTCTAAAAACATTTTTCACTGAACGCCCGTTTTCGTCAAATTATACATACACTTTTCAAATGTCACAAGATCCAGGCTATTTCGCAACGCCATCTGTGTCTTATTCAAGAATTAAAAAAATCGTTCATTTAGAAATTGAATATATATATATATATATATATATATATATATATATATATATATATATATATATATATATATATATTAGGGTGGTCACAAGGTATAGGGGGAAAAATATTTTCATCGTAATGCCGGCGGAAGCCCCCTAAAATTTGCCATTCGTCTAAAAAATAAGATTTGCACGGTTTTAGCAGAATTAGAAAACGTTAACCCATGCCTCATCGAGGTAAAATTCGCTTTTTTGCAAAAAATCGTGGTTTTTCCCGCATAAAATGAAAACCATTCGTCCTAGAAACCTGACTCTTGTTTCATTTCATAGGAAATGTTGTTGTTTTAAAGTTTTATTTCTACCACTTTTTTGTTAAAACTTTTATATTTGAAAATATTCATCACCCTGTTTAGAAAACGAAAGTGAAAAATGGCAACAAAGATACCTAACTTAAATACTGTTGACCATTTTTTGTTTCCTTTGTATTATAAACAATTATACAAATATATTCTCATACAATACATAATAAGGCATAAAACTGTCATTTGTTTTAACTTTATAAATAATTTTAGGAATCCCAAGGTAGTGGGTACCTACCTGATATTTAGTTCTATTCTTTAAAAGGTTTGTTTTTGTTACAAAAAAGCTATTGCTAAGGACCGTTTTATCAGAGAATTTTACCTGAAGTGTCATAAACCACATCCCTTCTTTTTTGTTCCTTGTCTGGGATGCCCGGGGAGGAGCCAGAGAGTTTTAGTTTACGTTTGCCTTTCAAGCAGTGAACATTTCAACAACGTTCATTTAGTGACTTTTCTGAGAGATTTGCGGGACAATGTCTTCTAGAACATCAACGAGCCATGCTTGTTCGGGTTCGAGCTCGAGTTCAGGGCAGAAAGAAATGGTGTATTTAATCGGCCACATGTCTCATCAAATCAGTGGCAGTAAATGACCATTTAACTGTCAAATTTTACGCAGTTTATTTTATAATATACGGCAAGTGAAGCTAAATACCAGAGAAGCTGCAAGACTTACAATACAGGAAGTTTTAATTTTTTGGGAGAAAGCTAAGATATCAACCAAACACCTGAAAGATTGTGTTGCAAAATCAGAAAAACTGTACGAAGAGTGGAGAAAACTGCAAAAAACGCTAAAAGATCCTAAAGCACAGCTCAACATAAAAAAGTAGAAGCTTTCAAGTCATTCAAGTTACAGACACTTGTTTATTTATAATTACTATTTATGTAAAAGCGTGGTTCAACGCCCCCAAACTCACTTTGGCTCTCAACCAGGATCTACAATTGTTAAAATCTTTTGTGAAATATCATCGGTGGTATCTCAATTCGGAGCTAGTCGCATTTTCATTTTTTGATGAAACTTTAGAAAAAAATGTCAAAACAAGCGTGGCTGCAAAATGTCTAAAATTAATTTCCGTTGAAGAAAAAAGGGATGTAAAAGCAAGGCTCAATCTCGAACAAGTGGATGATTTATTGGACAAAAAAAATTGATTATTTTGCTTCTCATCAAACTCTAAATTTTTTCAAGATATTTAAAATTGATACAAACTTTTTAAATCCTGATACCGATGAATGGTGTGACAATTCACACTATTTAAAAGCTAACAAAATAGTAAACAGTTTTAAGGTTGTCAATGACACAGCTGAAAGAGGTGTAAAATTGATTCAAGACTTCAGTTTTTGTTTGACGAAAGATGAAGAACAACGGCAGTTTCTGTTACAAGTTGTATTTGAATTTAGGAAAATTTTTCCTGACTCTTCAAAGGCCACCTTATCCAAGCCATTACCACCTTGATCTGATAATAAATTGTAAATGTAAATAATAATAATAATAACTTCTTTCCTTTATATTGCTTCCTTTTCTCCAACTAAACTGTAAATAATAAAATGCATTTGAACATTATTTATTCTCATTTTTATACCTTTTTCTTTTCTCCTAAATCCTCCATTTGGATTTTGCTCCATTTACTTTTAAAAATAGTTTTAACTAAACCCTTTTTTATGTACATATTGAAAAATAAATAAAGTAAAATCCGATCTAATTGAATCTTGCAATGTTTTTAGACATTTTTTATAAAAAATCAATTTTCATAAAAAGTCAAAACTTCAATCTTGATGGGACATGGGTTAACGTTATCCAATTGAGCTGAAACTTTACCAATGCCATTTCTTAGTTGATTAGCAACTTTTAGGAGGGTTCCCCTAAGAAAATTCGAACACTGATTTTTTGTGACCGCCCTAAAATAAGTATATACATATATATATATATATATATATATATATATATATATATATATATATATATATATATATATATATATATATATATATATACATAAAGGGTCACAAAATAAAAAAACTGTTTTTCCTCCTGTAATTTATTTAACTAAAAAATTATTTGTGGTATTATTATTTGTCAGCAAAATGGTTAACATGTACCTACTTAGCAAATACCTTTTTCAAAAAAAAAGAGCAATAGGGCAACATTATTTGCTTATGTTGGTGATATTTTCAAAATATGTGTCCTGTGCTCTAAAACTTTTATTCGTTTTAAAACTGTAAAGCGCTATGGATAATGCTTCCAATTTCACTTCAAAAATTGTATTAAATAATAGCATTTTTATACCAACCTATAGCACCAATCCTTAGGAAAAAACTTCCATGACTATGATCATTCTGTGTAGTTTTCCTTTTGCATTTTGTCTTCTGCACAAGTTGCGCCTGTTGAGCTTGAGCTACGACGCCGCTTTCCACGTCTACGTTGTTGATTTGAGCGGCCGTAGGAACAAAAGGAGGAGGTGCCGGCGGTGGAGGAGCACCTGCACCTTGCTGAGCTTCTTGTTGCTGCGGCCCCTGTGAAGAGTGACGGTGAGCAGGTTGTTGGGCCCTTTCTGATAATTCGGTCACGGGTACGGGCACCACGTCCTCAGCGTCGACCACGCCTTCGCTGTTGCGTCGGTACGTGGTGCTCTAGTCGAACGGGATAACGGACGTAAACGAAAGCAAAATAAGGAAAAACAAAAAGAAAATGTGCGTTTGGGGCTTTGTTTAACCGATTAATTCGAACATAAATATTTATTCTATTTTTCTTATAGATTGATGCCCTTTTAATTACTCCATCTATCTAAAAACGTTTAAGGAATATATGTTTCATAAATAGGAAGAATTTATTAATAAAAAATCGCATTTTCCGGTTAAAGAGATCATTTATCACGTGATGGTAGCAGAAGCGGAAATTAAATCGAGAATCTAATCTTTTATTGAGTTTTTTCGGCAAAGTTGGAAAAATATAATAATTAATAAACAGATTAAAGAGATTTTAGAAATATATAAAGAACAACAAAAATATTATTCTAGAAATTTGGTTACAGGCTTTTTTAGTTTTAGAAGGTGAAAAAAGCTTCGAAATTTTAAATGCAACTTGAATTTAATTATGCCTAAATTAGTTTTTTTTTCAAGGTTCACAAAAAAATGAATGTTTAGGTTTCGGTGGGCCATGGCCTTTAAACCGTCTTACGGTATCAGCTGTCTTCTTAGTTAGGACATTACCCTATCATTATTATTACCTTCTGTGTTAGAGTTGTCAAATTAGGGACTGATTGTCTAATCAGTATGTTAAACTGTATCAAATAGCGGCCCGGATATTTGGTACCGAGGCACTAGGACACACACCTGCCCTAGTAATTTGATCGGGTTCGAAGGTATGTGGTATTAGACTGACACACTGAGATGCGTTCTCCAAGAACTTTTACTGTAAGTTAGTGCACTGCTGCATAGCACGGTGTGAAATCTAGTTGGTAGTTTTTAAAGAACCACAAGGTTATAATAATTCTCAGGGCTATAATCTATATCGCTTGTACGGAGTTTCTACGAGAGTCATATAGAAGTTCTCTCCTGATAATCACCTTACATATTCTCTGTTTATTCTGCAGCGAAAGCTTGCTGGAATAATTCAACCAATGATAGATTCTTGATAGCAATGCTCCAGGTATAGCTGTAGCAGCTAACCTAAATCATTCACGCTATTACGTTATGCAAAAGAGAGTCACTTCAGAGTTTGCCGAATTGGCTTTGATTTGAATTTATTGAGGTGTGCCTGAAGTTTGCTGATTATTATCCGCTTCTTGATAAAGTAGTCGTAGCAACGTATTTTCTGGCTTTGAAATGTCTACTATGCAGACACTAAATAGTGACGATAATGAAGAGCCTTGTGGGCCTCCGACCCTCACTGTGTTCGTCTGCGATATTGCTCTATCAATTATGCTTCTTAATTTTCTATCCGAGAAAAATGATAGTTTTGCTATGTGGGGTTAAAAACCAAACGGATCTGTGAACTCCTCTAGTTGAAGGAGTCCACAGGCACCAGACATTTTGAGCAAGTCTCGTGCCATCCTGTGTTTAGTCATAAAGTCATAAAACCATACTGCATTTACCAGGTGTACAAGTATGAAATGCGGATTTCAAACAACAGATGGTGCACTAATGCAGTTTGTGCAATAAAGATTTGACACTGCGCCATTTTGTTGTGTCATCAACAAGTGTCAGACGCGCACGAGTGATAAATTAGAAAAGTGTGTGCATAGTGTTGTGTTCAATATGTCGAAATTTATACCGAACAAAGAGCATTCGCGGACAGCATTAATTTTTTGTTTTCATTTGAAGAAAACTGCTGTTGAATCATACCGATTACTTCGGGAAGCTTATGGTGAACATGCTCCATCGTAAGATACGTGTGAACGATGGTTTCGGCGTTTCAAAAGTGGTGACTTCGATGTTGCTGACAAGGAACGCGGAAAACCGCCAAAAAAATACGAAGATGTGGAATTGCAAGCATTGTTGGACGAAGATGATTCGCAAACACAAAAACAACTCGCCGAGCAATTGGGCGTTAGTCAACAAGCTGTTTCCAATCGGCTACGAGAGATGGGAAAGATTCAGAAGACCGGTAGATGGGTACCACATGAGTTGAACGACAGGCAAAAGGAAAAGCGCAAAAACACGTGTGACATTTTGCTCGCTCGGTACAAAAGGAAGTCGTTTTTGCATCGTATAGTTACAGGGGATGAGAAGTGGATTTATTTTGAGAATCCTAAGCGCAAAAAAATCATGGGTAGACCCAGGCGCACCATCCACATCGACCGCAAGATCGAATCGCTTTGGTTTTTTTTTGTGTTTGGTGGGATCAGAGGGGGGTGGTCTATTATGAGCTGTTAAAACCTGGGAAAACAGTTAATAGTAAACGTTACCAACAACAGTTGACCGATTTGAACAGTTCGCTGCTTGAAAAAAGGCCAGAATACCGAAAGAGGCAACACAAAGTCATTTTTCTTCATGACAATGCTCCATAACATACGGCAAAACCAGTTCGCGACACGTTGGAAGCACTCAGCTGGGAAGTTCTACCCTATGCGGCTTACTCATCAGACTTGGCTCCTTCCGATTACCACTTGTTTGCATCGATGGGTCACGCACTTGCTGAGCAGCGCTTTGGTTCGTACGAAGATGTGAAAAAATGGCTCGATAAATGGTTCGCAGCAAAAGCGGAAGATTTTTACTGGCGTAGTGGCATACTTTGAATAAAGCACTTTTTATCATTCTTCCGAATTTAACATGTTTTTTTTTTTTAGAAAAAAAATCCGCATTTCATACTTGTACATCTGGTAAAGTCTTGATTTTAGAACAAAATATCTTGCATATTTCTATCTTAAGTTTTTCATTGTGTATAAAAAAATTCCAAACTTTCAATTTAATCGAGTAAAAACGGAACTCGAAATTCTTTACAGTATAACATCCTTAAATAGAGAATAAGAAAGTAAGATAGAATGTACAAGCTACTTTAATCTCACAATTTTGCAAAAGGTTTGGATATCCTTCGTTAATATAAGAAATAAAAAAAATCTTTATCAATATTTATGATTACGAAAAGCATGTCTTTTTTAATATTTTATACTCGTAGTTTTTCGTATACTTGTCAATTTGCCTTTTCTTTAAAAAAAAATTCAAGCAAAATATTGATGTGATATTACTACATATGTGACACTATAGACACAGACACACCTTTTTCGATTAATATGCAGGTTGACGATGTTTGTGTTAATGTAAAGTTATGGACATTATTGAGTTTCTCCACATTTTATATTTATACCGCTTATGTACTTGCTTACATAAATAAGTGTGTCTGATGTAATTTAGTAGTAGTAATCATAAGTAATACATTATAATATATCTTATCAATCAAATGATTACGGATCTAAGACAAAATTTGTTTTTTTTTGTCTTACTACTGAATCTTCGACTATAACCAAATCTCCAGAATACTACCGTTCATAGTTTTCTAGATAGACCACCCAGTTTGAAAAACCGTGGATAAATGAACGAAATTTCCGAAATAATTCTAGTAATAATAACTACGTTATTTTGAAATTAAGCTACTGATTAAAAAGTTACATAAACATATATATAAGAATATAAATTATACAATGAAATATAAGATATTACTAAAAACATCTTAACCTTCAGTAACTCTACAGGGTATTTCTAAAAGTTTTTTCTGTTCCTATAAATATATTCCTGATGGCTGATCTCGTAGACGAAGGGACATTATGTAGACCAACAGGGTTTCGAATAATTTTTTTAAAAGGTGTGCAACAATGTAAAATAAATGCTCAGTTAAACAGGTTAATTTATTCTTGATAGCCTAAACCCGTCCTCGAAATATTAAATAAATATACCAATAAATATTCAATTACCTAAAAACAAAATGGCGATTTTTAATAGCTTTTCTAAAATTCTTAACGTACATTTCAAATTTCTTTGCCGAAATTTATAGCTTCCAATTTTTAAGTAACTTTTGCAGATTTTGTTTTAATATCTTAAACAAATAACGTCAATAAAACTATGGAATCGACACTACTCAGAGGCTCAACGTTACAAATGGCCCGTACTTCGTTGAGGATGATAGAGGCGGTGCAGCAATTGTTAAGTCGGAGAGATATGAGGAGATGATTAACAAATTTTACATTGGTTTTACAAAAGTATGATGGTTATAACTAGTCAACACGATTTCAGCAGTAGGTGGATAGATCGAACATTTCTTTGCTAGTCATTGAAGAAATTTTTTCGAATAAATTAACTTCCAAAACAAGCGAAATAAGTTGGTCTCTCCACGTAACATTGATTTGACGCGGAAGGATTTTTTTCTTCTGGAGATATCTCAAGACTAAAGTCACAATCCGAGCTCTTTGGAAGAATTAAAAGAAAAGATCCAGCAAGAAATGGCAGCGATAAAGGAAACGATGTACCGAGTAGCAATTAATAATTTTACTGGCCAAGTACTAGCTCACATTCAGATAGCATTATTTTTATCATGGAACGGAAGCTTTTTTCATTCATATTCGCTGAAGGTGTCTCGTGCAATGATAGACGAAACGTCTCAAAAAACACGATTTCTTGGCATTTTTTTAATTAACACTTTTTTAAGTACTGTAGCTTGATATGAAATAAAGATTTATTCATTTATCAATTTGTTTTTTTCTATAAAGATTTTAAAATATATTTTTTTTATAAAACACATTGTATCTTATTTTCATATTACTGTATATACGTACAGGTTACATTTAGTGCAAACATTGACTTATGTGATAACACAAGAGTCATTAGGGCACATTCTCAAGTATATAATCATTGTACAAAATCAATTCCATCAGCCTTGTAATTGTCTAGTTGTAGAATCTACTCTAAAAATCTCGAAGCAACATTAGAAATACTCTGTATAGTGCATATTGAAGTGAATCAGTAGTCTCATTTATTAGATTAAAAAATATTAATCGGTTTAACACGCAGAGGGCAAAATATTATGTGCGATATACAAATTAATAATTTAAAAAATTGTGATTATTAGCCCTTATGTTTGTCAGTTTACATTAACAAACCAGTAAAACAAAACCCCTGGAGTGCAACAAATTATATAGAAATAGTAGTTGTGCGTGTATGTTTTTTAGGGACATGGTAGGGTGGAATACGATATGCAATGTATAGAAGAACTGAATAGCATTACATTTGTTATAAGTACAGAGCAGAAGGTTAATAGAACAAATAAGAAGCAGAAGCAGCAAGCACCCAATTTATAGTAAGTTATTTTGGAGATAAGTCGTCAATTTAACCATGTATTGTATTTTTTATTTGTAGGTTCCTTTTAAATTTTGCATTTGCTAAAAAATAGTTCAAATGTCAGTAAAAATCTCAACTTTTAAAAAGATATAAGATTGTTGCTTAATTTAAAAAAAACCGGTCGAGTGTAAGTTGGACAATTAGTGTTCCCTACAGTGATTGCTTTTAAAATAAAATAAAATCCTTACCTAGGTTAAGTTAATTTGATTCCTTACACCTTAAAATTCAATATGTATTTTTACGTTTTTTCTTAG
>CM032449.1:124454170-124514170 GCA_019049505.1 Pachyrhynchus sulphureomaculatus | reverse complement strand
TGTGGATAGGATAAAGGTTTTGGACATAGTTTCCACCTAAATTAGGAGAGGGTGTGAAACCATGGTTGGCGTAGGCAGGGGCGCATCCTCTACCGAGATCGTAGTGGAGTACCTGTCCGCTATGCTGGGTATCACAAGGAAGGATAGAATAACAAACATAACTATCAGACAACGAACAAAAGCAATAGATATTATTCAAAAAATTACGCAATCTAAATGGAGAGGGGCAGGCCATATAGCCCGAAGGGATGATAACCGATGGCGTAGGAGACTAACAGAATGGGGTAGACCACCAACAAGATGGAGCGATGACATTAAGAGTGGCAGGAAATTGGGTTAACACCGCTCAGGACAGAGGTCAGTAGAAGTTCTTAGAGGAGGCCTATATCCAGTACTGGATGAGGACAGCTGATGGATGATGAAGATCGATTTTAACTTATGGTGCCCCAACTTGGTGCATTTTAAGTAAAACTTTAAATATTCCGTAATAAAATTCTGAAAACGATAGTAAATGGCCCTAGACATACGCCCAATATAATCACACACAGGGACCTGTTAACAGATAAATATATATAAATAATTATTTAAAAGCTCCAGTAATTAACAACAAACTCATTTTAAATTTACCATTACAATCTCTAACAACAAACATAAATTATCTAAACACTGGTTTGTAAAATTTTCTAACCTAAATTTGGTCAAATTTCATTTTTGTTTTGATAACTGACCGACCTTTCAAAATGTTTCTTTTGTCAAAAACAATTTAGTAAATCCCGAAACCAAACAAATCTACTTACTTTACCTTAACAGAAGACCACGTATATGAACAGAGGCAAAAGATATTTTTATCTAATGTATAATATAATTTAAAAATAGTAATAATAATACCTACTATGCATATATATATATATATATATATATATATATATATATATATATATATATATATATATATATATATATATATATATATATATCTTCTTCTAGCCATTCTCTATCCTTCGGATATTGGACTCTCTCATGTGCTTCCATATATATATATATATATATATATATATATATATATATATATATATATATATATATATATATATATATATAGCGGATACCCATAAGCTATTATAAGCTTAAATATCTAAAAATCTAAACCTTTGTAGTTTGCTTTTCTGCGACGTTATCTCGATAATATCTGGGTGGTTCTTATATCGATAAGGAGTTTAAAAATCGTGCAAAAATAAAAAGGTAATGAAACTTTGTGAGCTATTTTAAACGATATTTGTTAGAGTTAACTATTTGGGGAATATATTTATGAATTAATAATTAATATACCATTTTTAATAATAACTTATTATTTTTATGAGTGAAATCATAGACTGAAATAGTAATTGTTTATATTTTAGTCAGTGTATATGTATAATAATTAAAAATGGTACGTTCAGATTAAAAAGATCAGTAAAAAAAAATCAGTAGTAAACATTCAAATATATGTGCATTTAAGCTTGGTTAGAATTAACACCAGAAAAAAATTGTCTCATATGAATGCGTATAGTAATTTTTAATACACTGAGTGGTTATATTATATATTAAGTTTTATCCTTCATTAATTCTAGTCTTTTATGATATTACTAATAACTAAGATGTTTATTAGAAACGCTATGATTATACTATAGATCGCTCGTTAAAAGTCCTTTTTATTGGCATTCATAACCTTTGATGAAGCGAGATTTAAAATTTGTATCCGTCATCTATTTTTGAAAGCCTTGACCTCTGTCATTTATTTATGAACAACGTGCGCTTAAAAATGTTGAATAAAATAGATAAAAGTTTTTAACATCTTAAAAACCTCACGTCTAAACAAGGTATTGTTGGTTGATTTTTAAAATATTTATAGTAAAAAAAAAAATGGTAAATGAAAAAAACTTTTATTGTACATCAAACTAATGCCCGAGTAAGCCTCTCGCACAGAAAAGGTGAGTTTCACTCTGGCGAAACGCCCCATGAAATCAAAATTCCCAAGGACCGGGGTTACGCTTTGATTCCCCTCTTTGCTCTTCTCACTTATTAGGTCAACGTAATAAACTAGACAAATTTGAACTAATTTATACGACCCCTATATTTTAAAAATAACCGGTCAAGTGCAAGTTGAACTTGCACAATTAGTGTTCCGTACGTTGATTGCTTTTAAAATAAAAAAAAATTTTGTTACAGAGGTATAAAATGATCAGTGACACACTCCAAATGAGTTTTCAACAAGATTTGTTTCCAATCCTTACTGAAAACTGATGACCTTGAAATTTTTTTTTTTTTTTTTTATATACCAGATACATTATTAAAGGTAATGCACTCGTGATTAATTTTCGTTCAATCTACACCCTGTATTTTTGATCAGTACTTTTCGAGATAAGGGGAGACAGCGATTTTTTTACGCGAATTTTTAAAAATAATACAAAGAAAAGTCTGCCCAAGTATTACATTATATATATATATATATATATATATATATATATATATATATATATATATATATATATATATTACTCGTGTTTTCACAAGCTTTCATTTGACACCACACTTGATGACCTAGTAAAAAAATTTTTTTTTCACTTCCGATTTCACCCCCCAAAACTAACCCATTAAGTCAAAATTTAACTTTCAAAACTACACGGCTCTGATAATGCCATCAATTCCTCTATTATTATCAAATTTCAACTTTCTATGACAAATAATTTAGGAGAAAATTGGGTGTGACAGACGGACAGACCGACAGACAGACACCGAAGTCATCTTATAAGTGTTCCATACGGAACACTAAAAATGAGCTTTTAAAAACCATAAACATGCTTTATATTAAGGCTATACTCGTATGGATCTAAAGTAATTTTGTAGCGAAACTGTTAATAAAAGGAATTTGGCAAAATATTAGTTTCCAGGTAATACCCTATTGACATAAAGTAAAAAACAAAAATATCTCGTTGTCAGAAACTAAAAATCAAAAAACGCAAAACATAAACATTTACCTAATTTTATACTTCCTGTTTTTCAGACGAAGAATTAAATTTTTGGTGGTGATAATAGACTTTTCACAAGTATTTTTAACATTAAATTTTAATATATCTCGTTTACAGAAAATAAGACTTTATATACTATTATAGTACCATGTTATATAAGTATATTTTACGTGATAAATAAGACTTTTTGTAAATAATAATCGGTCATTCATATGCTGATTTACCAATGCAATTTTTCTGGTGTCACATTCAGGGACAAAGGAAGATCGCAAATGCATTTTCAGCTATAACTGATAACAATTATCGCGACAAAAAAGAGAGGGAAAAAAAGAAATCTAAGGTTACAATGCATCATTTATTTATGGTTGAGGGCTTGGCGAAATTGATACATGTCATCAGCGAAATACAATTCCTTATTGTTCCTCTTCATTGTACCCATCAAGATAATTTATTAAATTGATATTAAATATAGGTAAGTAATGCATTTAAGTCGTCAAAAACTTAAATACAAATTTTATTTTGGAAAAATTAATCAATTACTTGTTTTAAAATTAAAACAGTGTTAATTAAAAATGAGAGTCACTTTAGAGGTATTCACTATTTTGAATTGTCATGTCGTAAATAATTAAAATTTATATACTGCGGATATAAATAATAAAAAATTTTACTTTCAGACATTTCTTGGACATATAATTTTTGTTACCGATAACGTCTATAATGTCTTCGTTTATTACAGTAACTGGTTTTTGCTACTTTAATAATAACGAGTTTCTAGGCAGAAATTATAACACTTTTGAGAAAATCATTGCGCATTTTTATAGACTTATGTAAGTATATGTTTAACTATGGTCAATATACATATTCGTAGAGGAGCTCGGGAGATTGGTTCAAGATTTCTTATTGCAGTACAGTAATACACACAATACTAAAGTTGTATCATTATAACTTGTATATTATAACATGGCAATTTTTTTCTATAAAGGGGAAATAACATAATAGAGAGATCTTGCAACGCTAATTTTTCACATGGCTTTGTATTAATCGTTATCTCAAGAATGCGCAGTATTAACGCGAAGGAATTGCAAGGCTAGGTTAGTATTTATTTTCTATAAACTTAGAGGATTTTGCTTCATTCATTTCACGGTTAAGCACACCGGTTATTAGTATTTGATGGGTGAACACAAGTTTCCAAATTAAAGTTGGGTCTAGTGTTTCTTTTTTTTTTTTTATTGGTCTAGCACACGTGCTGCAGGGAAGTCCCTAAAGCGCTCCAGGAGCGGCACGAGTGCGGAAAAAGCGATTCACGTTGTTCTTGAATCGCTGTAAATTGTACTCGGTGGGAAACACAGCGCTGGGCAAATTATTCCAAAGGGATGACGTTCTCCATATAAAAGATTGCTTGAAAAGCGTTGTACGCGGAGTAACAAGCTGAACCTCATACGGATGCGAAGCACCAGCGCGACGTGTATTTCTAACATGCACCGCTTTGGGAGGAATTAAGTGGGCTACATCCTTCGAACACCTTCCATGAAAATACTTGTAGAACAGACTCAAGTCGCCAACCGTTCTTCGATGTTCCAGCGAATCAAGGCCGCCGGTCAATTCCGGGTCCCCCAATCAGACGGACCGCTCTTCTCTGAACAGAATCCAACAAATGCAGTGTATGTTTGGGAGCGGAGCCCCAAACGTGGGAGCAGTATTCCATAGTTGGTCGAATTTGGGCTTTGTAAAGAATTAACAGTTGTTGTGGGGTGTAAAGCTTTCTGGTTCTAAATAATATTCCCAACTTTTGAGAAGCTCTCCTTGCTATGCCTGCAACATGTTCATGCCAAGACATATTTACTCCCAAACTAACGCCCAACAAATTGAGCGACGATGCTAGGGGAATGGAGTGCCCCGACATAACTATGTCGGGATCAGCAACGTTAACTTTTTTAGAAAAAAAAACTGCCGCTTAAGAAAAAACGCCGTTACTCCCGATAGTTTTACCAGATCCGACATTGTAGGTGATGGAAATTGCCTTTTCCGTGCAGTTAGCTTACACTTATATGGCCACCAAAACCATCATGAAAGACTCCGAGAGGCTGCTCTAAGATATATACAACAAAACTGGTCGGAACTTAACACATTTTCATTAATTGAGGACGACGATATGAAAGACTTCAATAACTACTATAACTATATGAGGAAAAATGGCACCTATGGAACGAGCCTAGAGATACTTGCCCTCTTGGAAACCCAGAATAGCAACTTTCATATCTTCTCAAAACAACGAAGAACAAGAGATACAAAAATAACTTTTAGGGACAAGCCAACAATAATAAGCACAAGAAAACACACCGAAACTATTTACCTTCTACTAACAGGCAACCCAATGTCGGGACACTTTGAGTTTCTGACACCACAAAACACTAAAAACATCCCAAACAACAGTAGACCAATAAAAGAAGCATCGGGCGAGCGACGTAACGGTCGAGGACGTCGCGGGAAATGGCAGCTCGACCAAAACGATGAAGACCGGGCAACTGACAATGGATCTGCCAAAAGTGTTGTGCCGGCGAGTAAGCCGACACCCACCAAGGCGGGAAAATCAAGGCAACGCATGAGTTATACTACAGGTATGTTTCTATCACTTCCTTCAATATTCCCAAGGTAATATGAACGTGCGATAAATAAAATTTCATTTGAAATTAGCCATTGTGCCAAAGATTGCAAAATTCCAACCTAATCTGAACACTAATTACCTGCTAGTGTTATTTGCAATAAAATATTATCATTTTAACTTTATTGTATTTTCTCAGTGGTTTGTATACCTAAATAGGAAAAAAACAGGCCCTACCATAACAGCGATAAGAATAACGAACTTCAAATAACCTCTCTTATAAGTTCCTAAATAAGGGAAATCATTATTCTTAATAAAGGTTTCTTTTATTTTGTTTCAATACTGAGCAAGCTCCAAATAACGATAACAGCTGAGTCCTTATATTTAATTTATTTCCTTGACTAGTGCGCAAGCTCCAAATAAAGATAAGGACATTGGCCTACCAAAATAAGCGTTGCAAAATCTCTCTAATAACAAGGACAACCCTTTTTTTTTTATTTTAACGGTCAAAAATTTTTGACCGCATTATCAAATGTATAAAGTGAATTATGATCATGTTTATAAATGAAATTAAATTAAAAGTATAGAGGTGATTTTTACAGATTAATAAACGAAGTAATTTTTTGTACAATTTCATATAATTTTTTTCATCAGTTTTCTTCTTGAATAAAAATAATTCTCGCTTATCCATATGAATTATATCTTTTAAATAACGTTAAGAAAGGTTTACTATTATGTTCGTTTGTGGATTAAACAATTTCATTCAAATGCGTGACGATCACTGGTATCGGTCTCTTTGGGAGATACAAGTATGTGTAATTAACTATTTTTCTGTAGCTCTGAATCTAATAACACAGTACAACAAATTTTTACTTCTTATAAGGTGATTTCCATAGTATTTTTCCTGCAGAAAACGAAACGGTTTACGAAATTGTGAGGTTTATTACGTCTAGTTTTGGAGATTTTCGTGATTGAAATTGCAAAAAACAAGGTTGTGGGGTATTTTGCGCAACACATTTTAGATTTAAATCGAAGTGAGACACTGGTCATTGTATGAAAATTAGGGATAAAGCATCTATTATTAAAAAATAATTAATGATTTTTAATACTGCACTGGCTACACATAAACTCGGGGATGCGAATCAATTTATCGCGTTTAGAGTGCAGTCTCACGGTTCGCTGGTGAGATGAGAGTTTCAGTATTTAGAAAAGTATTAAGGATCTTTCACATATATTGTGTAACTAATTTTAATATGCTAATTTGGTTATAGCACTCTTGACTCGTGAAGTAGACGCGCATGGATGAGTGTCCCGGCCGTTAAAATTAAAAATAAGTAACCGTTAAAGGTTCCAGTATGGAATTCAACTATTTCTTATTGATACTCATGTTTTGCTTTTGGTTTGCACATAATATGGAGTGTCTATCAATCCTTTAACACAGTATACAGAATCTTCAAAAACAAGTTTTTTTGCAATTCATCACCCTATGCAACCCCCGAGCTAAAGTGTCTTGTACCGTGTAATTATAAAACTGACAGGTATTAAAAATGGAGTATCAAATTGACTTTTCTTTTGTCGTGAAAACAGAAGGCATGCACACTCACTTTCACAAAATATGTATATATTTTCATAAATTCACAAGCATTATTTATTTAATAATGGTTCCATGTAAAGATAAAAAATAAGTGTATGATATATTAGATTGTATTGTTGAAAATGAAATACTGAAATTAATTTAACCACAAATGTTCGAAAACGGTAAGTATTAATGTGCAATTGTAGTGAAAAAGTAAAGCAAATATACACAGTTTAGCCATAAATTCTGTCAATTGTGGGTTGCAGTCAGGAATGCAAACCGATGACATCATTTCTTTGTGTTAGTGTCATATCCGATACGGATGTAAGCGACCTTCTCGCTTTTGCCTATGGTTGATGCCTTTTTAAGTGAGACAAAGGCGACCTACAGTTTTATGCCGGTTACGAGCAGCTAAAGGGCTTTACTAGGCACGATACTACGAGTGGTTTGCTTCCTTGTTTTCCCCGAAGATGGCATCATTGCAGACGTGTTATTTCATTATCATGAAAAGGGAAGGTACGAAGACCGTGTTGCCGTTTTAGCGTTCCTTAAACTGGGAAAAAGCGCGTGGGAGGTATTTTTGTCCTTAAAATCTGTACCAGCTCGCTCTTCCTGAATTAAAAAAGTTATCAAAGCCGTGTGTTCCCGTGTCGACAGAAATTCTCTTATGAAACAAAAAGTGTTAACAAGAGAAATAGAAATCTCTCAGCGCCTAATCGCCCAAATTATTAAAAAGATTTAGGAACGAGGGCGCATAAAAGACTTACTAGCTATTTGCACAACCTAACGTTGACTAGAAAGCGATGGTCCATCATTTATTAAAGCTGAAAACCAGGCTTCCGATAGTCCAGATTTGAATCCATTTGAATATCGACTGAAATATATTCTCGAAGAAAAGGCTCGTCGACGCAGACATCGAGATTTGGAGTCCGTGAAAATATATCGTTCACGTAATTGCCGAAATTATGATTCGATGGGTGCATTCTGTCATCGATGAATGACCTAAATATTTAAAGCTTTGTTGTGCGAACAACGGAGGATATTTTGAATACTTCTATATGGCTTTAAAGCATTTTCAATGTAGTTTTTATTTTTTTTTTTTAAATTTTGTTGTCTTCATCTCAATAGTTGATGAGGAGTACTGAACTATTTTATGGCTAGACTGGGTATAACTTTTAATCCCTTTAAATTCAAAATCTCGAAAACCAAACTTGACAATATTTACTGACAAAAACTAGCGACTCTAACTCTACTACTCACACAAGAAAATATTTTCAAATTAAAATTTTATATTGCAATTAACCACATAAGAACAAAATGTAGCTGACATATTGAAGGTAGAAAAATCACCTTTTTTATGGGTAATAAAAAAAAGTATACTAATTTAATTAACATTCGTATTATTTTTTTAAGCCGTGAACTAAACCATTATTTCTTAACGAAATGTCAGATGTACATATGTTCAAATTAAGATTAAGCGTATTTTATTCTTATTTGATAATATTGCAAATATGTATGCCAATTAAAAAGTATGTTTCTACATACCTTAATATCTTCAAAACTAAAAGAGATGTTGAAATCTGGATCGCGTGACCCGTCCGGTTTGGTTCCCGAGATTTTGGAGCTCGACGCTTTTTGCTGAAACATCCTTTATATTAGGAAGTTTTAGCAAACTTAATGACTCCAGATTAGATTTCCGATTGCCAATGGTTTTTCTTTTTAACAGTAATCTGTTAGTTGAATATTGCTAATAAAAAGATTGTCAATGAGTCAAACATTTTATATTTGTGTTAATCTAGATGATATTTTATCAATTTAAATGAGATTTAAATATAAACGTTAATAAATGGTTATAGGTGATAATAAATGAAAAATTTACGAATTAAGTAGTATTGGTCCTAAGAAAGACAATAACTAGCATAATATAAACGTAGTATAAGTACAGTCATATAATGAAGTAGTAAACACTCAAATGAACTATGGTTATCTCGTATACCTATATGTACCTATATCCATTGGATTGCTATTTCCGTATGAGTAATAAATGCCATAGAGCGAAAAATGATGAATGTTAAGGTATAATGATAATATGAATAGCCCATACTTTATTGATAATAGTACAACAATCAATAACAATCATTCTTATATTCTAGCTAACGCTTTTGTTTCATTGCTTCAGAATAAACACACCTTATACAGCTATCCCTATTTATTTTTGCATTAATTTATAAATATGCTTTTACAATTTTGACAAAAATATAAAAAAAAACATAATAATTAACCTGTCAATACTAACGTTACTCGTCGCGGGTGGACCAGCTTATTCCAAAGCTTTTAAAAATAATATCATTAATTTTATATTTGAAAAAATTGAATATTAAACCATTTCTTGATTTTATTCTGCTGAAGTAATTAACTGCTACTACATCACCTACTTTTCTGATGTAAAGCCCCGTCCGAAAAACAAGAACATTTACCAGAAAATATGGCCATGTATGTTAGGTATGCATGGGCATATATTTAATTGGTGAAAATTGTAATGTTTTATTTCATGTGACAATCAAAAATCCAGTCCAGAATAAAGAAAAAATTCCAATTCAATTAAAGCAAATAATTAAATTTAATAGCGATCTTCCTTTGTACCAAATGCAAGTCATGAAAGCAGAATAGTGTTGTTTAATTTCCAGATGAAAAAAATAGAGTAAAATATCTCACCTTTTCCTGTTTCTTCGATTTTTTATCCTTTTCTTTTTCTTTTTCTTTTTCCTTCTCCTTTTCTTTTTTCTTCTCTTTCTCTTCTTTTTTCTTTTGTTCCTTTTCCTCTTTTTTCTTTTTTTCCTCCTCCTTCTTTCTTTCCTTTTCTTTTTCTTTTGATTTTTGTTTAGGAGGTGGTTTTACCTTAAATTAAATTTTAAATTTATATCTGAAATTAGATACGAGTGATAAATTTTGATTTGATAAAAAGAATCGGCCGAATGCACTATTGTGTATCAAATAATTTTATAACAATTTGGACATATATCGACTGACAAAGTCTGCGGTAGAGTAGCATCAAAAATTCAATACTAACTGCCTTAAATCACTCAGCAATATCTATTTAAGAAATCTTCAAGAGTCTATATATAAATAATAACCGTTCAAGTGCAAGTTGAACTTGCGCAATTAGTGTTCCGTACGTTGCTTTTGAAATAAAAAAAAATTGTTACGGAGGTATAAAATGAACAGTGACTTCACAAAACACACCCCTAATGAGTTTTCAACAAAGTTTGTTTCCAATTTTTAATGAAAACTGATGACCTTGAAATTTTTGTTTTTTTTTATATACCAGATAAATTATTAAAGGTAATGCACTCATGATAATTTTCGTTCAATCTACACGCCATGGAGAATATTCCAGAATTTTTTCAAAATTTTTTAATAAGTACTTTTTTAAAAATAATACAAAGAAAAGTGTGCGCAAGTATTACATTTTATATATATATATATATATATATATATATATATATATATATATATATATATATATATATATATATATATATATATATATATATATGTATATATATATATATATATATATATATATATATATATATATATATATTTACTCGTGTTTTCACAAGCTTTCATTTGACATCACACTCGATGACCTAATAAAAAAAAAAAATTTTCACTTCCGATTTCACCCCCCAAAACTAACCCCTTAAATCAAAATTTAACTTTCAAAACTACACGGCTCTGATGAGGCCATCAATTCCTATATTAGTACCAAATTTCAACTTTCTATGTCAAATAGTTTCGGAGAAAATCGGGTGTAACAGACAGATAGACAGACAGACACCGAAGTGATCTTATAAGTGTTCCGTACGGAACACTAAAAAGAGTTAAGTGTAAGGTGGACTTGCGCAATTAAGATTCCATACTGTGATTGCTTTCAAAAAAACATAAAATTCTTACCTAGGGTAAGTTAATTAAGTCTTTGACATGTACATATCTAAAGATCCAATACATATTTTCACGTTTCTTCTTACTTAATAATGTATAATAGTTAGCATTTTAGCGACCTAATCGATCTAGAATCTCGCAATAAAAGACTAAAACAAATATTTATAACAAAATATTTAATTATAAACAAATAAAATAAAATTTTATTTTGTTTCTAGACCAGTGAAGCGAGGAAATGTACGAAAAATAATCTACCTCCACCATGTTGTAGGGAAACATAGTTTTCAGTATTTTTTTACTATTTTTTTTATACCAGATAAATTGTGAAACGTAATGCACTCGGGATAATTATCGCTCAATCTACACTTTATAGAGAATATTTTTAAAAAATTTTTTGATATGTACTTTTCAAGATAAGGTAGGTGGACAGGGGTGTTTGGCCATTTTTTAAAATAATTCTAAGAAAAGTGTACGCAAGTATTACATCATATAACTTTTGAACTCGTGTTTTCACAAGCTTTCATTTGACACCTCACTCAATGACCTGGTAATTTTTTTTTCATTTCATTTCATCCCCCAAAAACTAACCCCCTAAGTCCAAATTTAACTTTTAAAACTACACGGCTCTGATTGGGCTATCAATTTCTATATTTATGCCAAATTTCAAGTTTCTATGTCAAGTAGTTTCGGAGAAAATCGGGTGTGACAGATAGACAGACAGACAGACAGACAGACAGACGGATAGACACCGAAGTGATCTCATAAGTGTTCCGTATGGAACACTAATTATCGGAATGGGAAAAGTCTCAATCACTTTATTTTTTTTGGTTTAAAATCGGTACCTTCGGTCTTGATTAGGATTATTGATAGCTGATTAATTATATATGTGGTTGTGACAATGAATTTAATAATTTGTTGAAAATTTCTTTAACCAAATGTTGATTATATTTATTATTTATAATACCCCACAAAATAGGTTTAAAAAAATACTGCTAATATATTGAATTCACTCTTGTATCTTGACTGACAGATGACGAAACAAAAATGTAGTTAGACAAGCAAGGTAACATTAAGAACAATTAATGGATCAAAGGATGGTGGGAAATAGCATTTAGAAAAATTAATATTGAATCAAAAGGAGATAAAATTTTTATTAGCTCGTATAAATATATTTAACCTGTATTTTTGAACATTACATAAATAGGTGCAAGTACTTACTTTCACTTCCTTTTCGTTTCCAGCACAACATGTACTTTCCTGTAGCAGAAAACAGAACACATAGAGCAAAAAGAGTATACTCATGCCATAGAGATAGGTAAAGAATCCTTCGTAATAATAAAGGGGAATGTTGTGAGTGACTACATCGGAGATTACATATGCTATACACACTACAACGAGTAGTTTGGCGTACACAAAACTCATGATAATGAAGAGGGACGTTCTGAAACAAAAATAACATCATTATATTACTATATTTCTTTTAGTTCACAACTAAATGGAACAAATATCAATGTGTGTGAAAATGGTTTACATTAAATTATATACATATATACATATATATATATATATATATATATATATATATATATATATATATATATATATATATATATATATATATTTATTTATTTATTTATTACAGCTCTAGAAGACGTATTTCGCAAACTTGATTAGATAAAGAAGGGCCTAAAGATAGATAGTGTTTCTGAGTCATTTAAGGTTCGCAGACGATCCTGTGGTCATCGGTAGTAATCCACATGAGTTACAAGAAATGATAAATCTTAAATTACCAAAGATAATAAGTCTTAAGATAAATAAAAGTAAGACAAAAATATTAATCAACACAAATAACAAAGGAACAGTTCTCGAGATTGTTAGGAATTATGTGTATCTAAGGCAAAAAATTACTACGACTAAAGACAGTGCCTTGGATGAAATTTCAAGAAGAATCAGGCTTGTATGGTGCGCATTTCAGAAATTAAGTTATATATTCAAAGAGAAAGCCATCCCAAATAAGTTAAAGGCCAAAGTTTACGACCACTACCCGTAATTACATACGACGCCCGCGCTGAAACTTGGACACTGAATAGCCGATATACAGAAACTAGCTCGGACCTAGAGAGCACACGAAAGACAGATGATCGGGATAAAACTTAAAGATAGAAAAAGAAACTAGTGGATACGTGAAATTAAAGGATATTATAGAGCAAGTAGGTGAAAGAAAGTGGTAATGGGCTGGACATGTAACAGGGATGTCCGATGATTAATGGACCAAGCGGACATTAGAATGGAGATCATGAGAATAGAAAAAGAGCGTAGGACGTCCCAAAACAAGATGGTGGGATGATATACAGAGGGTTGTGGGCATTGGATGGATGACAACAGCTGCAAATAGAGTGAGATGGAAATTCAGGCTGAACGCCTACATCCAGCATTGGATAGAACTAGGCTTATAGTGATATATATATATATATATATATATATATATATATATATATATATATATATATACAACTATTAATAGACGAATGGGTATACTCGTATAGTAGTAATAAAAGACCAGCACCAATACGGTAAATTGTTTTTCTTATAAATGTAAGTACAGTTAAGGTATCAGCATCTTCCTGGTTGTAGAATAACAAAGTATGGTACAATTCAAAATAACGATAAAATATAGACAGGACCGCAAACTAATTGTTATTAAGAAATTTGAAATAATTTTGAAATGACATTCCTAATACCAATTGTTAGTGCGTTATTTTTTGATTTAATTTTTTAATAATTTCATCTGTTAGACATAAAAATTTTAAAATATCTTAAATATATAAATAATCATTTGGACGACAGATTGAATTATTAAGTAACACATCTCTGTGGCCTTAAGATATTACATGGAAAATTGTCCACACTTGTGCGGAAAATACCATTTTCCGATCAAAAAATGGATTAGAAACTTATGTTCTGGGCGATTGTGTAATTGTGTATTATTAATGGTTTATGAGCTTAGCAGCATAAGAAAACCTGAAGGGCCAGGTGCCCCCTGCATTTGTTGGCTATGGCTAAAATTGGGTGTAAAGGCACTTCAGTTAACTATTTTCTTTTATTCTGATTTTTATACTCTTTTTAAAATTATTTATAAGACACCTACACTCTGTTCTATGGTCGAAGAACATAACATCATAGAGAAAGCATCTCATCTATAATGCAGTATTTAAGAACATCGTGTTATACGGTTGTGAAACTTGTTAGTTGACGAAACGATTGGAATAGAAACTAATGGCACTCAAAATAGATTATTGGCGAAGATCGGCTGTCAAGAATGGACAGAGTTCGAAATGAAAGAATAAGGGATGTAATGAAAGTAAAAATCACGATTATTGAGGAAATTCAAGAATTATAACTTATATGGTAGGGATATGTGGAAAGAATGGAAAAACACCGAATACCAAAGATAGTTCTAAGAGCGACATGGTTTGGAGGTGTTCAGAGCGCAATGTCAGAGAGAAATCTAAAACCGGATAGATGATGATTTAAAATCAGTCAGATTTTTAGCCATGCAGTGTTTTTCGGTTTAAGATCATTAGCCGATGGATATACATTATTATTCCCTTGGATAAATACCCGGTTCCCTGCGCACACTCTGCAGCTTTCATTTAAAGGGTTACATACACCTGGGCTCTGCAAAAAGTATGTACATTTAAAAAAATATTTTAAAGCTTATTAAGTGAATGATACAAAAGAATGGCGATAACATATTTTTGTTGTACTTTAAATAATAAGAAATATTTTTTTAAACATGTTAGAAATGTTAACATTATTTTTTATATGGACCATTGACGAAAACTATGGCGCCTCCTTGTCTGTGGGATAACTTCACAAAAAATAACTCAATATGCAAAAATAAAAATTAATCTTGTAAAATAGTGTATTACGTAGGCTGAAAAGTTTTTGATCTGACACATAGATGTAGCCCTTTTCAAAAAAATCCATACGATTTTTAGGAAGTACCAACCTTCAAACGATACCTGTTAAAATTTCATGACACTTCGACGATTAATTTACAAGTCACAGTGGTTTTAGTGACACTATTTTTGATATTTTTAAAACAATGGAAAAAATCGAATTTCGTGTGTTGATTAAACACTGTTTTTTGATGGAAAAAAATATCGTTCAATCAAAGCAATGGTTTGATAAGTGTTGCGGGGACTCTGCCCCTAGAAAATCACACATCATTTATTGGTATGCTGAATTTAAATGCGGTCATACAGACACAAATGATGCTGAATGCTCTGGACGCTCAAATGAGGTGGTTACACCGAAAAACATTTAAAAAATCCACAAAATTGTTTTGGATGACCGTAAACTGAAATTGCGTGAGATAGCTGACACCCTAAAGATATGAAAAGAATGTGTTGGTTACATTTTGCATGAACATTTGGGCATGAGAAAGGTCTGTTTGAAATGGGTACCGCGTTTGCTCACAATGGACCAAAAACAACAACCTGTTGTTGATTCTGACAGCTGTTTCGACCTACTTAAGCGCAATGAAAACGATTTTTTTCACGCGATATGTGACAAGGGATGAAACATGGATCCACCGCTACACACCGGAATCAAATCGGCAGTCAGCTGGGTGGACAGTAGCCGGTGAAAGCCGCCCGAAGTGATCAAAGACACAACAGTCGGCTGGGAAGGTTTTGGCCTCTGTATTTTGGGATACGCGTGGAATAGTTTTCATCGACTATGCTGAGAAGGGAAAAAACCATCAATAGCGAATATTATATAAAGTTATTGGTGCATTTGAAGGCAGAAACTGCAAAGAAACGATCCTAAATGAACAAGAAAAAAGTGATCTTTCATCAAGACAAGGCACCGTATCACAAGTCAATGGTTACAATGGTAAAATTGCGTGAATTGAAATTCGAATTGCTTCCTCATCCACCGCATTCTCCAGATTTGGCCCCCAGCGACTATTATCTATTCGCAGACCTCAAAAAAATGCTCGCGGGAAAGAGATTTGGCTCGACTGAAGAAGTTATCGCTGAAACTGAGGCCTATTTTGAAGGCAAAGACAAATCCTTCTACAAGAAAGGTATAGAAATGTTAAAAAAGCGTTGGACTGATTGTATCGCTCTTGAAGGACACTATGTTGATGAATAAAGTCAAATTTTGCAAAAAAATGTGTTTTAAGTAGCTAGACCAAAAATTTTTCAGCCTAAGTGTAAATAGTTAAAAATTGTTGAAGGGTTTTATTCTTTCAGAAATAAAAAAAATTACGGTGTTTCAAACTTTAGTATGCAATTTTCGATCAAAAAAAATTATGTTTAATTATTTATAAAAAATTGTCTGTTAGAAAAATTAAAAAAAACCTCTCGACATTTTGTAGAAAAAGAATGAATATTAAAAATTGACTGAGTAATATTGGAGACAGTGCCTGAACACAGATAGCGGTTTCAATCCGACGCCAGGTCACATTTAATACTATAACTTTGTAATGGAATGGAATTTTCATAAAAAAAACTTTTTGAAATTTTTGGTATACAGAATAAAGATTCCTAAAAAAAAATCCAATTTATGAAAATTCGAGGTGTATGTAACCGCTTAAAAGCAAAATTAAATTAGGCAAATACCTATGGGCCCACTTATTAACAGGCTTTCCTTAATAAATTAAAGAGAAATTTTGGTCCCATTTTCGGCTTTATAGTTTTGTAGGGTGTCCCAAAATAGTTTAATAATTAGGCCTTTAATTAACTTAGAGTTACACTACACTCCTAATGAACACTTCATTTATAGCATAAGCTATTATTTTAGAACGTTTTACTTTTTTGCTTATCGATTATGATTTCTTGACAGCGTGTCCTGGGTAGGCTTCGTGTGAGAGATACAAAGTTTTCATTGTTCGAGAAATCATAGTTTCTGGGATTAAACTCTGTCAATTTGGAGTAGCGTTCTGATGTTTGCTTGCGATTGCACGAGGCATCGTCAGAGATCTTTACTCTTTAAGATTCCACTTCTAAATTCAGTGTCGGGCGAAGAGTAAAGATCCCTAAAGGTACCTTGTGCAATCGTAGGCAAAATCTCTGAAAGTTACGTCAAATTGAGACAATTTTAACTCAAGAAGCACAGTTTTTGATCTAACCAAAGCCTTGAAAGCTTCCTGTTAATGTTTTTATTGTTTGTTTATAAGGACTATCAATTACAATTTCGAAATAATTTGCCTTTTCTGTAGTAATAGCAGTTTATATATTTTTTTATCCACTAAGGAATTTTTAATTAAAACGAAAAATAACAAAATAAAAAGACGTGTTATTATCGTAACATAAATATCTACTTTTGCAATAAGGTCGGAAGATTGCACTACATGTATTAATTCTCTCATGTTCTCTTTACGATGCCCTTGATATAATTTGGAAGATTGTTAAGGGTCGTTATCTTGTTGAAAGATAAACTTGTGAATAATAATATTTAGCCCAGATAGTACGACATATTTTTATAGGAATTGCAAGTATCCTTTATTTAGTTTCCCAATTATTTTTACCAATTCTCTGGCTTACTGCCACTCAAAAAACCCCAAACTACAATACTACCATCCCAGTGCAAATTTCTGAAACCCTTTCAACAGTTGAGCGGTGCACAAATAATCTATTATGAGATCCTAAAAATTTGGAAATTCGATTTATCCATCCAAAGAACGCTGTTACAGTGGTTTATGGTCTAGTCTCTATGTGTTTTAGCCTAGTGCAATCTGTTTTGGTTATGTCTGATTATTAGTTTAAGTTTCCTGCCAGCTACACATCTTCTTAGGATTTCACATCACAGTTCTTAACAATAGTAGTCAAGACTGGTTCAACGCTAGTTTGATTTGAGCATCACTGGGATGAACTTATCTTCTCGTTCTGTTGTGACTTTAGGCCAACCAGACCTTTTGTTGTCTTCATTGGTTCCTGTTACGTGTTTTCCTGTGAGAGTTTAATGGTCGTTTTTATTTGAAATATCGAGTTTTGTTGCAATTTCTAGCTTACTATAGAGTTCCTCATGTAGACTAGAAATGACATTTTGCTGTTTGAAACTCAGCTGCATCTTTTTTGCGGTTTTAAAAACAAACAATAGTGCAAACACGTTTCCTTAATGTGAAGCTATTTATTAAACTCATAAATAAGCCACCATTTTTGGATCAGGTAATATAAAGATAATAATGTGTGCCGTCGAAAACTGACAAGAATTTGTATATGTACATGTATATATATATATATATATATATATATATATATATATATATATATATATATATATATATATTTCAATGTATAGTTCCCGCCGTATTGTGCCAAAGGTCGTTGTTGGTGTTCGAAAAAGTCTGATGTTTCTAGTAAACAGTCATATTCATAAAATGGGCCACGACGGAAATAATTCGGTTCTTTGGATACCTGAGATCAACCGTTTATGACGTTGTGGCAAAATATACGGGTTTAGAACAGTCCAACAAAGGTTTCAGTATGTCGGCGAGGAAGAGTTACTCGAAAGAATGCACCGTGAGGACCCCCGCAGTTGTCGAAAGGACTTAATTGCTGATTTGGGAGGACCCATGGCAATAGTTACGAATATTGGCATCGACTGTGGATGTTAGCGTGTAAAAAAATGAAGTATGTATATGAAATGTAATCACGTGCATGGCAGCACTACCGCGATGTCTAAAAAGGTACCATGAAATACAAATGTATGTGTATGTATCTGGACAATGTTGACAGATCTAACGACATCCTTGTCGATCGGGTAATCCAAATTCAGGCGTGGAAGTGACTGATAAAATAAAACGAGTCAACAATGCCTTGAATTGCCGAAAAGAACCTTCTATATAAGTGGTACACACTAAAGATACGATAGATGCTCTTCGAGGCTGTTAAAACCAAGGGAGTTGTTCGTTGAAATTTGCTATTGTGGCCTCCTAATAGCTTTGATTTAAATCCCTTGTGCTAGTAGGTATCAAGCGAAGCTTAAAGGGTCAGCAAACAGCCCTGGCATTCCAAATCGCGTCATTAAGGACCGCTATTGGAGCAGCATTCGCCCACATGGATAGCGCAGCATTACGGCGTGCGTGTGGATGCTTCAGGCCATCATTCAATTTTTCATGGCACCTCATGTGAAAATTTTTTTTGAAATATTTAATTTTCAGCCAACAGTGAAGCAAAAGTGCGTACCGTGATTTTCTACTTTTAAGGCGCAATAAAGGACAAAATTTATTCTTCGGACAAGTATCTGTTACTGGAATTCTTTTATTAAAGAGATCATGCAACGTTTATTTTGGTAGGCCTTTATTTTTATTTTAAGCATAGGCCCACCGTTTGGAGCTTGCGTAGTAGTAAAGGGAAAAAATTGAAGATTCAGCTGTTATCGTTGTTTGAAGCATACGTCCACCATTTGGAGCTTGCGCAGTATTGAAACTAACCTTTATTAAGGATAACGATTTCCTTTATTTAGGAACTTATAGGAAAGGTTATTTGAAGTTCGTTATTCTTATCGCTATTATGGTAGGGCCTGTTTTTTTCCTACTTAGGTATATAAACCACTAAAAAATAAAGTAAAATTGAAATAATTATCTTTTATTGCAAGTAACACTGACAGCAGTTAATTAGTGTTCAGATTATGTTGAGATTCTGCAATCTTTGGTACAATGGCATTACAGTGTGTAGTGCTAATTTCAAAATAAAATTTAATTTATCGCACATTCGTATTACGAATGCCCAATTGTAATTTGGAAACTTGTGTTGACTCATCAAATACTAATAACCGATGTGCTTAGCCATGAAAAAAATCACCTAGGTTTAGAGAAGATTTTATACGAACCTAACCTTGCAATTCCTTCGCGTTAATACTGCGCATGCTTGAGATAAAGATAAGGACAAAGGCACGTGAAAAATAAGCGTTGCAAAATATCTCTAATTTTAAAAGGTTTTGTTTAAAACAAAACTGGTAAACAAATAACAGAAATGTAGATATGGATGATGAATGTAATTTACTTTATAAAAAGAAAATTGTATATATTTTTAGTAATGACCAAATTATGTATATATTAAGAATGATGATGTATATGATTTATGCATAAGCTCTTATCTAAGTAAATGATAAAATATAGCAATGTTGTAAAAATCACAAAGTTATAACAACCATTATTACAACTTTTACATAAACATATGAAATTCAAATTAATTTGCAATGTCAGGTCATATTTAATATTTGAAGGACCTTATAATTTTGTGGTTAATAGATACAGTTAACAATTTGCATTCTTTTTCTTTTTTTGAAAAAATACATACTGGGCATCATCAGCAACACAAAAATATTTCATAAATCTGTTATCGCCAAACATTTTTTCCGTTTTGTATTTCACTTTTTAAACACAAAACAATATTGACCCACTTGCAGTAAACTCCCGAAACTAAAAATAATATAAGTGATACGCGCAAACTTAAACTACTGACTATACTCTGGATATCGTAAAATATCTTGACTCAGTCGGATAGTTTACTATTTTTAATTCCCCGCTACTTTTTCTTTTCTAAAATAAATTCGGAATTTATATAATATCCTTGAAAATTTTATTGTGGAATCACTATTTTCTGTCGGATGTGTTAACAGCTCTCTGTAATTAGAGGATTATGAAGAAATTAAATTATAAAGTAGAAAACATAATTAGAATTTTCGTCGCGATATTAGAATGTGATTATATATTAATGTGGTATGATTTAAAACTCTTTATAATTATTTCCTAGATTATTACAGTGGACCTTGGTTGGTGTGTGAATCCTTGGCTTGTGAATCTCAGGATTCGTTCAGTGTCCTAATCTCGAAGAGTAGGGATTTCTGAAGATGCTCGTTAGCGTAAGCAAAACGTCGGAAAATTATTCCAATTTGACACGGTATAATCCTAAGAACCACCGAAAACTATTTTTTTCCCGCTAAAGTTTCGGTTCCTTTATTTGGAATTCCTTAGCTGAACTATAAATGATATATATCACAAATCTTATATAGTTGAGTTCTTGTTTGTCGCTTTGAATGTTTTGACGCATAAATCTACATTTTATTCGTGGCATGCTATTTACTCTAAATTAATGAAGTCAAGTGGATACTACACTTTCTACACACCACATTAGAACCCGCTTGGTAGTTCGTAGTACAAAAAACCGCTTGATAGATTTGGGTATTAATGATAACTTTTAGTTTAGTGCGAAATCCATTAAACTAGTGCTCAAAATTAATGTGATAAAAACAGTTTCTTCGAGAATTCCATATTAAGAATTATAGTAAACTGTCAGGGAATTTGACATAATTGAATTTGTCATCCTTTGACTTTTAGCCATTATTCAAAGTTGCTGCGATGAAACAAAGATTGCTTTGAGGATTCAAAGAACAGAAGAATATTTGAGCTGACCAAGAACTACGTTTAATAAAGTGTTAGCCGATTGCCTCGGATTATTTCTATGCAACTTTTGAGCGCTATTCAGAGTTGTTGTGATAAAAAAAAACTTTCTTAGAAGATTCAAAGAGTAAAAGAATAATTGACAGTTTGTCAGGAATTACGTCATAGTAAAGTTTAGTGTTAGGTCTTAAATGGAATTTTTTAATTATTGACCAGTACTCAAAACTGATGACGAAAAAGCTTTGCATTAGAAATTCAAAAAGTGGAGAAAATAATTCACAGTTTATCTAGAACCACGTTATAGTAAAGTTTTTTCAATTGGGAAATCCTTAACCTTTGGAAAAAGTTGCGGTGATAAAAATTCTAGGATTGAAAAATAGAAGAATAATTGATAGATTGTCAACAGTTATGTTATAGTAAGGGTTCAGTCAATTTGACCAAGATCGTTATATCATAAGTTCAGTGTAGAATTTTCAAGGCTTTGAATAATATTAAAAATTGATGCTTTCTCTGAAGATTAAAAAAATAAAAGAGCAAGTGATAATTTTCCCAGAACTATGTTGTAGTAGAGTTTCATAAAATTTGAACGGGGTTATGTCAACGCTAAATCTTTTAGGCTTTGACTGGTACTGGAATTGCTGTGAGGAAATAAGTTTTCTTTGAAGATTTGAAAAGTAGAATAGTTCGTAGTAGCCAAGAATTAACTCTTAGCTAAGTTTCTGCCACTTGTGAATATATTTTTTTTTAAAGGATACAACAAGTAAAACAATTGTCTACTGTAAAAAATAAAGAAAACCGGTCAAGTCCATTTTGGACTTGCGTAATTAGTGTTCAGTACCGTGACGGCTTTTAAAATAAAATAAAATTCTTACCTAGGCTAAGTTAATTAGGACCCTGACACCTTAAGATTTAATATGTATTTTCACGTTTTTTCTTAGTCGATAATATATAATAGTTAAAAACATCTTAGTTACGTAATAGCCAATAAATCAATCTACCTATAGCTATATAGTAATAAAAGTGTAAAACAAATGTTTACATTACGGTACCCGCCACTCGGGTACCGTAATGTACTTAAAAGTATATTACAAAATCTCCACCATACGTTAAGAAACATAATTTTCATATATATTTTTTATATATATACGTATTGACCTAGATACTTACAATACATGTAACATTATCATTATACAGCCAAGTGCTGCCTACTCAAACTCTTTCTCCAATCCTCTCTGTCCTGAGTCATATCTTCGTTCAGGTTTCGTTTTTCCATTGCTTTCCTCATGCCTTTATTCCAGGAACGTCTAGGTCGCCTTCGGTTCTTTTTCCCTGGAGGTTGCCAGAGAAATATTCTCTGTGGCCATCTATTTTCCGGCATTCTCATTAAATGTCCAAACCAGCATAAATCGCGCATCTCAATTCTATCAACTGTCTCTTCAGCCTTCATCTGTCGTCTTATTTCATCATTGGGTATGTGTTGAAGCTTAGATATCCCGGCACTACGTCTCAGATAATCAATTTTTACTGTGCTTCATTTCTGCGCTTACCACCCAGATCTCACTTCCATAACAGAGAACTGACTCCACCATTGATTGGCCTATTCTTTTCTTTGCCTTTCTGGATATGTTTTTATCTCACTATAGGGAGTTGAGACAGCCTATTACTTTTCTGCTATTTTGAATTTCGTGTTTTATTTCTCCTTCTCCTAGCCCTTTTCGTTCTATAATGGCCCCAAGGTATTTAAATTCTTCAACTTGTTTTACAAGTGTATCATCATTTATGAGAACTTGAAATTGTGTCTCCCTATTGACTTCCAGATATTCTGTTTTCTGTAGGCTCTGTAGGCAATTCTGGTATTCGGTGTAGAGTCTCTTCAGCATAAATTCCCAATCGAATGAATCCTGCGCTATAAGTACTTGATCATCCGCAAAACTTAGTGTAAAGAGATAGTTTTCATTTATTGATATACCCATTCCTATGCATTTTCTTTTCCATTCCTTTAATGCTAGTTCTACGTAGAAATGAAATAGACTACATCCTTG
Organism: Pachyrhynchus sulphureomaculatus; assembly: GCA_019049505.1. Taxonomy (NCBI): domain Eukaryota; kingdom Metazoa; phylum Arthropoda; class Insecta; order Coleoptera; family Curculionidae; genus Pachyrhynchus; species Pachyrhynchus sulphureomaculatus. The sequence goes on along the minus strand of CM032449.1, from coordinate 124,490,580 downwards.
GCGGAGTCCTTTGGTTATTAATATCGGTGTTGATAATTGTTTTCCTCTTTTTACATGGGGTATATTGTTGTTATAAAGTTATTTTATGATAGCTATCAGATTGGTATTCATGTGTAGTGCAGTCAGAGTTTTCCAAAGTTTATTTTGTGGTATAGAATCATATGCCTTTTCAAGATCAATGAAGGCGAGATGTATTTCCTCTCCCATTGAGATCGTTTTTTTCTAATATGTGTTGTAGTGTAAAGAGATTTTCGACACAGGAGCGACCCGGCACAAAGCCACTCTGATCTTCACTTATACTGTAGCCAACATTTGCTCTTACTTTTTCCTGGAGTATTTTTCTAAAAAACCTACTGGTACTACCAGTAACATTAATGCCTGTCTATTTCTCTTTTTAAAAAACGGTGTTATATAGCCTTTTTTCCATTCCTGGGGGATCTGTACTGATATAACACATTGGTTTATTAACTTCGTTATTCGGGTTATAATTTCTTTTCCTCCATATTTTACTAGCTCTATAGGTATATTATTTGGTCCTGTTGATCTTGAATTTTTCATGTTCATAATATGTTTTTTGGTTTCTTTTTCTGTTATTAGTAGGTTGTTGTCCTCCTTTTCTTCTATTGTATATGGTAACTCCTCGTATTCGTTGCAGATTTCTGTCAGTAACTCTTCATAATGGTTTTCCGATTCACTCATACTTATTAATTGACCGCCTTGTCGTATATGGTTTGTCTTTATCCCTTTGACTGTCTTCCAGACTTCTGTAGACCGAGATCCTCCTATCAATCTGAATACATTTCTGTTCCCAATACTGGTTTTTTATTTTTTTGATTCTCCTTCTTAGCTCTTTATTTTTTTTCTTTGTATTCCTCTCTTCTATCACGAGTTTTTTTAGTTAACCACCTGTTATATAGTTTCTTTTTTTCTGTTTTAAGTCCTTTTATCTATTCTGTCATCCAAAAGTTTATTTTTCTTCTTATCTATTGTTCCAAGTACTTAATAGGCAGCACTATGGAGTGCTTGCTTGATGTTCGTATATTCATTTTCTATATCAACTACTTGTTTATAAGTGCCGAAATGTTTGAATTTGTCGTTTTTGCTGAATTTTTTTTTAAGTTGAAAATGGTTTTTTTAGCAATGATCCATTTTTTCTTCATCAAAAAAACGTTAATTATTGTAAAAAAAAATTTCAAAAGCAAGGACTACGTGCTCTATGCCCAAATCGCGTGTCTGTGCTTACAGCTAGACATCGCCGAGCCCGATTAAACTATGCGCATCACCATCGGCATTGGGGTCGTAGACAGTGGGCCATTGTATTATTCCCGGACGAATCCCGATTTTGTCTTTATGGCAATGACAGACGATCTCTCTTTTGGCGTCGCCGTGGAGAACGTAATGGCGATAATTTTACGTGGCCAGTTGCGGCTTTTAATGGCGATTAAGTTATGGTATGGGTGAGCGTATCCATAAATACCAAAGCTCGGTTGGTAATCATTCCCGGAACATTGACTGCCGAAAGGTACATCAGCGAAATCCTTGAACCATACGTCCTGCCCATGCGTACACGCATGGGGAATCGTTTCAGTCTCCTGTAGGATAATGCACGTTCTCATACTGCAAGACGTACGAGCATTTTTCTGCATGCCAACAACGTGGTAACTCTCAACCACCCACCTATGAGTCCCGACTTGAACCCCATTGAGCATGTTTGGGACATGCTCGAGCGTCGATTGCGACGAGACTATCCGCAGTTACAAAATCACTGTCAATTGACCCAGGCGTTTTTACGAACTTGGCAAGGAATTACGCAACGAGATATCTGGCGGGGCATTAATATGCGAGCCCGCTTAGAATTGGTGATCAGGAACAGAGGCGGCAATACACGATATTAAATTGTGATCTGCAACCCTCCTCTCCCCCCAAACATACAAACAAAAAAACACATATACACAATTTAAGGATATCTAATGAGTTTGGAGTCGTTTAAATACTGCGTAAGTGATGAGCCGTAGGGTCTCATTACCTTAAAACACACACACAAACGCATATACAGAATTTAAGGATATTTAATGAGTTTGGAGTCGTTTAAATATTGCGGAGTAACGAGCCGTAGGATATTATTACCTTAAACCACACACACACACGTAAAAAAGCGTAAATCCACGCTAATGCCGGTGGTGAAAGAAAACAGTACCGGTGAAAAATCAAGCAAACTTTATTTTGACGATTGTGAAGCATTGTGGATATGTCAAAATTTTTTTTTTTCATTTTATTTTTAAAATAATTAACGTTTTTTGATGAAAAAAATATGGATTATTGCTAAAAAATACCATTTTCAACTTAAAAAAATGAACAAAAAGTGAAAAATTACTCGTTACATTGATTTTCAGCAAAAACGACAAATTTAAATCTTCCGGGCACTAGGAAAAAAATCGCAGCGCTTTGAAACTATCAGGGTTTCTTTGGAACACTTTGAGGTTGAAAAGTTACAGTCAATATCCTCAGTTTATCCATTATTTGCAAAGTTATGCCAAGTTATTTAAATATCCCTAATTATGCAATTTTTTACCTTTTTTCCAACCAACATTTTCATTTCGAAAAAAAATTTTTACCTTACGACTTGTAGAGAATACCTTGCAGTTTTCAAAACCCTACTTGGATTTTCTGTACGATCCTTATCTCCTGAGTAATTGATTGCCAAAGTTAAAAATGACTTTTTTGCTTTGATCGACGAAAAGTCAGCGACAAATTATCGTATGGGGCTCCGGAACCGCTCAAATTGAAGGAAATTAAATTATCTAACGGAGCTTTACAGTGAAATTACCAAAAAAAAATTATTGATATCCCTTAATTTTTGTAACTAGTGTATAACACTTAAGCTAACCCCATTTTCGCTACAGAAATAATATTATAATTAACAGTAATATATCATTAGTAGCATTCTTAAATATAGTACTTAAAACGTTATGCCCTTGACATAGACTTGTCTAGACGTATTTTTTTATAAAGATTTATTTTGAATACGAATAAATTCGCGCCTCTCAAGAATTCCCGACCCAAAAATGATTGAAAACAGTTCAGTATTTCAATGTAGTGTAACCCTAGCCTGGTCTGTTTAATGTCACATTTACAATATAATTTAATTTCTTCTTTATGGCAATAAACGTTTAGTTTAGTAGTTTAGTAGGGTATAATGTTTATTTTTAATGTTTGTTACAGCAAATTAGAAGCCTCTTAAATTTTAAGAGTGTTTATTAAGATAACAAACTATGAAATTTTAAAACAATTAAGGTCATTTTTAGTATGTAAAAATTTAATACATCTATACATATTTCATTCTTTTAAGGGGTTACATACACCTCGAATTTTCAAAAATTCGTTTTTGTTTTTTTTAAGGATTTTTATTCTCTATGCTTCTAAGGATTGGTAAAAAAAAATTCCTAGTAATAAAAATTTGTGTCTTCTTCTGGAGCACGATGTAAATTAACTAACAAAGTCTGTTACAGAATATATACTTTACCTAATTCCAAGTACTAAATTCATTATCAATATTTACCTTAATACCTAGAACAAGTTCAATAAAGGAGACCCTCCCCCATCTAATTGATCGTTGAGTAATAAACCTGAGGATTTTTTCTGGTTAATTTCTACCTGTTCTAAACAATTCAGTAATTTTCCTTTATTACCATTATGCAAAATTTTGAAATCTTCGTTGGACGTATGATTTTCATCTGTTAAATGTTTAGCGTAATGAGATTTGTTATTTTTCATTCTATAGCTTTGTATATGTTCCTTTATTCTTTTATAAAAAAATCTGCCTGTTTGGCCTATATATGTTTTATTGCAAGTGCCACAGCATAATTCGTAAACCTCCGTTTTATTTTCTTTTTTTGTTTTACTTTTATTATTTTTAATATATCGAGCTAATGTGTTACTTGAACGGAAAGCGATGTTTACATGATTTTTATGGCAAAAATTTTGAATTTTATTAGTCAATTTTCCGGTAAAAGTGAGTGTATGAAATTTTTCTTTGTTTAGTTGTTTGTACGGGTACACCAGTCCTATGGCTTTTTTAAATTGTTTTTTCATTAAAATATTATCTATGAAATCGCTCCTGTACCCATTGTTTATACTAATTTGTTTTATAATACTTAATTCTTTCTGAAAATTTTCTTCTGTTAATGGTGTATTTATTAGTCTATGGATGAAACTATTATAAGCCGAGATTTTATGTGTGAACGGGCTGTTAGAATTAGCGTGTATAGTTATATCTGAGTATGTTGGTTTAGGGAAGATTTCAAAATCGTGTTTATTCATTTTGTTTGATATTTTTAAATCTAAGAAATTAATCGATTTATTTGTTTCTATTTCAGTTGTAAAAGTAATATTATTATGAAGTTGGTTAATATAATCTACAAATAGAGAGCAGATAAAGGAAAAACTGTAATAGCTATAAAGCTAAACTTCGATCCAACAATAACTTTCCAAAAATTAATTAAAGATGTGCTAAAAGACATAAGCATTTTTACAGAGAATGAAAAATTCAGACTCGTCTCGATGAACCTTCAAGTTCCAAAACTATATTCTTATATTATTAAATTACATAAAAATAACTCACCAATTCGTCCAGTAGTTTCATCCATAACAGTGTCAGCTTTTTCTTTATCAAATAAATTGATTGAGGTTTTGACAAAATATTGTAAATTCACACCTAAATATAGTATTAAAAATAGTAATGAATTGATAGCAAAAATTCGTCCGTTAATTATACCAAGTAACTCCAGATTTATATCGTTTGATGTACAAAATCTTTTTTCTAGTATACCACCATCAGACCCTATAATTTTGGTTCAAAGATTACTCAATAAAAATAATGTTAACCCAATAATTAAACAAGAAATATAAGACATCTTAACACTGTGTTTAGACCAGAATTATTTCGAATTTAACGATAAGATTTATATAAGTAAGAAAGGTTTAATAATGGGAAACCCTCTTAGTCCAATTTTATCTGAAATTTTCATGGACCAGAACAAATCAGTAATTCTCATCTTTTTAAAATTTCTTTTATTGGTACCGGTATGTAGATGACATATTGACTTGCTTTATAGGTATAGATCGACAATTAAAACTATTTCTAGATTATACCATATTAACCAACTTCATAATAATATTACTTTTACAATTGAAATAGAAACAAATAAATCGATTAATTTCCTAGATTTAAAAATATCAAACAAAATGAATAAACACGATTTTGAAATCTTCCATAAACCAACATACTCAGATATAATTATACACGCTAATTCTAACCACCCGTTCACACATAAAATTTCGGCTTATAATAGTTTCATCCATAGACTAATAAATACACCATTAACAGAAGAAAATTTTTAGAAAGAATTAAGTATTATAAAACAAATTAGTGTAAACAATGGGTATAGGAGCGATTTCGTAGATAATATTTTAATGAAAAAACAATTTAAAAAAGCAATAGGACTGGTGTACCCGTACAAACAACTAAACAAAGAAAAATTTCATACACTCACTTTTACCGGAAAATTGACTAATAAAATTCAAAATTTTTGCCATAAAAATCATGTAAACATCGCTTTCCGTACAAATAACAAATTAGCTCGATATTTTAAAAATAATAAAAGTAAAACAAAAAAAGAAAATAAAACGGGGGTTTACGAATTATGCTGTGGCACTTGCAATAAAACATATAATACAAACAGGCAGATCTTTTTATAAAAGAATAAAGGAACATAAACAAGCTATAGAATGAAAAATAACAAATCTCATTACGCTAAACATTTAACAGATGAAAATCATACGTTCAACGAAGATTTCAAAATTTTGCATAACGGAAAGAAAGGTAAATTACTGAATTGTTTAGAACAGGTAGAAATTAACCAGAAAAAATCCTCAGGTTTATTACTCAATGATCAATTAGATGGGGGAGGGTCTCTTTTATTGAAATTTTTCTAGGTATTAAGGTAAATATTGTTAATGAATTTAGTACTTGTAATTAGGCAAACTATAAATTTTGTAACATACTTTGTTAGTTAATTTACATCGTGCTCCAGGAGTAGATACAGTGTGTCGAAACAATTGTCAGCAATAATATAATAAACATAAGTGGTGATCTTAAACGGTTGTTTAAATTTTTAATCCTAGTTATTATGGATCTCCATCAAGTAACGGCTAAGTCAGCGCAATATAAAAAAATTCCATTTCATTACAAAGTTATAGTGTTAAATGTTACCTGGCGTCGGATTGGGACAGCTAATTGTCTTAATGCAATGTCTGAAATATTATTCAGTTAACTTTTAATATTTTTTAACTTTTTTAATATTAATAATTACTTTTTCTACAAAATGTCAAAATGTATTGTTATAAATAATAAAAACATACATTTTTTGGTTGAAAATTGCATTCTAAAGTTAGAAACAAAGTAAAACTTTTATTTTTGAAAAAAACCCTTTGACAATTTTTAACTACTACATTATTTTACAAGATTAATTTTTTATTTTTGCACATTGTATTGTTTTTTGTGAACTTATCCTGCATACAAGGAGGCGCCATAGTTTAACCCAATAAAAAATAATGTTAACATTTAAAACATATTTAAAAAAATTCTTATAATTTAAAGTACAATTCGCCATTCGTTTGCATTATTCACTTAATCCCTTTAAAATATTTTTTTTAATATACATACTTTTTGCAGCGCCCAGGTGTATGTAACCCCTTAAAAATATTTTCCCTAGTAGTCATTAATTTTTACCAAGCATCTCAAACGAACGATATGGAAATATTTTACATGAAAAATTACACATGAAAAAGTTTTGTGCAAGATTGGTGCCGTATTTGCTGACAATGAACCAAAAATGCATTCGAATGCGTATTTCACAATCGTGTCTGGATCGTTTTAAACGAGATAAAATAGATTTCAAGCGTCGTTTCATAACTGTTGATGAAACCTGGATTCACCACTATACATCAGAGCGAAAAAAACAGTCGAAACAAAGGATTGAAGTCGACCGAAGTGCACCAAAGAAGGCAAAGACGGTTTTGTCAGTAGGGAAGTTTGTGCAACAGTTTTTTGGGATCACAAAAGTGTTTTGTTGATCGATTATCTTTAAAAAGGTAAAACAATTAACTCTGAATATTATTGTAACCTTTTGGATCAGTTCGATTTTATCAGTAGGGAAGTTTGTGGCAACAGTTTTTTTGGGATTACAAAGGTGTTTTGTTGAGCGATTATCTTTAGAAAGGTGAAACAATTATTGTAACCTCTTGGATCAGTTGGATGCAAAAATTCGTGAGAAAAGACCTGCTTTAAAGAAAAAGAGATAATGCACGTGTTCACACAAGTGTTTTGACGATGGCAGCATATTCACCAGATTTGGTTTCCTCTGATTATTGGATTGATGGATGGATATTTTGCAGGCCGTCCGAAATCACACTTTAATGATGGTATTGAATCACTGAACAAACGTTGGAAAAAATGTATTGAAGTTTCAGAAGATTATATTGAAAAATAAAATATATTTCAAGTCAAAAAAATTTTGTTTCACTTTTTGAGACAGCCCTCGTACCATCACTGACTCTATTAAATTTTGACCTTTCTCCTTCGTAAATTCACTACTAAAGTTTGATTTGAAATAAAAATTATTTTAGAATATTGAAAATGTCTGTAAGACACGAAACTGAACACCTTTGGGAAATACCATCGTTGAATCGCATCTACACTGCACACTACTGTATTTTGATACATAAAGTATAGGATGTAATCTAATAAATTTACTACTACTGTCGAAACGATCTTATTATGTCCGAGAATCGAGCATAAGATGAGTTGCTGTTTTATTTAATGTATTTAGAGATTTTTTAAATACCTAAGTTGGAGTTACGCTCCTTACTTTCTTGCATTTATTTCTCTAAGATGGCGAAGAAACCTAAAAACTAGTAAAACGTCAATAACACCATTAATTCGTTTTCCTAAACAAGGAATACAACCATCATTAAAGCATGCCTTATACGCATGTACGACTATTCTAACTAGTAGATGTATAATTATGCAAATTTTTTTGTAGTATGAGGTACATACTTATGCTTTTTGTTGCAGAAGAAATTTGTGTCTCTTGGCCCTCTCCCCGCTCTAGCCTTAAAATTTATTTAGTGCATCGCCTAAATAGACATCGACATTATTCACTTTATATCATCGACGCCGCGATAAGATAAGTAAGATACAACGCAAATTTGAAACGCATACCATAGAGTGGTTGGAACACTCACCGCAGGCAGCGCGATTTTTCAAGCCTTTTGCGGTTTAATGTAAAACACTGAAAACAGACCAAGTCGATATTTCAGCAGTCTACCGACAAGCCGGACTGATTGACAAATAAGAGAACAGTGGGTACACTGCTGAAATATGGTGTATTTTCAGTGCTTTTACATTAAATCACATATGCCTGAGGAGGATCCCTCGGAAACTTGCGCTACCTACGGTGAGTGTGGGCTGTGTTCCAACCACTCTGTGGGCTGTGGCTTTAATCAGTTTCTGATGGAGTACTAGGTATGCGTTTCAAATTTGGTACAATTCGTTGTATGTTACCGTACGTTCCGTAAGTACTGGAATAAAGTACTAGAAATTTCGTTCTTTTGTTTGTTGATCCTAGCCCGACTAATTAGCCGTGATACGGTGAATCGCCTCTCGGGATGGACTGAAAAACAAGAAAACAGTCGGTAGACTGCTGAAATATGGACGTCGCGAACATGAAAAATTCCAAATTGACGAAAAACTATATAGATGGCATTTGGACTTGAAATTTACTCAGAAGAATGACTTCAAAGTAGTCGTATTAATTTGTATCTTGTAGATAGAATTAACGAGTACTGACAATTTAAAAAGTGAATTGCTTAGACGAAGTAAAGCATGTTGTACATTGCATTAACTTATTAATATTTACTCAAGACTTTCTGAATCTTTAGATTAATGCAAATGATATTTATATAAAACATAAAAACACGTATTAATTTTACTCCAAATTGTCACATACAATTGTAAAATAGAATAAAATCTATAAATATTAGCTTTCTTACTATTATTTTTACTACAGTAAACTGGCTTATTAGCCACGTGGTACTTTCCAAAGCTCCTTTTATTATGGACTATAGATCCCCAAACCACCTGGTGTTACGTCAATGTTTAAAACATTAATTTAAAAATGAACAATAAATTAAAAATGTAGACACCCGCATTTTCTGTAATGTCAATACCACACTAAGATTTTATGATATTATTAGGGAACAAGAGAACCGGAAAAATATATTAACCGTAGCCGAAAAAATTAGAGGCAATTATTTGGGATGTTTGATGTGTAATTTAAGTCAATAATTTTAGTAGTTTAACTAGTAAAAACAGTTGTTTTCCGTTCTTTCTTGAATTAATGTCCTACATTATTCAAGTAAGCAGTTTACGGTCTTAATCCCGGTCTAGTTGTCATGGTATTTAAAACTTCAAGTTGACCGGTTTTTTTTACAAGAAAATTTAAAATAAAAATCTAGCATTAAAGCCTGAGAACATGTAGGAAAGATAATAGTTCTTCAGTTCATAAGAAATAATTTTGTGGTCTTCCACTGGTCAGCTTTTTCAATTTAGTTGACTTACTGATTCTCTTGTCAGTGTAAATGCCTAATTACTATATCAGACCAGTTTCAACGTTAATCCTTTTTGATGAATAAGGTAGTCAATGTTTAGTGGTTTAAAGAAGTATATGTTTAAAACAAAATGTACCTGTAAGGTGCATTAATTTAGTTACCATAAGATGAAATAAAAACTACACTGTCGTTGGACTTGCGTAATCATGGACATATGTTATCTAACGCGTTTCATACAGCATTATATGATCCTTGTAGCATTTCTTGTTACATATCAGCATTTTTCAACATCCGAAACAAAAGAGCGCATGAAGTGCAACCAGAATTTGGCAGGATTATCAATACCAATCTAAAATAAAAAAATAATTCCGTAAAATTCTGGTTACAATAAATATCTTCTCTGTGCTCTTTTGTTTGTAAAATGGTGGCCCCCCTTAATTACAAACACCAATAGGCTTATAATATATGTAATTATACTTCATACGGAATCGAAGCTTACTACAACTTTTTTTTTAATATTTGATTGATCTTGTTTTATTTCCAAAAAGAAATGGCCATTAAAATATACATATATATATATATATATATATATATATATATATATATATATATATATATATATATATACCAGATGTACAAGTATGAAATGCGGATTTCAGACAACAGATGGTGCGCCAATGCAGTTTGTGCTATAAAGATTTGACACTGCGCCATTTTGTTGTGTCATCAACAAGTGTCAGACACGCACGAGTGATAAATTGGAAAAGTGTGTGCATAGTGTTGTGTTGTTGTGTTCAATATGTCGAAATTTATACCGAACAAAGAGCATTCGCGGACACCATTAATTTTTTGTTTTCATTTGAAGAAAACTACTGTTGAACCATACCGATTACTTCGAGAAGCTTATGGTGAACATGCTCCATCGCAAGATACGTGTGAACAATGGTTTCGGCTTTTCAAAAGTGGTGACTCCGATGTTGCAGACAAGGAACGTAGAAAACCGCCAAAAAAATACGAAGATGTGGAATTGCAAGCATTGTTGGACGAAGATGATTCGCAAACACAAAAACAACTCGCCGAGCAATTGGGCGTTAGTCAACAAGCTGTTTCCAATCGGCTACGAGAGATGGGAAAGTTTCAGAAGATCGGTACCACATGAGTTGAACGACAGGCAAATGGAAAAGCGCAAAAACACGTGTGACATTTTGCTCGCTCGGTACAAAAGAAACTCGTTTTTGCATCGTATAGTTACAGGGGATGAGAAGTGGATTTATTTTGAGAATCCCAAGAGCAAAAAATCAGGAGTAGTCCCAGGCGCACCATCCACATCGACCGCAAGACCGAATCGCTTTGGCAGAAAGACAATGCTCTATGTTTGGTGGGACCAGAGGGGCGTGGCCTATTATGAGCTGTTAAAACCTAGGGAAATGGTTAATACTAAACGTTACCAACAACAATTTACCGATTTGAACCGTTCGCTGCTTGAAAAAAGGCCATAATACCGAAAGAGGCAACACAAAGTCATTTTTCTTTCTTCGTGACAATGCATGCAATCACATACGGCAAAACCAGTTCGCGACACGTTGGAAACATCCAGCTGGGAAGTTCTACCCCATGCGGCTTACTCACCAGACTTGGCTCCTTCCGATTACTACTTGTTTGCATCGATGGGTCACGCACTTGCTGAGTAGCGCTTTGGTTCGTACGAAGATGTGAAAAAATGGCTCGATGAATGGTTCGCAGCAAAAGGGGAAGATTTTTACTGGCGTGGTTTTCACAAATTGCCCGAAAGATGGGAACAATGTGTAACAAGCGATGGAGCATACTTTGAATAAAGCACTTTTTATCATTCTTCCGAATTTAACATGTTTTTTTAGAAAAAAAAATCCGGATTTCATACTCGTACACCTGATATATATATATATATATATATATATATATATATATATATATATATATATATATATATATATATATATATATATATATGTATGTATATATATATATATAATTATATATATATATATATATATATATATATATATATATATATATATATATATATATATATGTATGTATATATATATATATAATTATATATATATATATATATATATATATATATATATATATATATATATATATGTATATATATATATATATATATATATATATATATATATATATATACAGTTTTAAAGAATTTTTTAGAAGATAAACAATTTTCTGTAATAATGCGATAGATTCTCTTTAAAAGTAAGCTTATAAATTGTTCCCTTTTTCAAAGTAATACGTTTTTGTGGCAAACTGTTTTATTTTTGACCCCGAAGATTAGAAAAATGAATCGAACAAGGAATTTAACTGAACACGAGGTAGTGCGAGCCTCAGTTTTATTGGACGAGGGATATTGTCAGAGTTATGTTGCCAATTTGTTAGGCAAACATCGTTCCATAATAAGTCGTATGGTAAGACGCTTGAATGAAGTAGGAACTTATTCTGGAAGGCTAGGGCAAGGGCGAAAACGATGCACTAGCGACCTAGATGAAAGTTTTATAAGACAATATGCTTTAAGAAACAGGACTGTCACTAGTTCTATAATAAGAAACGAACTCGAAGCTGTTTACAATGTCACAATTTCTTCTAAAACAGTTAGAAGACGGTTAAATGAAGCTGGATTAAACAGTAGGAGACCAGCCACTGCGCCCTTGCTTACTAGAGCGAACAGAGTTGCCAGTTACGTTTTGCTCGAAATCACGAAAACTGGTCTGTGGATGATTGGAAACAAGTTTTTTCTTCACAGATGAAACTAGGGTTAGTCTAAAACATCCAGATGGTCGTGAGCGAGTTTGGCGAAGACCAGGAGAGAGGTTTGCTCCTTGCAATATCTCTGCAAGGATTCCATTCGGAGGTGGCTCTGTTATGTTCTGGGGTGGCATCTGCTTTGATGCTCACACAGAGTTAGTTCCTGTTCGTACGAAATCCATGAATGCTGACTACTATCTTGAGAATATTGTAATAGAACATGTGATGCCTTTCGGTCATTTTGTGGGGCCCAATTTTCTGTTTATGCAAGACAACGCTCGACCTCACGTGGCTAGGGAGGTACTCGATTATCTTATTCAAGTTGATATACCGATTATGCAATGGCCACCAAAAAGCCCAGATCTGAATCCGATAGAACATGTATGGGATTACCTTAAGAAAAATGTGAAACGTCATATACCTGCACCTAGAAACCTGAGGGAACTTGAAAATGCAGTTATCACAGAATGGGAGCAAATTCCTCAAGATTTTATCCAAAATTTAATTAGAAGCATGCCTAGGCGCATAAACGCTGTCATCCGAAGTAGAGGAGGCAACACACACGCTACTAGTGTCCCAGTTACACCATTAATTTTGTTACTAGTGTCCCAGTTTATTTTTTTCATTATTACATAATTCCAACGATTTTGTTATTAGGTCTTAAGAATAATTTTAATTTGAATCTTATAGAGAAATTTGGTAGCTAATTCACTTTTAAAGTGTCCGAATAAGTTTTTTTATAACTTTTAGTGTAACCAATGTTCATAAAAAATTATTAAAATTAATTCATTATAGAGATTTGTATGATTTAAAATATTGTTGCGTTAATTTTGTCCAGGGGTATATATATATATATATATATATATATATATATATATATATATATATATATATATATATATATATATATATATATATATATATGTATATATATATATATATATATAGATATATATATATATATATAGATATAAATATATATATATATATAGATATATATATATATATATATATATATATATATATATATATATATATATATATATATATATATATATTTATACATATGTTATATATATATATATATATATATATATATATATATATATATTATACATATGTCATATATATATATATATATATATATATATATATATATATATATATATATATATATTATACATATGACTCTCATAAAATTGGCATTGTATTAACTCCCTCTTGGACGGACATTCTCTTGAACGGACGCGTACAAAAAAAAATGTTCTCTTAACCGGACAAAAACAATAAAAAAATAAACGCCCTGTCTCATTTTTCTGTGACGAGTATCGTTGTCGCGTTTCACAATCTCGCCGCACGCTACCGTCACTGCCTGTTTTCACTGAGGGACTTTCCCGATTAAACCGGGAATTTACCGATCTCAATTTTTCCGTACATGCGGGGATTTAATATTAGTCTGACGCCTATGCGAAAACGAGACACAGTGGGCGACACATTCATTGTAGAAATGGCTCCAAATAGAAAAATTCTGATGCTTAAACAAAAAATTGAGATTGTTGAAGTTCACAATAAGGAAAAGTTAAGTGTAAGGGACTTATCCAAGCTGCTGATATAATTAAACATAAAGAAATCCTTCTAAACAAGTCGATGTCGAACAGCAATTTGAATGAAAAAAGAAGCTTTTTGACTGGTGATGGTACCAAAATTGACAAGTTGTGTTATAACTGGTTTATAGCAGCTTGCCATAAGGGGATTCCTTTGATAGGTATGCACATGAATTATTTTTTTTTAGATAAGGTTTTCTGGAATTAGTCCGTTGATTTTTTTTCTCATATCAATTCAAAGAATGGATAAAAGGGATGAGAGTATCAGTAGGCTTGTCGAGACAAAAATGCAAAAAACTTATTGTTAATGTTTTTTTCAGGTCCGTTAATACGATGCAAAACAAAAGAAATAGCCGAGTTTCTAGGACATTCTACATTCAGTGCTTCTTCTGGTTGGCTTAATAAATTTAGAATCCGTCACAACATCAGTTTTAAAGCGATTTCAAGAGAAGAAGCTTCGATTATTGTTGAAGATGTTTCTTCATTCCGGGAAAAAAGCCCTTCTTTAATTAAGGGATATTCACTGAGAGACATCTATAATGCCGATAAGACAGGCCTGTATTTTAGGGCTTTACCCAACAAAACGCTAACATTAAAAAAAGAAAAACGTGTTGGTGGTAAATATCCTAAAGAGAGGTTTACAATTTTGCATTATGCAAATATGGCGGGAGAAAAAGAAAAACTTAGTCATTGGTGAGGCAGCTAAACCCAGAACATTTAAAAATATTAACATAAACAACCTGCCTGTAACTTGGAAATATAATAAGAAAGCTTGGATTACAGGAGAAATTATGACAGAGTGGTTTGCAAGATCTTAATTGAAAAATGACAAAAGAAAAAAGAAACATTTTGTTATTTTTAGACAATGGAGGATCTCATCCAAAACACGTCCGCTTAAAAAATATAAAAATCTTGTTTCTGCCCCCTAACTGTACATCAGCTTGTCAACCAGGGAATTATAAAAAATTTTAAAATTTATTTAATTACTGAAGTCTAATACTAAAACACCTGATAGTAAACACTGAAACTGCTGGTACAGTTTTTGAGTTAATTAAGAAAATTACGCCATTGGAAGCAGTGTACTTTGCAAAAACTGCTTGGAAACAAGTAACTAAGGAAACAGTTAAAAATTGCCTCCGTAAAGCGGGATTTAAGCATGAAAATATGCAAAGTGAAGACCAGTTAATTGAGGCTCTTACATCTGATCCAGAAGATGACTTACCACTTAACGTACTTGCAGATATCCTCACAAATAGGAATTTGTTAGAGTTGACTGATAATGAAAACCTTAATAATTTTTTGAACATAGATGAAAATTTGTATGTTGAAAATCCAGATTCAGAACAAGAAATTGAAAATCCAGTTGAAATACAAGGACTTTTCGAAGATTCTGATGTCGATGAGTTTCCAGTACGAACAGATGCTATTGCAAATTATAGTGAAGCTATTACCCTAACCAAGCAGCTTAAAAGTTTTGACGAATATCACGGAGATGCAGAGTCTTTAGAGCTTCTTTCCAAATTAGAAATACGATTTGTGGACGCAATTTTAAAGAAAAAGAGGAGACAAACAACAATATATGAATTCTTGCATCATTAAAGTGACCTTTCATATGTATAACTCTATCCTATTATATTTTGTATGTATCTAAAAGTAACAAATCCTTGTTTTTTCCTTAAGTTTTTTGTTTATTTTAAAAATATGTACATACATAAGTATACGTTTTTAATGTCCCAAATTCTTTAATTACAGTTTTTATTAAAAAAACGATTTGTTTTGTATTTCTTTTAAGCGGACACCTCTCGTGAACGGACACTTTCGGTCGGTCCCGTTGGTGTCCGCCCAAGGGAGATTTCACTGTATATATGTAAATATATATAAATATAAATATAAATATAAATATAAATATATATATATATATATATATATATATATATATATATATATATATATATATATATATATACATATAAAAGAAAGAGTTCCTGAGAAACCTATCTAAATTTGTAATTTTTTACAAAAGGCCACAGATTATAATCTTTTGGCAAACGCCCTTTTGTGTTGAATTCTAGTTGGTGCTCCAAAATATATATTTTTAGTTTAAGGACAAGCAACTAGAAGTATGCACATTTTTACTACTAATTTTTAATGTTTTATGTCTCTTTATATTAGTTTATATTTTTTAGTGTTGTTTCACGAAATAAACCCCAAAACCTCTCAATCCGGTCAGTCTGCAAGCAAAACATGCTAAATTAAATTTATGTTCCAAGCATTCAATGAAGAGTGTTGAAGCCTACAGAGACTAATTTTTACTACAAAGCCTAATTTTTACAGCAACTAAATCTACGAAATCATTAGGAACAGTGTAAGGCCAACAAGTCGAAAAATCATTATTATTTAGTGTTTATAAATTAATTAAACTATTATTAAATTATTGAGTGTTCATAAATTAATTAAACTTCTCGGCTTTAAAAATTGTATTTCACTTAACACTTATTAAGAACAGTAAAGTTCTATGTTTTTTTTTTTAATAAATACAAATAGGTACACAAAATTATTTATATCTTACTTATATAGAATCATGTTAAATTATCCTAAAAAAATAAAATAAAACAAAATTTATCGTCCAAACAAAGATACGAGAGATCGTTTTTTAAAAAATCGTTTTTCCGCAAACAATAAACTTGTAACATTGAATCTTACTTAAATTAAAGTAAGATACTAATATTTATACTAGCATTTTGCAGACATCAACGGCCTTCTATACCGCCCATTCCATACAAAATATTCATTATGATTGCAATTTTCAACATGACTGAGCAAAAAATACCTTTTGTCTGGCTTTTCCTGTACAAATCTCAATTCAAGCTCTTTGTTCGTTGACTCGCCGGCATTTTTTTCATTCGAGTTTCCGCTTTCATGATGAGCCCGCGAAACCGGAAGTGTCGCCATATTGTGTTCCGACTCCACCTCGACAGTTGCTATTTTAACCTCACCGCCCACCATTTTTAATAGCTTAAATATACGTCAAAACAACAACAACCTATCCGTCGTTGTAAACCTTAACTATCGTTGTCTCTATATCACATCGTCAACGGCGAGCTTTAAAAGTCGATGCTCTTTGGGGTGGATTGAATAAGAATGGATGTATTTTCGCGACGGGAGAGGATTTTCTAAGTAAAAACGTGCGGATCGGGGGTTGAGTTAAATATTTTTATGAATGAAATCATTGAAGTCGTAAATTACAACGATCAAATCGTTGTAAGAACAATCAAACAACCTAATATTCGCGGTTTGATAAACCCGGAACCGACCGTATCGAATGGCGGGCGACTGAATCTCCTGAAAACGGGAGAGTTTGCAGGAGCAGGAAGGGATGCTGCAGTCACGTGAGAGAACACAAGCGCTTTTGATTGGCCTTCGAGTGGCAGCGTCCCGGGATTTCGACCCAGTGACCCCGCGCGTGACCTCACCTCACCCAAAACATAATTGTCGTTTGTTGGTTTTCAATTGTAAATATTTTAACAAGTCTGATTGTTTATTTTTCTGTTAAGGCTTCCTTTATTTTGCTGTTTTAATTTAAACGTTTCGGTTGACACTGTTGCATTAATTTTTAATAGGCTAAGGGGAATTAATGGTATGATTACTCTGTTCTTTTAGATAGGGGCGTGAAGTATATTTTGCGCAAGAGCAGGAAAAGCAAATTCGTACAATAAATGTTCTACAAATTGCTTTGTTATTTATTTTGAAGTCCTCAAAAAATCGCCACAATACTAAATTTTATAAATAATAAATACAATTTTAAAATATCTTAGTTTGTCGGTGGAATATGAAAAACGAATGACTTTTACTTCTTTGGTCAATTTAAAATTCATAGTTTTTTACAGGATAAGCGTTAATTTTTAAAATTATTTAGTATTCTGGAAAATATCAGTCCTTCTTACAAGCCCTATTAAATAAAAATTACTGTTGAGATATATTAATTTGCAATATTTTCTTTATTGTTTTTTTAGTATATCAGTTTCCGAAAAGAAAAGAGTTTAATTCAAATTTTGTAAAGTAAGGGTAAGATCTTAAATATTAGTAAATATCAGTAACTTCGACCCCATATATATTTATGTATGTTAATAATAATTAATAAGGTAGGTCTGTTTGCCAATTTTGTATTGCAATAAATCACTTAAAATTCCACATAACAAATACGATTTTTAATATTTTTATGTTATTTGTTTTGGTTGTCTAAAATCAATTAAATGGAGCCCGCGCATGTTTGTCAAGAGGGCTTCAACGCCTCTTTCGGTTGATTCTAACAGACTTAAAATTCGTTTTCTCCCCCTCCTATGTTTATCAAATTATTGCATTGCCTACTCAAAGCTTTCCATAAAAAGTTTAAGTTCAACTGTAATCTACTAAAAAAATTAATAGTTTTTCTTGCAGGATATATATATATATATATATATATATATATATATATATATATATATATATATATATATATTTATATATATATATATATATATATATATATATATATATATATATATATATATATATATATATATATATATATATATATATATATATATATATATATATATATATATATATATATATATATATATATATATATATATATATATATATATATGTATATATATAGGTAAATATATATATATATATATATATATATATATATATATATATATATACTCGTATATATATATATATATATATATATATATATATATATATATATATATATAATATATAATATATATATATATATATATATATATATATATATATATATATATATATATATATATATATATATATATATATATATATATATATATATATATATATATATATATATATATATATATATATATATATATATATATATATATATATATATATATATATATATATATATATATATATATATATATATATATATATATATATATATATATATATATATATATATATATATATATATATATATATATATATATATATATATATATATATATATATATATATATATATATATATATATATATATTCTATCATTATAATCACATGTCTTTACATATTTGTTTTGTTAAGATTGGAAATAATAAAAAACAACATCATTTTAAGATTTCTCGATTGCAAGAACCCTGAAAAGGACGTGAAATATATTCGAAGCAACCATTTTAACATCCTTCTCCACCTCTTTAATCCCCTTGTACGTTTAACTATAAATAATTAACCTAAAAATTACTTCATTATCCATGTATCAACCGCCACCCTATTCATCGGAAGAAATACAGAAATCACAGAATGTATTTTTTCATGAGTACAATAATAAGAAAAGTAAAAAAGAGTCACTCACTCAGCCTTATGATGAAACAATAATGTTTGTTTTTTCCAAAAAAAAACAAACCTTTTCGATACATCTATTTCTTCCGCTCTTAAATTCTAGCTACACCACTGGATTCACTGTAAATATATTTATATACAAGATTTGAAGAATTATGTAGTTAACATATAATGCAAATGGAGGAAAGTTAGAGAATAGGACTTTGGGGGCAACTACTTAGATTTGGGGCAGCCCATGGCTCCATGGAGTACTATTTGCTTGCGGTGCAGACGGTCTCGGGTTCTAATCCCGGCAAGTCGGTTACTTATTCAAGTATATTTGGCCTGGCCACGTACATAAGTAGTAGTTGTTTGCAGAAATGCGTAACGTCAGTGAAATAGAAAAATGTATGTTTTGGCACTTGGAGAAGGTTGACGGGTATTACGACCTCCTCGCCGATATTCTTAGGAAATGAAAAGGGTAAAATCTCTACTCAGACGGGGAGGCGAACGATAAAACAAAAATTGACTTTTATAGACATTCTTTAAATAATGAGTTATTTGACCTATTTAGCAGTACCAAAGCAAAAAATAAATTTAAAACTAAAATTCGGCATTTTAAAAAATAAATGATTTATTTTTATGGAAATGTTCGAGTGCTCGATAAACACTTTTAAAAATGTCTCGCGTGGCACTTTAGATTCCTGACTTTTTATTTCATTATCTTATACTATTTTCCCAGTGGAACAGATTGATAAGGTCTGCAATACCTTATTTGTAGATTATGATATTCAAGAAATGTACAAGGTGTTTCATTTGAAATTTGTTTCTTTTTGGGTGGGGACTAATTTTTTTCGACATATTTCAAGTTTGTAGTATGTGTTACATTCACTATTTATAACGTTTCAAATATTGGGTGATTGCAAAAGTTCGTGCCTGATTTTCGTAGATGGCAGAAACATGCACTTTTGCCTATGCTGAGATTTCTTTTATAATCATATTGTTAACTGACAGTTATCTAAATGCGTCGTGAGTTAACAAAACCTTAAAAAAAGTGTATTCAAATTAATTTGTGCGAAAGGTTAATATTTAAAATGGAAAACGAGAAGTTACATTTTCGTCATGCTATGTTATATGAATTTAAAAAGAGAGTGAGTGTTGAAACTGCAACAAAAAATAGTCAAGAAGTTTATTTGGGTCGTGCTCCTGCTCTTAGGATAGTTAAAAAGTGGTAGATTTCGAAATGGTGATTTCTATCTAAACGATAAACTTCCCTCTAGGTCAGCGTTTCTCAACCTGTGGGGCGCACCCCACTAGGGGGGGCGTGATTACACTATTGGGGAGGCGCGAGCGTATCGAAAAGAAATTATTATTAAAAACATTCATTAAAAACATTTAATATAATTTATTGAAAGGCAAAAGCAAAACAAAATATATTCTGACATAATAAAAAATAAAATACACATTTACACTGATATAATACACCTATAAATAGGATTGTATTAGTACTACACAATGTGTTTACCTCATAATTAACATATCAATACTAAATTAAAAACAAGTTTAATAATTATAAGTGACTCCCTTGGGCCTGTTTTGCAGAACAAAGATTTTCGAAGGATGGTTTAATATTAGAAATAGACACTCTGAGTTCTTTTTCTATATTTAGTTGAGATCTATATTTTGTTTTCAAAGCAGCCATCGCAGAAAATCCGGTTTCGCAATGGTAGGATGTTGAAAATGGTAATAGTATACGAAAAACTCTTGTTTTCAGTGCAGAAAACTCATCATTCACCCCTGCCCGAAATTCAAAGAGTGATTTATTATTAAATTGTCTATTAATTTCGCCAATTGCCGTGAAATCTATGAAGATTTCTTCTTCGGAAGCTGAGAGCCCTTCGAGAGTATTTTGAAATGGATCCCTAACCCACTCGTAATTTACTACCAAGTTGTCGTCAGTAAGAAAATACTTTTTAAAACTCTTTGTCAACATGGCTAGATGATTTTCAATGCTTACTAAAACAACTTTTACATGTTTTTCTTTGTACACATTTACCCACATTTGCAAACATTTCTAGGTTTTTTTGCTTTATATTTCTGCTCCACAATTCCAATTTTCTACAAAAAGCATTAATTTTATAACTTGTATCGAATATATGTGTATTTGTTCCTTGGAGTTGAAGATTTAAGGCATTTAGTTTCTCGGATATATCGACCAAGTAGCTCAATTTCATCACAAATAAACTATCTTCAAACTTCTCGACTTCCGGTCGGTTTTCCTCTTCTAGAAAAATGGCGATTTCATTTCTTAATTCATAAATACGTTGCAAACATTTCCCACGTGATAACCATCTTGCTAGTAACGCTGAATGTTCGGCACACATGTCTTTACAAAGTGCAGAAAAAATTCTGCACAGTGGAGATTTTTGTTTCACAAGTGCTTGTACACTTTGAAATCTTCCAGACATTGAATGAGCACCATCGGTACATATTCCGACGCAATTTGTCTACTCCATATTGGCCTCGTTTATAAAATCATTTAAGATAGCAAACAATGGGAGTGATGTTGCTTTGAGTTCTATTGGTTTGTAGAAAAATAATAGATTTTGTGAAGACAGACACGAGTTCTTAAAGGTATTTTCTATTTTATAAATAAAAAATAATATTTCTTACAACCGCCTTTCTTCGGGAATAACGTAATTAATATAAAATTTCACAAATTAATGAATGTATGTATAATAACCTGGTCGTTTACTATCCTTAACTTATTTAAAAAAAAAAACTTGGCTTTTCCCTCCGCTTAGCTTAATATCAAAAAAATTTTATCTTTGTTTGTACTTAAATTTCTTGACAGGTTTAACGGTATATATATATATATATATATATATATATATATATATATATATATATATATATATATATATATATATTGCATATGTATATATATATATATATATATATATATATATATATATATATATATATATGTATATATATATATATATATATATATTATATATATATATATATATATATATATATATATATACTTTCCTCCTTACGGGGAGTATTGTATTTCCGAAATAAGTACTCTTCGCGGGTTTTGTAATTCTTCAATGAAATCTCTTGAATGAAATGAAGTATCAATTTTAAATTTGCTAAATATATGATACTCAAAGTAAGAAAAGACCCGAGATTTTTTGAGTAATATCGCCTCAGAGCTAGGTGGTGAATAGCACATTCGTTGAATTTTAAACATGTTAAACCCTGAAGAATAAAAAAATATCATTTATTGGTCGATTCTTTGGCCTAGGAAGACTCCAGACAAAAATAAAAATTACATAAGTGAGGCGAAAGTGGATGTGAAAAAGCGTGTAAAACAGGAACAAGGGGGTAGATTAACAACAGCCCAATAAAATAATAAAAAGGGGTTGCTCTTGCAACATGTGTAATTTCATTTCACGTGTTTATATTACTATAAATTAAAATACCGACTGCCGAGTAACAACTTGAAAGCAAAAATATTAAATGCGGTTTAGATGGATAAGTTTTAAATGAGGAAACGTTTCTGTTGGGGCTGTTTTTATTTTGTTGCTACCTTCGAACTTAAAAGCTATTTTCTGACTCGAATTAGATTTTCATATTATTATGAGTGATTGCAAAAGTTCGTACCCGATTTGAATGTACTCTCCATCATTTTCTATAACTGTCTCGCATTATTTTACAAGGTTCTGAATTCCTTCTTTGTAGAAACTGCGTGGTTTCTCTTCATACGAAGTCATCAGGTAGTTTTTGTTTCCTTCTATAGAATTAAATTTTTTGAAGAGAACCAAACAAATGCTGGAGGATTTCCCACTTTAACGGCACTTCTTCGCAGTTATTGTTTGGTTACGTGGAAAAAGCTCGTAAAAATTATTCCTATGTAATCCCACCAGACACATAACAACCCTTTCATTAGATGCAATTCTGTTTTTCCCATAGATTCCGCTTCTTTTTCTTGTTATTTTCTTATACACAACCCATTTTTCATATCCAATTATGACTTGATCCAAGAACGGTTCGTTTTGTTGACGGGCGAGGAAAGAAATGGCTGTGAAAACACGGTTCAGTTTGTTCTGTTCTATCAAAACGTGCGAAACTCATATATCGAGTTTCGAAGTGTATCCAAGTTGCTTAAATGACGAAATGCAGCCGAATGGTCAACTCTCTCAGCAATCTCTTCAATAGTAATCCGTGGATTATTATTCACTAAGTCACGGACAAAGTCATTATCAATGCCGAGAGATCAACCTTTCAGTATTTGCGACCCAATTTTCAAACATAATTTTCATCGCGCCTCCCCCTCTCATACAATAACAATGCATGCAATAATGTATTTTGATGCTAAAGCTACACTATATATATATATATATATATATATATATATATATATATATATATATATATATATATATATATATATATATATACATACCTTTTAAGTTTTTACAGACGTCCACGTCCGCCCAATTGAGATATGACATTACCATTGTCTTAAAGTTTGACATTTGTTATTGTTACAACAGTGGCAGCTCAGAAATTGGCCGAGTAGTTTTTTTACAGTGAGCGTTTAAAAAAAAACAGTTTTGTGAACAAAAGGAAACTTCACGTAAAGGTTTTCGTTAGATGATTTTTTACGATTTTAGTAAAGGTCTAACTTAACAACAATGCCTCGAATCGTTTCGTTCAACTTTTGGTAATGAATCACTATCACAACAGACTGTTTACAATTGGTTTGCAGAATTTCGTGGTCATGCTTCCGTCAGCGATGAATTTGTGAAGGTGGACCAAAATTGGTTGTTGTTCCAAAAAACATCGATGCTGTACGGAACATGATTGAAGAGGATCGGCATGTGACTTACGTGAGATAGAGGCATCCTTAGGCATATCGAAGACTGTAGTATATTCGATTTTACATGAACATTTAGTTGTAAAAAAGATCATTTCCCGATGGATTCCGCATAATTTTATCGAAACTCAAAACCAGGCTTGTGTCAATTGGGGTAAGGAAACGCTCAAAAAATTAGTCCGAGGACATGCAAAATTTGTATACAACATCGTAACAGGATGCGAAACTTGGATATATTCGTAGTCAAAAACTAAGCAACAATAGACTATTTGGGTGTTCCAAGACAAAACTGAATCCAGTTCGCGAAGCACTTCCAAGAAAATGATCGCTTGTTTCCTTGTTTATACTGGTTATACTTCAACCATTGCTTTAGAGGATCGAAGAACAATTAATGCTGAACGGTATACAACAATTTGTTTGCTAGAAGTCATCGATGAAATCAGGAAAAACAGCCGAAAACGTCGCATCATTCTCCATCATGACAAAGCTAGCTCTCACACAGCAAGTCAAACAATTGATTATTTGACGGAAAAATATATCATATTAATGTCTCATTGCCCATATTCACCTGATGTGTCTCCTAACTTCTTTTTATTTTAAAAAAGCTTCAAATTAAAAAAAAAATCAAATTACCTGTAGGATCATTTCCTGTGCCTATTTTCATTAATAAAAAGTTTGACCAATCGAGTCATTTCCTCAATAAACCAGATAAACACGCAGGGCGAAGTATTGACACTCCAGATTTCTATTGAGGAATTCATTTGGCAATTGTTATAAATTATCATTTTTAAACATTTTTTTGGACAAAAATGTCCAGGATTTTATTTAATGCGATAAATTTAAAATTACTATCTCCTACCCTATCTTGTAATGCGTTAAGAATCGGCGAATGACATTATTTGTCTTGTACAAGAAATGATCTTCTAAAATCAAAATCGGATAATCAATTTCAGAACAGTGAACGCACTGGTTGCGATGAAAAAGGCGTTACGGTTGAGCTACCCCGATACTTGATATGCTTAGAGAAACAGCCTTTGTAGCAATTAGTAAATTAGTCCCAAGATGGAAATTGCTGTGAGCTTTTGTTAAAAAAGAGGCATCGTTGACTTTACGTACGATCGCTTAGTTTTAGTTTGTTAGATTTCCACAATATGATCCCGCCTGTTAACGTCACTAGGAATATCCTTGCCGAACTGGAATGACGGCGACAAAAAAGTTTTCTAAGTCGCTAAAAGCCTAAGCTCAATCTATACCCTAACATATACACTCTGTCAAGTAAGAACGTGACTGCTCGTATTCTTGAAAAAATGTGGTTCGAGAACATTTTTTGCCATCAATGTATGCTAACAATGGCGCAGTAAGTTGTTCAATCGCCTCCTGCATCAATAATCGCCTGGCATCTTCGAGACATGCTGTCGACGAGATTTTCTACAATGATTTCCAAATTTTTCGAATCTCGCGAGACAACTGAATCAAAGTCCTCAGAACCTTTTCTCTGACCTTTCTGTTTACAAGGAACCAAACGTTTTTAATAGGGTTGGCGTCCGGGGATTGTGAGGGCTACTGTAGTGTCTTATCGTGGGTACAAGCAAGCCTCTTCGCGACGTGATTTTCGTCCAGAAAAAGTTTCTTCAATGTGCTTAGGAATTTGACATCATGAGCACAAAGATGTTGTCGAATGGTCTCGTGGGACACATTCAAACCCGATTTTCTTAATTTTGCCGCTCCTTGACAAAGCATCACTTTCGGGTCTCGTGAAAACAAAGACACGATTTGTTTTTCGACTGTCGGAGTGGCTTTGCCTACCGAGCCACGTTTCGGCATGTCATTGATATTTTTCATCTCGTTAAAATGATTTACCCACTTCTTCACAAATGATACCGACTTTTTAATATATTTAGCGGCCGCGGAATGTATCATTTTAGGCCCATTTGGATGGGGACAAAGAAGACTGCCTCGAACCGACGCGCAAACAAATGACTCATTTTGAATTATATGGAATTTCGACGAAAATTCGGAATTGATTGATACTTTTACTAAAATGTGTTGTACCGATTTTTTGTTGAATCGCTAGAATCGCATCTACCAAAAATAAATTATCGCGGATACGTTCTTACTTGACAGCCTGTAAGACAACAATTTTTTGATTATGTGGGAATTACTATTTAAAAACTTTTCTGTTTATTGCGTCTTCTAACAATCGGAACAGTTGGAATATTTGTGCTTTTGACAATGTTAGCTGTTTAATACATAAATACGAATCCTATGTAGAACATCAGTCTTATTCATTAGGTTTTAAGCAGCTGAAATCGATCATAGCTACGACCTAAAACGCGACATCTTTAAAGAAACGTATAAACTTTTTCTTTCAAGTGTTTAATAATACAGGGGAGAGAATTGAGGAATTATGGTTCATGGTATTGGACCGCGTTAAATTGGAGTAACTTTCTGATCTTCCGTCTACGATTTCAATCTTTTCATCTTTGAAAAGTAAGTAAGGATATCTTCGAAAGCTAAGTAAGGATACCTGAAGATGCATAGCGCAATTGTAGATGAAACGTTGGAAATTCACTCTAATTTGACATGGTGAAATTCCATCTAACCAAAGCCGTAAAAGTTCTCTTTCCATGATAGCGTAGACTTTTAAATCTGACCCGATATTCTTATAAATATTAAAAATACGCAAGCTGTGTCTGTATGTACATTGACTATTTTTTTAAGGAGTGATAAATAAGTATTATTTAACGTATATAGTGTACGCAAGCTAACACAGCTATTTGTCGCCAACGGACCTAATGCAATTTTATACGAAGACGAAGTAGATTCAGGGCCATATTCTTTATTTCGAAATAATATTTTTAGTGAACAGAGTCGAAAAATTACCTCACCAATACAAGAATGATGTAGGATAGTATGGGCACTATAGTTACTATGCATACACCACATGTACAGGGTGTGTCACAATGATTATGTCACAGTGATTATTATTTTTATGAGAAGGAATTCAATAATTACTTTACAGCCAGAAAACTTTTAATTATGAGTAATATATGATAGTATCTATAAGTACTATCAAACGTATAAAAGTATATCCTATACCACAATAATGGATCATCATTCTGTTGCTGGAAAATGACTAGACAGACTTATACATTCTTTAAGAGGAATTCTATATCTATAGGAGAAACAAATCATTTTAAAGTTTTAAAAAAAGTATGTCGAGAGGATCCCACACTATTCTCGGTAAACAATTTTTGCAAAACGATCTTTTATGAAATATGTCATTCTACTACTCGAGAGCTACCACTATAAGAAATGTCATTATGCGAATTGGTAGCAAAGTAGCTGAGATTTAATCTATCTGTTAAATGATCTAAAGCTTTTTCAGAGAATTTCTATTTTCATTTTCTAAAATAATAATGAAAGATTAAAATACGTTGACGTCATTATATTTTATTTATATTTTATATATGATAAAATTTATAAATTTATATAATAAAATATAAATTTTAGATGCAGAATTTTTAGGCTTTATGAACATTTTTAAAAGTAATGATAGGAAATCTTAATGATGGGAGTGAAAAATCAAATAAAAGATAATGTTTACTGAGATATAATAATAATTTTGATCTAACGAAGATACACAATCACACTTTATTTTTCAAAATTATAATTTTTGGTACCGTCAAACTAATGATATAGGAAAATATCACAGCTAAGGTTTATGTTGTTTAGCCAATATGACTGACTGTAGGGAGCGGAAAACTTAGAAACGAGTTTGGTGTTTGAATTTTTTAGCTTTTAACTGGCAACAGACCACCCCAAAATTTAATTGTCAACTTCAGGGCGTGAATAAAAAATCCAGAAAAGCCCCTTTGACAAAACAAAAGCTTTTTACAGATACCCTAAAAAAACAATTGCCGTAGGGGCGACGGCTTCTTAAAAGAAAGCCCCCTTGGAACTTAAAAACTTAAATCGTTCTTCGGCCATTAAAAAAGCTAAGATCGAGGGGAGTATGTGTCTCTATACATATATATATATATATATATATATATATATATATATATATATATATATATATATATATATATACCCTATGAACTCTTAAAAATGTGATAGGGAAAAAATTCGATGGCCAAGGGAGGAACTTTTCGATAAAACAGCCTTCTCTTAGAGGAAATCTTTAAAAATGGCTCAGCAAGACAAAAAAAAAGAATACTGGCCAAGGTAGGAACAGTTTGTTGGTTTCGCCGACAAGAAAAGTCCTTGTCGGAGAAACTAAATCCCTATGAAAAGACCGGGCACAAGAAATCCCCCGGGTCACATTATTATTGTTGCCTACTGATGTAAAATTTTAAACGAACAATGTGAGAAGCTACACTACCTTACTCAAATAGAAATTTTTCCAGTCCCTCAAAATTCAAGTTTTGTAATTTATCATTATCTCACAATAGGACTTTCAAACATAGTTTTACTTACTTGGCATTTTTAGGATATACTTTAGTATGATAAACATGAAAATCATCTTCGGGTTGTTTTGGCATTAATGGAGTCCTATCAGCTCTAACGTGGGTTGGTGATGTATGAGATCCATATCCATCTGGATTTAACTAAAATATAAAATAAACTTACTTCTGCATGCAATGTTGGATGTTTCAAAAAGAATTGTATTTTCAATTTCAGTAACAATATAGGTAGAATTCTTTTACCGTGACGAAGATTCTTATCAAAAAGACATTTTCATGGGTATACAGATATTATCCCATATAAAACAGATATGTGTTTTGTGTAGTGTAACATTTTTATATTTTTTATTATTTAAAATTTCCATGGGACCTAGTTTAAGCTTCTATTGCTTGCAAGCTAGTTTTTTTAGATAAATTTTTAAGTGTTGTATATTTGTAAGGTTGAAGAATTCCAGAGCTTGTAAATTTTTTATCATTTTCATCTATAGTCAGTAGAGAAAGTGTTTTTACTTTGATGTGAGAAAGTTAAATTCAACTTTTATTGCTGCTGGGGGAGAGGAAGTAAATTATGTTATCAGTTTCTTTTTAATCTTAATACGAGCGTTAGTATAATGTTATAAATATAAACTTTAAAATTTTATTTTACTCCGTGGATAATATGTTCTAAATGACACTTCTATTAAATGTCATTTTGCAATAATTTAATGTATCAGAAGTGTGTCTCGACTGTGAGTGTTTTTACATACATACATAAGCGATCCACTTCTACCTTGCGGTGTGAGTGTTTTTATAGTCTGATATTCCTACTGGTAGTTAAAATAAATTATATTGCCAGGTCACTAAGCAATAGCCTTAAATACATGAATGAAAATGACTTTATGACTTCATTATTGTGTCATAGTTCACGATAGTTTTATGGACTTGTTATAGCTCTGCTATCTACGATAAGTTCTGTATTTTTAGCATTAGGGTAAAAAGTAACCTCTGACCGGTTATGATAATTTAAATAATCCCAGATGTTGACAAGTAGCTGCAGTAGTAGGCTAAAATCAGTAACCAATGAGCATATCAACTGTTGGTTCTCTAATAGGGAACGGAGGACGGAAGATAACACAAGTAAACTAACAATCAGAATTACACTTTATAATTTAATGTTTTGTTCGGTGGCTGATTCCTTCTGCCTATAAATAAGCGTTAATCATAGTAAACCTTAATCTCAGTTATGACTCGAACAGGAAACCGTTTAGGAGTGTTGTTGTTATGACAGCAGCATATAGAAGTCTAGGTAGGGATTATTGTAAAAATATAGTAACGACGGTATTGCCTAAAAAGTTATGTGAAATATAAATGTATGTAGGGGCACCTGAAAACCGTAGATCATACAGTCTGTCAAGTAAGACCATGTCCGCGATAATTCAATTTTGGTAGATGCGATTCTAGCGATTCAACAAAAAATCGGTAGAGGGAACCTTTGCCTACGACGCATTTCAATAAAAGTATCACTAGATTCCGAACTTTCGTATAAATCACGTAAAATCCAAAATGAGCCACTTGTTTACGTGTCGGTTCAAGGCAGTCTTTCTTTGTTTCCATCTAAACGGGTCTAAAATGACACATTCCGCGGCCACTAAATATATTAAAAAGTCAGTATCGTTTGTGAAGAAATGGGTAAATCGTTTTAACGAGACGAAAAATGTCGACGACTTGACGAAACGTGGCTGGGTATACAAAGTCACTCTTAAAATCGAAAAACGAATCGTGTCTTTGTTTTTACGTGGCCCGAAATTGACACTGCGTCAAGGAGCGACAAAATTAAGAAAATCGGGTTTGAATGTGTCTCATGAGACCATTCGACGACATCTTTTTGCTCATGTTGTCAAATTTCGAACACATTGAAGAAACCTTTGCTGGGCAAAAATCACGTCGCGAAGCGGCTCGCTTAGGCCCACGATAAGATACTAGAGTGGCCCTCACAATCGCCGGACGCCAACTCTATTGAAAACGTTTGGTCCCTTGTAGAGAGAAAGCTCAGAGGAAAGACTCTGAGGACTTTGAGTCAGTTGTCTCGCGAGAGTATGCACAAAATCTGGTCTGCAGCATGC
Source organism: Pachyrhynchus sulphureomaculatus (assembly GCA_019049505.1). Lineage (NCBI taxonomy): Eukaryota > Metazoa > Arthropoda > Insecta > Coleoptera > Curculionidae > Pachyrhynchus > Pachyrhynchus sulphureomaculatus. The sequence goes on along the minus strand of CM032449.1, from coordinate 124,459,703 downwards.
CTCGAAGATGCCAGGGGATTATTGATGCAGGAGGCGATTGGACAATTACTAAGGTAATTGCGCTGTTGTTAGCACACCAAAGAATACATTGATAGCAAAAAATATTCTAGAAACACATTTTTTCAAGAAGACGAACGGTCACGTTCTTACTTGACAGACTGTAACATCCCAGTAAGTATCATCATGATTTTGAAAGAGTTAATTTCTATTGGCAGATAAAAAATAGTGGACTAAATAGAATAGGAAAGCTCTTGAATCTAGGACTCACCTAAAATTGTCTATGGTTTGGTTTGTCAATATTTATAGTTTTCACAATAATAGAAAGTTTCATCGTATTATTGTTTTACTAATTAAAAAAATATTAGTACCGTGTTCATGATTAATATCTATATGTTAAATATAAACAAAGAACAACATTATGAACCCACCCAGTATGCCATAACATAACTTGTATTAATTTAACTGGTTATTAATTCACTAACTTACGTTACTAACCTTAACTACAGTAGCTACTGGCTGTTGTTGAGGTAACAGCTGTTGTTGGTCCATTTTCGAAGGCGGTGGAGTGGTCATTTTTGTGGATGGCTGCACTTGTTCCACCGGAACTTGCTCCCCCAAAAGGCGCTCCTTCATTTCGTGGATGTACGGGCACCGTTGCATATTGATTTTATACTAAAAGAAAAAAAAACAAATAGGTAACTATAAAAAGGTTAATCAATCAACGAAGTTGTATTCAGTCATTAAAAATAATACGATTACGACATGGTTTATAAATAGAAAACAGAAATTGCCGAATTTGAATATAATGTATCGCATAAACTATTGGATGAGTTTGCATTTGGGAAAATAATGGTCCTATTGTTCAATTATGTAGTTCGATTGTATAATTATTACAGATTATCTATTAGTTTAACCATATCTGATTTTATTCTAAATTAAAATAGTACGTAAAAATATAAAAAACCGGTCAAGTGCAAGTTGCACTTGCGCAATTAGTGTTCCATACCGTGATTACTTTTAAAATAAAATAAAATCCATACCTAGGCTAAGTTAATTAAGTCCCTGACATGTATATATATCTTAAGATCCAATAAGTATTTTTATATACGTTTTTTTTTTTAGTCAATAATGTATATAGTTTTAGCATCTCAGCTACCTAGTAGCCAATAAATCAATCTAGCTCAATCTAGACTCTAGTAATAACAGTGTAAAAAAAATATTTATTACTTAAATATTTGTTTAATTATAAACAAATAAAATAAAATTCTTTTGTATTGATACAGACGCGCGAGCAGTAATGTACTGTAAAGCATATTAACAAAACCTCCACCATATTGTCAAGCAAAACTATGAAAACTATGTTTTCATCGTTTTTTTTTTTATACCAGATGAATTATCAAACATAATGGAAATATTCCAGAATTTTCCCAAAATTTTTTGATCAGTACTTTTCGATATAGGGTGGGTGGACTGGAGTTTTTTGGCTATTTTTCAAAATAATACAAAAAAAAGTGTGCGCAAGTATTACATTATATATATTTTTGAACTCGTTTTTTCACATGCCACTTAATGACCTAGTAAAGAAAAATTTTTTTCACCCCTTAAGTCAAAATTTAATCTTCAAAACTAGACGGCTTTGATTGGGCCATCAATTCCTATATTTGTACTGAATTTCAACTTTCGTTCTCAAATACTTTCGGAGAAAATTGGGTGTGACCTACAGACGGATAGACAACGTAGTGATCCGTCCGGAACACTAAAAAAACTGTTTTTTACAATTCAAAAGTTTGCCATTTCATGGCGGAAACGGATTTTTATAACAAAATTTGAAAGTCTATAAAACGGCATTATTAAAAATAAATTTTTAATAAAACGAACGTCTTCGAAAAAACGTAAAAATTAAAGAAATCTAAAAAAACACTGTCCATATATTAAAATTATATTAAGTCCATTTTTTTTCATTCTAGTCAATTTGGATCACTAATAAAAGCTGAATTCGATTTTTGAACATTGCTACATTTGACCGCAACTACTTCCAAAGAAATAATAGAATTTTAATTCCTTTATTGATATCATAGCGAATTGATAGACCTATTTGACACTTTTGTAGAGAAACTATCAAAGCATTCTACAAAACAAATAATCGGTACAGCAATTTATCCAGTACTCCCCGTTGCAACACATGGTTCTACAATAAGTACTGAACTTGGCTTTCTCTTAATCGAAACACTACATGTCGATATTTCAATTAGTAGGTAATTTACAAATATATATTAATAATATAAATTAATGCTTCAAAGAGGTTCACAACTGAAATCTGATATTTTCCTCTACATAGTATTTCTGTTAAAATTAAGGTAATAACATAATTTATATATTTCTCAAACTTAAGTACGTCTTACATATTTGATTAACTCACTAAGAACCCTGAAAAAGACGCACAATACAATATATATGAAGCAATGCCTCTAATCCCTTCTCCTGTCTCATTTATCCCTTATATGTTTGACCAATTAAAAATAATGAAAAAAATACCATTTTTAGATTCGTTGTCTTCAAGAATCCTTAACTTGACGCATAATCTAATTGAAGGCACCTTTTTAACCCCCTATCCTGTCTCATTCGATCAACTGAGAATAATAAAAAAATAACACAATCCCAGATTCAGAACACTGAAAAGGACTTATAACACAATATAAACGAAGGAACGCCTCTAACTCCCTTTTTCTTCCTCATTCACCTCATATGTTTGATCACAAATAATTAAAAATAGTACCTTTTTTTTTGTTCGGGAACTTACGTGCCAACAGGCCGATACATAGGCCGACCGACGGACTAACGGACTACGTTTCTCGTAATTTAGGAGAGTGATTTTTTCACTTCTCTTTAGGAGTTAAAAAACGGGATAAATGTGATTTATATAAAAAATTTGACTCAAGAACAATGTTATAAAATTTGAGGCCAAATTTTGTAAAGATTTTTTAGCAGTTGTCTGATATCGGAAAAGACGAACATAATAATAACAACAAACAAACTCATTTTGTGTGTATTCGATTGTTTGTCTCGATCTGATATTTAATATTATTATCTTATACCTACACGAAAATTAAGGTAAATATATATACATACATACATACATATATATATATATATATATATATATATATATATATATATATATATATATATATATATATATATACATATATATATATATATATATATATATATATATATATATATATATATATATATATATATATATACATATATGGGGACCTTTAAGTTACTTTTAGCTTAAAGAAGTCCTTTTATCTACTACACTACCAATACATTACAAACAATTACAAAGAATGTAAAGAAAATCCTATTTAAGTTTCTTTACCAGGCAAAGGACATCGACTAATCAGTAAAGAATCATCGTAACCACTTTTTAAAGTTTTTTTTGCTAAAAATAATATTTCTAGATCTTCTTTTCTTCTTCCTTCTTTGTATAGGCACGATTACCTGTTTATTACTGTCTTTATCTGTCTTGCATTAAAATCTTGTCGGTGTATATCCATTCCTACTGGTGACATATACGTTGTGATTAAAACCATTCCTTTTTCTGGTATTCTATCAGTATGTCTGCTCCATCCTAACCTTCTGTTTAACATCTAGTCATTTATAAGATATATTTTGCATGACTGTCTAATGTTATCACTTCTCATTCTATCTTTCCTGTTATTTTATACACTATTTTCTTTTCTGTTATTTCAAGGATTTTCTTTTTGATGCTTCAGCTCAGCTTCTGCTGTATACCCAGTCTAATTGTAAATTCAAGGTTTAATTTCAATTAAGTATAAGATACAAAATATGACAGAATAATTAATGTAAGGCGACCAAGAAAAAAGTATACTTTTATCTCACGTGCTTTTTTTTAATTACGCTACATAGAAGTAATATATATATATATATATATATATATATATATATATATATATATATATATATATATATATATATATATATATATATATATATATATATATATATATATATATATATATATATATCGATATCTAAAACACTGTGTTTTCAAGAGGTATCATCGTAGACGTGTATTAGAGGCGACAAAGAAAAAAACGCACGCTTAAAACTTCGCAATGCGTATTGCAATATGAGTCTCCATGTAAAAGTTGCGGAGAGATTGATATCAATTTAAATTTAAAATTTCATAAATATATAACATTTTTAAAAAATAAAGCATGTAAAAAAAATTTTAAACAATAAAAAACATTTTAAGAAGTACTAATTTTTTATATAGACACCCATATTAACAATAACAAATGTTTAAAGCATGTTAAAGTATTAAGAATAAATCACTGCTTTCGATGTCACATATTTGCCGCAACGGCACACAGTGGGACGAAGTGCCACTGTGCAACTCAAAATTCCAGCTCACTTTCAATTTTTAAGATATTGCATGGAATTTTTAAGACTCGTCGGACATAGCGCTTTAACTTGTACCTGCAACTTCTTGATTTTTTTTTTTTTGGAAATTTGGTTGAAAGGCCTCTTTTTTAATAATACTCTTTTGGGCGATGAACTTTTTACTGTATACATTGAATTCTCGACAATTTGCTTACGGTGATATATGTTTCTGAGGTTGCTGACTTCTGTAAAAATAGTCATTTTAGCAAAAATTTTGAGGATGTTAAGTTATTGGCCAATTTTGGTTAGTTTCCGCTGTTTTTTATAGTTTTTTTTCAGCCGATAAAGAAAGAACGGGGAATTTATGGTTCAACAATATTATTTTAAGGTACTTAAAAATGGATTCTATAATAATTTTGGCAAAAATTAATCTAGTTTTCAATATTAAATTTATTTAAAAACTTTATACCTTTGTTTTAAATTGAAATTTATTAAGTGGGAATTATTTGAAGTTAATAATCTACTTGTATGAGGTATATAAAAATAAATAACATTAAACTATAAAAACTATAAGAAAAAGCTAAACATAACTGAAATTGGCCAATAGCTTAAAATCCTCAAAATTTTCGTTAAAATGAGTATTTCTACAGTAATTAACGACCTTAAGCAAATTATCGAGATTTCAAATATACACAGTAAAAAGTTGACCGCCAAAAGAGTATTATTTAAAAAATAGAGACCTTTTTCGTATTTCAGCTAAAATTATAAAAAAAAATAACAAAAAAGTTGCAGATACAAGTTGAAGCGCTGTATGACGAGTATTTAAAAAAAAGTTAATGCAATATCTTAAAAATTGAAAGGCAGCCGGAAATTTGAGTTGCACAGTGGGACTTCGTCCCACCGTGCGGCAATGCGATAACACTGTCTCAAAAAACGTGACTTTTCAGTGATTGTTTTTTAGTTATCTCATATAGAGTTCAAATAGTAGAAAAACGTATATATATTGTTTTTACAATTACTATATCCATATATTCCAAGGGATAAGTTTTTGTATGACTTTTGTATACTTGCTAGCTGTCCATCTGTTGCTATCTGCGCTTGATCTTTTTTTTCTATTGTT